>MU269999.1:664694-1019748 GCA_021432705.1 Caranx ignobilis
ACCTAGATTTATCTGTGTTTGTGAGGGTGTTCACCCCTTTTGGTCTGACATCTTTTTCAGTCAATGTGGAGTCAGTTGGGTCAAAGTCTTGGTTGGAGTCATCTGATTCGTCTCCTGAGCAACTTTTACTAACCTCTGTTGCGTTTCTCAAGTTCCGTTTATACCTTGTCAAGTGAAATTTGTGTTCCTCTGACTGTTGGAGCCAGTTGGGTGTGTGTCAGATAGGTCCTCTTTATTATCTGTGCCTGCTGATGGTCTGTGCACAGTCTGTGTTGATATTTTGCTTTTCTTCTCCTCCTGTGTGTGTGTGCCTGCTCTGGCGTGAGTGTCTGCGCTAGTGTGTGTGTCTCTGCTGAGCTGCCTCTTGCTGCCTGTTCTCTCTGTCTGTTTAAGTGAATCAACGTAGCAGCATGTAAAATCAGATCATCATCGTTTATTTCAACACGTTGTGGGGGCTCCGTGGAGACCCCCAGCTTAGGGCAGTTCACACATTCACACGTTCAACTGTTTGCTCAATCACACTTCTCAGTTCATCTGAAATTTTCTCTTCTTTACACACTTCCATTCCATTCCTCTGATTTGCCACACTCATCCACATCTGTACACATTCTTTCATGTATGGATAACTCCATACTGAATTGCCCACGGCGGGGTCCATGTTCATTTATCACTTTCATTTTATCTGCTTCAAACGAACCAACCATGGGCCACTCTCCATGTGTCCAGTCTTTCATGAGGTTAGTAAATGGATACACGTATTTCCAACCTTTTAAATGACCAACTACACCAGCTGGTGTTCTCACGGAGAATATTCTTTGGAGGTGTTCTGGTTGCATATTACCTACACCATGAGCCTCTACATCAGTTCGATTAGAGTTGGAGTGTGGTGTATTTGTGTCATTCTGTCTATTAGATGTGTGTGCCAATTTGGTGTGAGAATTTGTTCACTCCCTGTTTTGGACAGATGACCTCCATTGTGACTTCAAACAAATACACTCATACAACATACAATATACAAACATACAAAAACAACTTCAGAAGCATACAGGTCTCCGGGCTTACACAAATTTACCGTGATGTTGGTGTGAAGGGACTGACGGTTTCTCCATCCTGTGTATACACTATATATTTGCGCCTCTTGCCTCCGGGCTTATCTTCTGGGGCTATTTTGTTTCTCGTCGGACACAGAGTGGGTGGTCCTGGATTTTGATTTCAGGCGAAGTAGACCCTATTTCATTCATTTCATTCAAAATTTCTTTTTCTATAGCCAGAGATCGCACCTAGGTCCCTCTGTGGTGGGCCTGGTTTTTCAACCGCATCCAGAAACGGTCGCAGTAACCACTCAGTGGCTCTGCTGGTGATATAGCTCACCTCATGCTCTTCCTCACACTCCACATGCACTTGCAAAATTGGTCTAATTTCACTTTCTCTTACACAGAATTAATAATAATAATAATACATCCCTTTAATAGAATGAGAAATGTTTTGTCTCCCATTTTAACATTATAGTTCATGATCTCGTCAAACTCAGATAAGGTAAGGCATGATATATAAAATTATACATATGCACTTACCGAGTCGTTGTTCTGTTGAGATCCTGTTCGTGACGCCAATTGTTAGGGAGAAATTCTGTGGTGATGCAGGGAGAAGAGCCACCGAAGTCTTGGATGTCTTTACTGAAGGAGCTTTAATGGACTTGATCAAGGAGAACAGAAGAGTCATCGACACAACATGAGTGCGTGATGTCACCTCAATTCTGAGGGCCAAGCTGCAAAGTTCAGATTCATATACTAGGAAGGTGGACCGAGCCCACAAAGGGAGATGTGCTAACATTCCATTGGCTATTGGGCATAAACATTAAGATAAAGACTCACACCATCTAGGTGATGCGAGAACAACAACGGTCTTTCTCTCTATCTAAAAGAAAATATCTAATTCTCAACTTTCACCTATAAACAAAGAGGGATTGACCTTTAACTACACAAACTATACGGAGAAGTGAAATTCTTCCCTAACAATCATCACATAGATAGATAGATAGATAGAAGACAGACAGACAAACAGACTCACGCATATTTGTATTGCTATCGCCACATAAGAAGAACCTCATTCTGACTCATCACCATCAGTCCAGAGGTAGGGCTCCTCTCTGATTGAGACACCAGGGAGAGGAGAGCTGACCAAGAACCTGATGGACACTCTGAGCTCTAAGAAGGTAATTTAGTGTGTGCAAGTCTCCTCTGTTTTCACATGTGGAAGGATTTAAACACCAATACCTAGTGATCATTGTATTGATCATTCTTTATAACTTTACTTCTTTTTGTCAGGATGTTAAGGAATGATGATTTTTTTTCTCATTTCTCTAGGGATCTGATTGGTCTAGTGTTGTGTTTTGATGTGTCTTGATGGTATTGATGATTGATCACAGGACTTAATATCCAAACCTGAGGTTACACACACACACACACACACACACACACACACACAGAGCCTCAGTGATGGAGCTCTGTAGATGTGAACTGATGAACTGATTAACATGTGCTGTGACACAGAGGGAACCAGAAGAGTGGTGCCCTCACAAATGTCCATCCATTTCTCTCCTCCTCAGCCTCTCTCCTGATTGGTCAGGATAAATTCACCTGATCGTTTTTCAGTTGCCCTGCTTATTTTTCTATGATTTAATGTCATCTGGTATTTCCCAGAGAACCCACTGACCTGTCATCCATCGGACCCTGTCCATACAGTAGCAGCAGAGCTCTCCAGGCAATGGAGGGCCCATGCAGCTAAGGTTCACCTTCAGCTTCACGCCTGAGGGTGGGGCCACAGCCTCAGAAAACACTGACGAGTGATTTGGAATAAAAACAAAGGACATGTTTCACTGTGGAGCATGTTACAGAGAACTGTCCACCTCCATCATCATTTGAGAGTCAAGTCAGGTGGATGGATGAAGATGTCGATCACTGAAGCTGCTCTGGAGGCTCATGTAGAGGACTGGAGGCCCATCCTGTGAGGGAAACAGTATTTATGCTCATTTGAGGCAGACTGATCTGACCAGGCTTCAGTGGTATGTATTCAATAGAGTCCCGGTCTGAGGTCCACATGCAAACAGAAGTGATAAACCTATTCTGTTCTCCTGGTGATTGACATTCTGCTCGGGGTCCCATGAAGGCCCCTCCCTTCTTCCTCATAGGCCATTTCCTAACGGGATTCCCACCGTGGAGCCCCGCCCCTCTATAGGGAGGAGTTGGTGCCGTGAACCAAGAAAATCCCTGATCAGGCGTTCTACCCAGAGCGCTGCTGGACGCTTTGAGACAAGTTCCGAGAAGCGGAGCTGAGGGACTGGATCTGGTTCAGGGCGTCGCGGGTCTTGGCCGCTGTCAGGATGGATACAGACACTCCGCTCCACCGTAAGATCGTGGTTGTGGGAGATAGTGAGTGCGGGAAAAGCGCTCTGTTGAACGTGTTTGCCAAAGACCGCTTTCCTGAGGTAAGAGGTCTGGTCCTGGTCCCTGTCCCCTGTCCCCTGCGTCCACGGAAGTCCTCACTGACCTGTGTCCTCCGCAGTGCTACGTGCCCACGGTGTTTGAGAATTACACGGCCAGCTTCGACCGGACCGGCAAAGGGTGGACCTCCGGCTCTGGGACACCTCAGGTGAGCGCGCACGCCCCCAAAATGATCCTCCTGGCTGAAGTTATGTGTGTGTTCATTGTTTTTCTATGTTATTTATAATATAAGTTATCTTAGTATTTAATGAGGACGTTATGTCTGTTAATGGACCTTAACTGACCATCTGTTGGCTGATTTCAGTCCAGGATCACAGGGACTTGTCCTGAAGAAATTCAACTTTCATTACTCTCAGGTTGATTAGTTCCCAAAAAGTATTTGTCACTCTGGACTGACACTATAGTGCTGCATTCAGGGACGAGCCAACAAGAAGACAGATGAGCGGACTTCTCTTGCTGTTGTGTTGTTCAATGTCACAAGCTCATACTGACCCTGACCCAGCACAAATGCTGCAGAGGTCTGTCCTGTGACAAACCTTGTTCTAGGTTGCTGTTGATGTGCTGATGATCTGGGGCACAGTTTATATATGGTGCACTGTGTTTATATTAGCCACTGGTCCCGAACCCTGGGACCTGGTCATGGTTAGCCCCAGGCTGTGACCCCCATGAAGATGAGGCCAGTAGCAGCTTCTCCTCAGCTTTTTCCTTTACTACTGGAGACTTGCTGATCCCAATTGAGTGTGGGTGAAGCTTTGTCTGTGATAAACAGCGTGTTGAGGACACACACATCCACAAAACAGTCACAGGTTCAGGATCAAAAATCAAAGTAAAGGAAAAGGATCTGGACACTACCCTAAAAGCTCCCAGATGTTTTAGCAACCATCCTCATCAGATCCTGTTGAAGGAGCTGTAACTCTGACATATCTCTCCATATATACATATTCTTCGATGTCTTTGTAAAACTGAATCAAGATTGCTGTATTTATATATGATGGTGTGATGGCCTGGAGGAAACATGCCTCACTCTGTTGGATTTGTTTGGACCAGAGAAACACTGTTAGGACCAAGCATTAACCTCTGAGGCTGAAAAATGAAGCCAACACCGACATACCAAGAACAGCACTTCCTGTAATGACAGCCTGATAAAAAAATTTGTTTTGGTCTTTACATTCAATTCCCTGAGTGGATTTTTATGCAAGTTATAATTCTATTGTTAAGCCTTACTGTGCAATTCTGTAGTGGTTCACTGGCTGAGTGTGTGCTGCCATGAGCTGGCATGGCTCTTTGTGCCTCCTCTTTGCATTAGCTGGGGTCTTAGAGTGGAGCAGGGTGGAGGTACTGGCAAGAGCAGAGCAGCTAGAGCAGCTACACCTTAGTGTCAGGAGCATCTGTAAAACCAGACTTCATCCAGAGCACAGAATCAGTGATGTTGTCATATATTTACCATGATGTTCCAGAGCAGCAGCATCTGAAATCTGGTGAACTGGCCTTTTAAATTTGACTTTTCTTATTTAAAAAGTAGTTTGACATCTAGCTGCAGAAGAGGGGGTGCTGCTGGGAGTTGGGGGAGGGTTGGCTCATGCTTGGCCTTCACACTTTCTGCAATCTACAGTGGGGATTCAGTGTATTTCTCAGAAAACATGTGATTTGACTGAGTAGATGTTCCTTTGTTACGTTCACCTATGAGAAGCAACAGCAAGTCCCGAGCACTGTGTGTGTGCTAGGGGAGTGGGCTGCTTGGAACATTTCATATGTCGGCTGCAGTGAAATCTGACTCTGAGTCTCTATCTAGCGCTGGTAGACATTCCAGACAAACGGCGTCACCGTCTTTCTCTGGAACTCTCTGCTGTTGTATAAATCACCCCTATTCCACCATAGACAGCCCCTCCCTCACCTAAGTCAGGGTGTTCTTCTGACACATTCCCAACTTTGTGTTCCCCTCCTTTACTCTAAAGGCTCACGGTGGACATCAGATCTGAATCCCCCTGCTGTTGCTCTTCCTCAAAAGCAGGCCACTTGCTCTGCTCTGAGGAATTAGGTTGTGACTGTGGACTGTGGATGTGGAGATGTGTTTCTCTGAGACATAGGGATGTTAACTGTCTTCTCAGTACAGACGTAATCCAACCAAAGAACACAGGGCAGTTTGCTCACTAACATACCTGTATCACATCAGCGGATATCTCCTGTATTGCGCTATTAAGTCTAAGTTCTCTTTCTTGTCTACTGTCAGGCTGGAAGGTTCCCATGGAAAACTTGGAAAATATACCTCAGCAGTGACATCTCTGGGGCCCCACTTTGTTTGTTTAACACAAGACACCTGCCCCACCACATCTCTGTTTACATGTGCACATGGAAATTGTGTGGGGACTCTAGAGGACTCAGAGGTTCAGGGTTGTGTGTTGTGTGAATCAGAGCACAGAGTTTCGGGGCCAGATGTGTAAAACTTGCTTTTCGTGTTGCACAAACTAGAAATGTGCACATGAATTCTTGATGTGTTCACATGTGTTTTCACTTCACTATAAGTTTGTATAACTGTGCACACACAGTCAAAGGAATATGTGGGGTGACACATTCTGGTTATCACTTGTACTAATTGTGTGTTCAGTTCAGTTTTGTTGTCAGACAGATGTGTTTATTGAGTGACTGAATAGAGGAGATGGTGAGCAGCAGAATGACAGCAGGTAGCCAGAGTAACAGCAGGTCCAAGGTACCACCTGCCTGGGGTCAACACACTTCTGTACTGTAAGGCCAGGTCTACTCCTGTGTTTGTGTGAAGAATCTGAGATGAAAATGGTCACACATCTGACCCACCTACTGCGACCTGTGTCAGGCCCTTTGTCTTACTGCATTCATCCTAGCCTGGGACTGGATCTGAACAGTTCTGTAGAAGTTACACCTGCATCCTTATGAAGAATGGCTGTTTGTCTTTAAGAAGAGACCATCCAGCAACAATCACCTCCATTATATTCGCTGTTCACAGTCTGATCAACATGCCCGGTGACAGCAGGTCAATGTACTAAAGACTGCCAAGACTACAGAGGATGAAACTGCTCATTTGGTTAATCACTTGATCTGCTAAAATCAAACTTTCTGACCATTAAGATGTTGATGGTAGTTATTAATAACTGAACATGATGAAGCAACAGGTTCAGATACTGGATGATGAAAAAAACAAAACTCAGAAACTAATGAGATATGAGATTCGACACAACAGCTCACTGTTTGCTAAGCAACTTGACACCACTTCCAGTATAAGTATAGTACAGACTGTATATGAGATTTATTATGTTAATACCTTTGTTTCACTAACCTGTGTGTCTGTATCATCATGTGTTGATTCAGTTGTCTAGGTGGCCCACTCACTCATATGCATGCTCTTGTTGTTGACCACTAGATGTCAATCTGACATTACTTCTGCCCACTTTGAGTCATCCCAGTGTTGTATTATGACATGAGTGCCCTTACTTAGTGAGTAAAATCTCTTGTTAGCTGCCCTGGTGGAAAATATGAACTAAAAACACCCTTATAAGGAAATAAAACTGATGAGTGATTTTGCTGACTCTGATCTGGGCCTATTCACAAGACATTTTACCACTGACTCTCCTAATTCACACTGAATGTGTTCAACACTGGACCTTCCTTTACACTGCAGCAACATTAAAGTAACACACCTTTGTACTTTCATCTCAGTAGATCCAAGTTAATAAAAGCTTTGTTGCTGTCTGTACCTAAGTCTTCAAACCTTGACACCTTTAAGGTTTCCATTGTGGTAGATTATAGTGGAGATGACTTTAACTTTTTGACGTACTATGTATCACAGTGATTACTATGAGGAACCATGTTTACTAACCTGCAGATGTTTCATTAAAGGTTCTCCCTACTACGACAACGTGCGTCCCCTCTCCTACCCTGACGCTGATGCTGTCCTCATCTGCTTTGACATCAGCAGACCAGGGACACTAGACAATGTTCTGAAGAAGGTGAGTGTGAGGAGGATTCTCCTGCTCTGATGTGCTGTGTGGATTTCCTCTTGCTTACTGCACTCAGATGCTGGTTCTCCACAGGTTTCGTCTGAGCCTGTGAAATGATTCAGGATTCATACTCAAAGGCCTTAGGATATTGTTTACATTGACCTGCTGTCACCAGCAGTCCTCATTGCTGGTTGGTCTCCTCTGTAGGACTTTGTCCTCACAGCTCTAACTCAGTTGGTGATCATCCTTTAACATTCCTTATCCCTGTTCATCTGCGGCCTGTAGCTGATTCTTCCTCATCATCTTCATGAATCTTCATCTCTGTTTACAGCCATTTATCTATCAGGTACACACATTTGTAAGTCGTAAAAAGGGGAGTCTTTTAGGAGTCAGGATAAAGTTCATACATCACCAACAGCTTCATAAAAAGGTTGACTGAGTCAAGGTGTTTTTTTATAATTAAGGGTTAATTAATGATTTCACAGAGAAGGATTCACAGGGTAATTATAGGTATTTAATTATGGGTAATTAAAAGAGTTTGGTGCTTTATGAGCAACCAGTATATACACAATATGACAAAAGACATTCTGTGATGGTTAAAGAAAAGCAGTTTCTTCAGCAGTTTAAATTTGCCAGCACTGTTTTGTCTTCTCAGAAATGGCCTCAGGGCTGGGGATGACAGCTTGTGTTCATCAGTGTGGGGTTGGAGGAAGCGATGTGACATCTAGTCCTTGATCTATGTTACGCAGGGATTTCTGGGGTTGCGAGAATGGGAGGAAAAGTATCACTGAATTATCCACATAGCAATGATAAAAAAAATGCACCCAGTACAATAACTAAGAGATCAATGGTTGTGCAGGGAGAAAAGAACAGGAACTGAGCCTTGATGTTCACCACAAGTCAGCACATATAAAGGAATATGTTAGACATGCTGTCAGTTTTTTTTGTCTAGATTATAAAATGGTTCAGAGTTGTTATTTGAAAAGAAGGAGAGAGTTAATTCCACTAGATCTCCAGAGTTTCTAACGCCCCCCGACATGAGTATGTTTCTGGTTAAATGATGTGTGTCATCTTCTGTTCTATGTTCCCTCCATTCAGTGGAGAACAGAGGTCGAGGAGTTCTGTCCCAACACCAAAATGTTGCTGGTGGGCTGTAAGTCAGACCTGCGAACAGACCTCTTCACCAGGTCCCACAGCAGACTCACTCCAGTCTCTTATGATCAGGTGGGTCATGATCACATCAGCCTGCTTCTACTGAACCTGCTTCATAACAGTTTCGTAAAAACATATCATAACTTCACTAAGATCAGCATTGTGCAGGACAATTAGTTGCTGGACCCCCCCACCCCCACCCCCCCAGATTATTCATTTAATCATCAGTACAGTGTTTGATCTGTTAAAGCTTCCTTCCCAGGGCTCCAACACAGCCAAGCAGCTGAGTGCCCCCTATCTGGAGTGTTCATCACTACAGTCTGAGAACAGTGTGAGAGACATTTTTCATGTGGCTACGCTGGCCTGCATCAACAAGAACAGCAAGAACATGAAGAGGAGGAAGTGGTCCAGAGCCACCAACAGGACGTCTCACAGCAGCAGAGACATTTCCACAGGAGTAATGACTCACTATCATCCGACAAAAGACAAGAGCTGTGCTGTCATGTAAAACACTCCTCAGGGGACAGTACTGGAGTGGACCACTTGACCTTAGGTCCTGACCTCCTCTCAACATGGAGCAGGTGTGATGACTGATTGGCGGCCCAGCAGGCTGCATGGAAACACTGGACTGGCAGAACAGTCATCCCCAGCACAGAATACTGACCCCCAGTACAGACTACCATGACTCCCAGTACAGACTACCATAACTTCCAGTAAAGCAAGGCAATTTTATTTGTAGCCCGTGTTTACAAACAGTTTGTTTCAAAGGTCTTTACATAGCATCATTACAACATCTCCTGCCCTTGGACCCTCACATTGACCAAGAAAAAACTCCCAGGGATGAGGAGAGGAGAGGAAAGGAGAGACGAGGAGAGGAGAGGAGAGGAGAGGAGAGGAGAGGAGAGGAGAGGAGAGGAGAGGAGAGGAGAGGAGAGGAGAGGGAGGGGGAGAGGATGAGAGGACAGGGCTCCATGTAACCTGATGTGTCCCCCAGCAGTCTAAGCCTATGGCAGCATGGCTATAAAATGGATCAGGACTACCTGAGCCAGCCCTAACTAAAAGCTCTGTCGTAGAGGAAGGTCTTAAGCCTGGACTTAAACGTAGAAAGAGTGTCTGCCTCTCTGACCCATGGAGAGAGCTGGTTCCATAATAGAGGAGCCCGGTAACTGAAGGCTCTACCTCCCAGTCTGTTTTTGGAGATACTGGGAGTCACTAACACACCTGCTCTGGTGGGACAGTAAGGAACAGACTACCATGACTCCTAGGAAGGACTACCATGACTCCCAGAACAGAACACCATGACTTCCAGTACAGAATACTCTGCTGCTCCAACTACAGTATTTACTTTGTATTCATACGCCATATTAATAAATGTTGTCATGATGTAGTCTGACCCAGTGATGTGACCTCACTGATCTGACCTCAGTATACTCTTTAGGTGTACAGTTCACCTCCAGATGTTTTTATGATCGAGATGACCAGGCATACAGATGGGGTTGATAATTTCCCCAGGACCTTTCACTGGGACAGTTTGAGGTGTGTGACCTGCTCCGGAGGACACTTTCACTGGCACTTCTTGTTGTTGAAGCTTGATTTTGTACCATGTTTACATGTATTTTTGTAATGTGGCTGAGAGCCAAACATTTTCTTCTACAAGCAGCAGAGCATTCTTTATGTGTCTGGATATTAAAGGATTGTGTGCAGAAAAATTTCCAGGTCACTTTTTGTCTGCCTTGTGATCCTGGAAAAAACCCAAGTAATGAAAATGCCGCTTTGATGAAAACAGCCTGAGAACCTCAACACTGACCTGTAACTGCAGTTGTCATGGATTCTGTGTTGTTTCCTGGAGAAGTACCATTGGTTCAGCTCTTTGACATATTTAGATTTAGGTGGAGGAAATGGGATTTGTAGCTTTACTTACATCTTCATCAGGAAAGACAAGGTTTAGTGTGATGTTATATGTTATACTATGTTAAATATTTTCCTCCTTAACCCTGTAAGACCCAGTGTTGCAGAATTACAACAATTTTGGTTATCCCCAAAAAACTTCTTTTTTTTTTTTTTTTGTTCAACCACATTAACATGATCATTGGGTCCTATTGTTTGTTCTCACAATGCAATTGGATTCAACATTTGTATATAAGGCCCGTTTATAAGGTATATAAGTCACACAACCTCCGATTTTTTGATCGAGCAACATCCCTTCGATTTACTGGACTGGATTCATCTGATTCAAGTAAGTAAAATGCTTTGAATATTTTTTTTTGTGTTTATTACAATGTCTAGAACATGAACATATGTAGTTATTGTGGAAAATATGCCCTGCATTTTATTTAGAGCTTGTCTTATAATTGTTGCAATATTACAACGTTGGGTCAGAGTGGTAGTCAAAACAGCCTTGTTTTTGAGAGGAACTTAAATTAAAATTCTCACAATATAACTTTAAACTACACATGATTTACACATTTTAGCCTTTAGCCTTATATTGGATTACATATTCACACATTTTATTGTATTAAAAACTAAAGTGCAAAGATATATTGCTGTTTTCATTTACTTATAATGATTTCTAACCACCTTCAACACTCTCAGTATTTTCTCCTTATCACAGAATGCAGGACTTTCTAACAAAGAAATTCTGTTTGTGCATGTCTGCCCAGTCTCTATTGATAAGAAAATGTTCCTATCAATTCATAGTCAAAGCAGGGATGCTCCTGGTGCACTTGTGGCATTGTTCTGGAACAGGTGTTAATGTTCATGACTGTAAGGTGTGGTTGTAAGCTATAGGCTACATGCATTCCTATTAGAATGATATTCACAGTCTACAATAGGTCAAACATACATTATTGTGTGACCAGTTAAATGTGTGAATGTTCCTATCAATTCATAGTCAAAGCACTTGTGGGTGATGCTCCTGGTGCATTTGTGGCATTGTTCTGGAACAGGTGTTAATGTTCATGGATGTAAGGTGTGGTCAACCATACAGTATTGTGTGACCAGTGACATGTGTGAACAGGTTACTTCAGTGCAATGTGTAAACACATCATAATGAAATCAGTCTCCCATCACCCCATCTTTCCTGCTGGTCATCTAGAATCTAGTAAGCATGTGTGCTATTTGTACATATACATTTGTTTCAATTTTATTTTTTTGCTTTTCAGAATGCCACCTGCAAGGAGAGATCCTCGGTACAGTGTGCAGGATGTAATTGCCATCAAAAGAAATACAGACAGCGTTGGGCATGTACCTGAGGATGGGCCTGGTACAAATGCCTGGAACCCGTATGTACTGGGAGACGGACACACGGCACGCACCTGTTGCTGATGTGATGTCACACAACAGATTCAAATTGCTGTTGACAACATTACATTTTGTAAACAATTTGACAGTGCCAGAGACTGAAAAGAGGGACAAACTCTGGAAACTCAGACCATGGCTTGATTCACTCAGAGATGTCTGCCTCTGTTTTTCAGAGGACAATAACTGCTGGGACTATCACTGTAAATAATGTAAATAAATGTCATAAAAGTTCTTGTTGTTGGAATAAACAACATGACTCTCTTCATAACAACATGAGTGAGATTATTATTCATGTTATATACTGGTTTGGGAGAAGCAAAACCCTGCAAATGAATCCTTAGTTCTGTATTGTTGTTCAGATAGTGAGTGAAAATACAGGAGATTCTGCACCCCATTGAGCCCAACGTTGCAATATTACAACATTTCTGTAAAAACTTACTAAAACATAAAATTTTTGAAAACACTCCATTTTCAGCCCCAATGGCCTCCTACAACAACATCTGAATGGTTGAATTTTTTTTTTTTTTGCGTTTTTCTATATGTGGGTTTTACAGGGTTAAGTCTAAATGATGGAAGAAATCAGAAGTTAGACTTGTGCTGTTTGACTCACTGTAAGTGTTTGTACACTTAGACTGTCTATATTGGAGGATCCCAGAGCAAAGCTCAGACTGATGAAACCTGTTGTCACTGAAAGATTTCATGAGGTTTTGAGTCTCCAGTTGAGATGATGGAAGATCAGTGTTCCCTCTATCTATGAGGCTGACCACCTGGCCCATATCATCAGAATCCTTTATTTGAAAATATGTAATTTCATTTTTGTAAACCGTGTCCTTAAAATACTGTGAATAATGTAATGCTGAATAAAACCCAACATACAGCTGGATTGGAGAAGTTTATCAGTGAGCACTTGAATGATGACCTTTGCTCTGTGAGAATGTACACACATTGACAATATACCCTCTACAGGTAAATACAGTAAAGCTCCCTCATAGCTCACCTGGCAAAAGTGCACACTGTAAAGGCTTGGTCCAAACTGCAGTGGCCTGGGCTCAAGTCTAGCCTGTGGCTCTGGGCTGCATTTCATCCTCTCTGTCTTGACTGCAAACAGCAAGTGCTACATGCCCAAGCAGCAACAGAGCAGTGTGAAGGGAATTGTCCAGAGGTTCCCCAAAGCAGACATCACAGTGCCTATTGTTTTAGCCACTGCAGCCTGTATCTGGTTGGGGTTTGCTACATTATTAGCCGATATATTGTACAACAACTGATGTATGTAACAAAACAACAACCATTAGATTATCCATGCCAAAATCCCATCATGCTCTGATGGTTTCATAGTTATTCATAAATGACTGATAGCCTATCATGAATGTGACACTACCTCATCAAAAATAATCACATCAGTCTATCCTGTATAACTCAAACTACAGCCTTTACATTTTAAGAAAAAAACTTTTTTCTGAGAAAAAAATCATCAAACTATATATATTTTTTTAATTTAATAGTCTACTTTGATTGGTGATAGCTGCAGGTTGATGCATATATATTAATCTCACAGTGAAGTCCAACCAGATTTATAGCAGGGCTGGTTGTGGCTAATTCTATTAGGCTACATTTTTTGTTAGCCATGATAGCTCTGCTACTTCACCCACAGTCTGAGTCATTAACAACTCAACACCTTTAATTCATATGTTTTAATGAGCAGTGTATAAGAGGATGTAAAGACAATGATCAAACTGTTGAACTAGATCATCTGACATCTGACTGAAGCTTCCTTTCAGTTTGGAGGATAATATTCGCAGCGTAGATCACAGACCATGGACAGATGTGATGACTGGGCTCACGTGTCATTCATCTTTTTTCTCCATCTCCTCACATAAGACAGCCAACACATTCTTTCCCCCAGAGAGGTACTTAATGCTCTCTATCTCACCACCGCAGTTACTGGGCTTCTGGAAGTGGATCTCCAGATAGTCCTGCAGGTCCTCCTCATCTGACATGTCCTTGATGTCATCCATGAGGATAGTTCGCTTTGGGGAGCCACAGAAGGTCTGAAAGAGCACCATAGATCAGAGCATCAGCTGCTTCACAGTCCTGCTCACAAATTATTAATAAAGTCTGACATGAAAATAATAGGAAGAGAGGAGTATCAGCCCGTCTAAAAGATCTGAAAGACCTGGAAGGAGTACACAGGATCCTAAATGACTCCTCTCATGTTCTCCACCCAGAGTATGAGCTCTTGCCGTTGGGAGAAGATACGTGGTGCCCAAACATTACTCAGTCATTTTAAAAACTCATTTGTGACATTCTCTGTAAGCCTCCTGAATAAGAACCATCTTGAACATAGTATTCATATTCATAGTATTCATCAATATTCCTATTGTTTATTTTTCTACTTATTGTTTTTGACTGTCATATTTATTGATTCAGTGTTGTTTTTATTACTGCTCATCATTTCTGTCTATTATGTCTGTTGTTTCTGCTGACTCTTTGATTAATGCTTGTACATTCTTATTTATTTATTTATTGTAGAGGCAATGTATGCAGCACCAATGAACCCAAGACAAATTTCCTCTACGGGCCAACAAAGGTATATCTAATCTAATCTAATCTGATCTATTGACACTGATCTCAGATCAGCAGCCGGGGGTTGGTGACCTATCTTAGACCCGTATCTTACCTGAAACTTGCGCAGCTGGTGTTTGTAAACGGGTCCAACATGCACGTTGACTTCAGTATCCAGATCCACAGTGTACTTCCCTCTCAGGGCCAGGCTCTCAACAACTACAATCACACAGACATGGCATCATCTAAACACTGTTGTAGAGTTACTACAGCACTGTGAGGCTACTGTCACTTGTCTGGTTTAGACATGTTACCTTGTAAACAGAGCGAGTCTGGTATAATAAAGCCAGGGTCTAGATTGAATCTGAATAAACCCGCATTTCTTAAACACATGCACATCAACAAACACCACCATCACTTCTTCTATATGTATTTACTGAATCAAACAGGAAAATTTCAGTGATAGTTCTATGTCTATATTAGAGGAGAGAGCCAGTGTTCTGCTTTTCCACCTCTGAAGAACTGGAGCTGGTCCAGTCCTCATATTGCTCATAGATCAATCTAATGTTAGACAGGGTGTTCCCCATATAATCAATGCTGGCTCATTTAAAGACAAAAGCACACCTTATGCCCAGGATGACTCAGGCTGCAGTTACTGAGAACTTCAGACCCTCCCTTCCCCCAGCCCTTTCTTATACTGCTGTGTCTGTCATGATTTAATCAGAATTAATCAGATCATTCTGTGAACTAGGCGGACCTGCCCTGCAGAGCAATCAGTGATTTGGATGATGATCCTATGAGACAACATTTGAGATCTCCCTGACATCCACCTGTCTGGAGTTCCAGGACCCATTATCAGTCCAGGATCTCTGTCTGATGAACAGCTTTATATGTAAATCACACAGCCTCAGAGATATGTACCTCCAGGGTGCAGAAATGTGATGTGCCCAGTCCCGGTGCTCTTATCGTACTCCACTCTCTCTACTTCTCCTCCTCCCCTGCTGGGCCTGGAGAAGCTAATCTCCAGCCGGTCCTTCATTCTCTCCACTGGCATCGAAGGTGGGACGTTGGAAACCTTAATGTCCTTTCTGGAAACATCCAGGTGGACCTGTAATGATAAAGCAACAGGAGCAGCTCAAGCCTCAAGACATTTTAAGCCCCAGAAGGTTCTCCTTGTCAAATGCCTCTGCTGATGGAGATCGTGCTTTAAGACCCACTTTGTGGAATGTCAACAAGTGGCACAAGAACAAACCCACCATTACTAATATCTGCAAGGTTTGAAGACTATTTGCAGACCTCTACCCAAACATAAACTTCAGAACATAACTAACAACAACTACCTCAAACTTGACAACAGGATCCATTGTTATTCTTTTTGGTTTCACTTCCAGATTCTTGTTGTCACAGGAAACAGAGCACTTGGCAATCTTCAGGATCTGAGAGGCCACTGGAGAACAAAAGCATGACAGACAATGTGAGTATCAGTGTTACTGGTATAAAACTAATGAAAATGTTCTCTGAGTATGTTACAAAAAATACAGATTATACAGAATACACAAAAGGAACCTACAAATATAGAACGCCATTTTTTACATCTGTTCCAACCCTGTTCCTCAACAAAAAAACAAGTGTCTCACATGTACAAAAAACTAAGGCTGGATATGTCAGATAACACATTACACATCAAGCAACAGTGGGAACTGGAGCTGAATACAATAATAGATGATGACTCTTGGGAAAACAAGATGCCACAAGGGGGTTGGAAGCCAACTCTGTCGTCAGGACACTGCACAACTTTTGTCTCCAAAAACAATCCCAGCAACAAATGCTGGAGGCTCTGTGGATTATACTTATTTATTTTGGGACTGCCTGAAAATACAAATATTTTGGAAAAATGTCAAAGAAGAACTGAAAAAAAATTTGGCAAAATTTGCCCCCCCCCCCATGGACTCTCTGTTATTTTTATTAGATGTGTTTCCTGATCACCTGTTTACCACAAAACAATGTTAAATATTGTTTTGTATAACATGTTTTGTTGATGATTGCAAGAAAAATGATTACTATTAACTGGATGAAGACTAACCCTTCCACGATGGCTCAATGGCTACAGAAAGTAAAGCATGTCTACATGATGGAATATAAAATTGCCCAGTTACACCTAAAAGTGCCTATTTTTATGAGAAGATGAACCCCAGTTAGTGACTATCTTGTGTGTGACAGATGAGGCCCAATCTCAAGGTGGTTTTTTTTCTTTTCTTTTGTGATAATTGCCTGTCAATGTGCATTAGAGGAAATAAAGTTAAAAAAAAAGTTCTCTGAGGTCACCGTGGGTCTGTTCCTCTTCTGCTTGTCTCTTCATGTGTCTAGAGCAGCAGCGCTCCCTGCTGGCTCAACCTTATCTAAACACACTGCTTCACCTGACACCTGGTTATGTGCCTCTTCATCACAGTGTTGATGGTTCCAAAATAATGGTTATTATATAAATAAAAGTTGGCTTTGGGGTCACTGTTCTATGGCTTGAGGAATGTGATGAACTCATGCTGTTTGAGCATCAACACATACTGAAGCTGGACAGATGTGAGTCTCTGTCCCATGCTCAGTGACAGTGATAAAGTCTCTGTATCTAGATGATGCTGTCCCTCTGTCCTACTCTACATCTATACTGTGATTAAATCTCAGAGACTGTTTCCAGTGAACCTCAAAGTCACACACCTGACACACAGACACAGACAGAGTACTACACTAACAAGCTGCATCACTGTCACGCAGTTCTTTTACAGTCTTATTAAAAGCCACAATCTGGTGGTCATATGGTGGTCATGAAGGTGCTGTCTACTATGTCCTTGTTGATAAAAACACATCTACCCCAAATCACTGAGTTTAGATATTGATCATTTAACATGATCTGACACACAAACCCAAACATTTCAGAAGTATCAATATCTCAGGAGACAGCTGCAGGCAAACCAAGTTAAATTTCAGGCTGTCTCCAAGGCACTGGCAGACAACAGCCAGCAGCCAGTTAAAGAGCAGGAACCAGCTGACACTTGGCTGAATGCAGGCCAGCTGCTCTCATCAGTTTCAGTATGAGTCAGACTTATCTTGCCTTCATAAACATGTGTAATGTGACCCAGCCAGTTGGTCCTGAACACTGTGAGCCCTTCACTGTGGGTGAAGTAACATTCACATTCTTGTCTGGTTACAGTCTCTCACTCAGTGATGAAGGTGAGTTCACCTTTCTCCTCCTCGAAGGTGATGAGCGCCTGACCTCCCTGTAGGGGTACAGTGGACCTCTGGCTGATGGAGAACACTCCTCTGATTGGCTGACTGTCATCATCGGCCTCCTCTTTGTCCTGAGCGCTGAACCTTACCTCTGTGTCTGGAATCTGGGCGTAGATCTAGACAGCAGGTGTGACTATTATTGTTCAGTGATGTGTCAAAGTGCTATTGTATTATCAAGACTTATTGTGTTGTAAAGAAGAAGAGGAGGGCTGCTGAAGAACTCCTGCACAGTCCTGCGGAGCTTCACCTTGAACTTCTGCTTCAGTTTAGTGGACTCAGCCCTCCTAGCCTCCAGTTCAGCCTGACATCTCTTCAATTTGTCCAGCAAATCCTGTCTGCCTTTGGCAAACTTCTCCACTTCATCCTGAGTGACACAAAGTCGAGATAAGCTCCTGTCTCATTTCTCCTGCAAATGTTTCAGACTTGACAGTAAGCCTACCTGCACTGCGCTCAGGCTCTGCGTGAAGTCCCTCTGACACCCTTGAAGCTTTGTGAACCAATCATTCATCTCCTTCTTGGCCTTCTCCTTGGCTTCATCTTCTTCTAGTTTTTCAACCATGAGCCCGGATTTTGTATCATCAGCTTTCTCCACTTTAGTCTTAAGACACAGATGGTAAATGGACTTGCATTTATATAGTACTTTTCCAATTTCACAAAGCTACATGCAATAAAGAAGTGTCCTTCATAACCCAGTCCCACCTTCAAGAACATTAAATCAAACCAGATCTGTAATCACACAGCTCAGTAATCAGCATATAACATCTGTCTTTTTATATCTGTATCTATTTGTGTTTGTGTATTGATTATAATGTCTACCATGTTGACACTGTGTTTTTCATACATTGTGTTTTTCAACATTAAGACCCCTATCAAACCAACTAATAAACAAAACAATAACTCCTGACTATGACAGACAACCACAACATTAAACGCAAGGTCAGTTTTGTAGGCACACCTGACACAAGGCGTGGAGTGGGAATCAAAAACATCCTGGGCCACTGGACTGGGACTGACCTGCCAAAGCCCATGTGAAAATATTAGCAGGTATTGAATGGTGAATGTGAGGGTGGGTGTGTTTATGGTAAGGGTCCTCTGAGCTGTTGGCACCCAGACTGTCTACAGTACTATCCTGGACAACATCTCCCAACCACTGCACAGTGTGCTGGTCAAGCACAGAAGCACTAACTCTACCAAGATGCACCACAGCTTGTCCCTCAAAATAGACTGAGCCAGGAGTTTATTTCAACCCAGTCACCATACAGTAATCCACCATTTATTTAGTTATTCTTAATGTGCTATTCTATACTTAGTTTGTACTTGAATAAAAACAAGTGCAATATTTCAAAACCACTGACTATTTTCATACAGCAGGTTAAGTTTAGTCTTTCTTTTTATTTCTTATGTATCTTATTTTGATATTTATTCATTTATCCAATTTCAATTTATCACTGTTCAGCTGCCATTCTTGAGGTGCAACTGCAATGTGACCTACATTCTCTGGGGATCAAAAAAAATGTTCAGATTCTGATTATGATGCTACATTACAGATCACAAATCACTGCACCTCCACCAGCCACAGCATTTATCAGAAAAACCTGAGCACTTACCACCCTCATAAACCCAACCCTCTACATTATAGCTCATATATGATAAAATATCTCAAAGGACAAGCAAACCTGCTCCCAACCTCCCTGTATCACTACACTTTTACTTTAGTATCACTGTAACAAAGTATTTTTTGACACTTCTGGTACTTTTACTCCAATACAAGAGTACCCTGAGTACTTGGAGTGTTGTTTTTCAACTGTTGACCAGGAAGTGTTAGTGAGCTGAGAGCAGACACTTGTTGTGATCACTTGGCCTCTTACCTTCCACATTTCCAGCTCTTTCTTGGCCTCCTCCAAACCACCGCTCACCTGACAACAACAGACCGGATCAGAACTGAGTCCAGTGTCACTGAGTACGGAGCAGTCCCCCAACACCTGAGCACTTCTTACCTTGTCACTGACGGGAGTGTTGTTGGACATGTCAGCCATGGCCTCACTAACGAAAACCAGATTCGGTTACCAAAGTACGTCGAATAAAGACGGTTAAAGGTGTTTGCATACAGTTGATGTGTTAACACAGCCTACCTGTTCTGCTCCTGGCCGCTGTATTCTTCTTTAAGAGAACAAAGTGAGAACAGTGAGAGTAGAGAACTCGTCTTTTCTGTACCGAGTCGCCCAGAATCAAAAGTGAAACTAAAAACTGTTTTCAACTGACGCAACATATGAGCGGCTCTGGTGTATTGAAGACCAAGGCGGCAAAAAATGAACACACACTGAATTTAAATTCACTGTATCAGAACTCTGCTGGCTATCATTGAATTCGATCTAAATTAATATCAAACAACCAAATAAAAATACAGTTATGCAATAAATTCTTAAACAGATAAATCACGGCATAAATGCAGATGTAACCTATTTTTGTGTATATTTGATTCTAGCAATACAACTTTGACAATTCATGTTCCTCCAGTTTAAGAGACAGGATGTGTGGGGTCTTATTAAGGAAGACCGGAAGTTCTGTGTGTGTGTGTGTGTGTGTGTGTGTGTGTGTGTGTGTGTGTGTTGAGGTGCTGCTGCTGACGAGTTTTAGTGAAGAAAGAAAAATAAAGAAGCGCACCTTCAGTTCAAAGAAGCATACGTGTTTCCATTTTAATGAAGTATAAGCTCATATCACTCGCTTACACAAAAAATAAATATATAAATAAAAATAAATCACTGCGCTTCAACCTGAACAGCTCTATCTTATCACAATTGAACAAAACAGGAACTGAACCTTCCCTAACTGTTACTGATGAACTGAGGAACAGTGTGGAGCCGGTCATGGTGCATCGGCTGATGACAACCACTCCCTTATATCTAGATCAGAGTTTTGGATGAGATTATTAAAATGAGTAGCTGATAGATGTAGTTCCCTCCTCACATTGTTGGTAAACAGGCTAACATCAAGGGAGAACCATTCTCCTGATCAAAGGGTTTCTCAAATGTAACCTGGCCAGATTGACAGCACTCATGCTGCCATAATAGGAAACACATAAACAGAAAGACATTCAATAAATGTCAATAAAAAGTCATATGTTGCTTAACAAACAAATGAGGTAATTTGTTCATATTCATCATCACCATTCATGAGGAGCTTTGCATTTACCTTTATGGTTGAAAGAGGGCATATCCTATTCCAATCTGAGAGTGTCTACAGCCACTGGATCAACATTATGATAGCTGCTCTTTGGGGGCCGCCATGTAGCATGAAAGCAAAAACTGCTGGATGTTGCTTCTCTGGCATTGTACCATCGAATTAAGCCTGCATATGTAAAAAACCTGTTTGTGAGTGGTTCTCCAGTTTTCAGGGACTGGAAGTCGGCCTTGGCAGCTTCTTCTCCAGATGGGTCAGCAAAGTGAAATTGAATTTCTGTACATGGGTGTGTGTGCACCTACTTTTATGAATAAGGTTCCTCTTTTGCAGAGTCACCATTTTCAGGTTTTGTATGCTATTTCACATTAAGTCTTGATTAGGTGGTGGGCCGAGGCCGCATATCAGCTTTAGTTTTTGAAACCTCCCGTTGAGGGAGGACCTGGATCTTTTAAGTTTTAAAGCTTATTTTTTTCTTAATCAGATTTTGATTGTTGGCAATTCTTGCACATTTTTCTAAAATCATGTTTTAAACCATGTGGTGTTTGCTAGCAAGCATAGTTTGAACAAGGGGGGTGCAGTGTGTGTGTGTGTGTATGTATGTGGCTCATTTTTGTGACTTTATGCTCGTCATTGTGTCAGAAGTTTGACAGGTGAAAAAAACTACTTACATTTGAGGTCCAGCCTCAAATGTGGGAAATCAGTAATATTTTGCCTACTATGTGCAAAGTTTTGAGGACATTATTAAAGCTGGGGTTGGTAATCCTGTTCAGAAACATGTTTTGTTATACTGGGTGAAATGGTCCTTCTACCTTCTGAGTAATCAATACATTATGTATTCAGAAAAAGGAACGAAAATAATCAGTCCTCTGTGGCAGCTGCAGGACTGACAAAACTCCGACCAATCCACGCTCTTCGCACCGAAGAGCAAAAACCAATCAGATGCCTTCATGTCTAGCTCTGTATCTGCCCCCCTCTGTCCCTGCCTCCTACACGTGTGCACAACACGGATGTATTATATGAACTGGATGCAAAATGGCTGCCGTTGATTTCAATTGGAGTTACTCGCCTGGCGCATATAGGCAGATCCATGGTGCACAATCTTCACGTGTCGCTGTTGCCGGAAGAAATCAGCGTACAGAGTTATAGCAGAATGGATTTCATGCTCATTTATGAGCAATGGCTGAGAAAATGCAGCCCCAGTTACTACTTCCACCGTTACTTGTAACAGCTCACCCGAGAAAAAGGCAAGGAAGAGAAAGCTGGAGGCTGAAAAGGCTGCTAACAAAAAGGCTCTGGATAAAGCCAGAGGTCAAACCAGAGTAAACCCCGGTGTTGCTTTTGAGCGGTGGAGACAACTGAGGGATTTGAAGGGCCTGAAAAGTGATGCTGAGGTTGCTCTCTTTCTGTTGGACAGGTAATTATATGCTTTTGCTAACATAGATAGATAGAAGATAGATAGAAAATACTTTATTGATCCCAAAGGGAAATTCATTTGTCTGATAGCTCATCGTAAATTTGCATCATGATTAAAGAGTCTGATGGCTGTTGGTGTGAAAGATCTTCGGTATCTTTCTGTCCTGCACCGAAGAGAGAGGAGCCGTCCACCACTGCTGCTTCTTTGATCCATCAAGGTGTTATGAAGTGGATGATCCATGTTGTTCAGTATGGCCTCCATCATTCTCATTGAGTATCTCTCCACCACCTCCTCCAAAGAGTCCATCTTTACTCCAATGACAGAGCCAGCCTTCTTGACAAGCTTATCCAGCCTCTTTGCCTGCTTTTTTCCTAAACTTCCTCCCCAGCAGACTGCAGCATAAAATAAAACACTTGCCACCACAGACTGATAAAACATCTGCAGCATCTTATTACAGATGTTTAGAGATCGGAGCTTTCTTAGGAAAAAGAGGCGGCTCTGCCCTTTTTTGTAGAGTGTATCTGTGTTAACAGACCAGTCCAACTTGTTATCAAGGTGAACACCTAGATATTTATAGGTTGTCACCACCTCGATGTCCACTCCACAAGTGTTCACTGGCTGAAGTGGGGGCTTGGACCTACGGAAATCCATGATCATTTCCTTTGTCTCTGAGGTGTTCAGCATGAGGCAGTTTTTGTGACTCCAGTCACTGAAGGCTTTTATCAAATCCCTATATTCAGATTCCTGTCCATTTCTAATACATGCCACAATAGCAGTGTCATCTGAGTATTTCTGGATGTGGCAGGACTCAGAGTTGTATTTAAAGTCTGCTGTATACAATGTGAACAGGAATGGAGCAAGAACAGTCCCCTGTGGAGCCCCCGTGCTACTCATTAATGTCCCAGAAAAACAGTTCCCCAACCTGACAAACTGTGGCCTTTCTGTCAGGTAATCTGTGATCCAGGAGACAAAGGAAGAATCCACTCCCATCTCTTTAAGCTTGTTTTTGAGTATGTTGGGTTGGATGGTATTAAATGCACTTGAAAAATCAAAAAACATGATTCTTACATAAGTGCCAGATTCCTCCAGATGAGAGAGGGCACGGTGGAGCATGTAGAGGACTGCATCATTCACTCCAATGTGTTCTTTGTATGCAAACTGCAGGGGATCGAGTTTGTCTTTGACCTCAAGCCTCAGTAGACGTAGAATCAGCCGCTCCAAGGTCTTCATGATGTGTGAAGTCAGGGCCACCGGTCTGTAGTGATTTAGTTCAGCTGGACATTTTCTTTTTGGTACCGGCACTATGCAGGATGTTTTCCACTGAGCTGGCACCCGCCCCAACTGAAGACTCAGGTTGAAGATCTTGTGGAGAGGTTGACACAGTTGGGCAGCACAGTCTTTAAGCAGCCTTGGACACACACCATCTGGGCCAGCTGCCTTCCCAGAGCAAAGTTTCCCAAGTTCCAGCCTCACCCCTGTCTCTGTGACAAACAAGGGTGGAGGAACAGGTGTGAGAAGGGGAGTAGCTGCAGCAGTGGAGATGCACTCGGGTGAAGAAGGAGGCGGAGGAGGAGGAGGAGGAGGAGGAGGAGACATGGTGGAGAAACAGACTTGTGGAGGAGAGGAAGGAGCCGTCATGGAGATGTCCACATGTTGAGGAGGGGGAGAAGGAGGAGGAGAAGGAGGAGGAGAGGGAGGTGAATAAGGAGTGGAATCGGATGTGACCTCAGTGTCGAACCTGTTGAAGAACTGATTGAGTTCATCAGCTCTTTCCACATCACCCACTATTGACTGTCTTTTCTTTTTATTGTAGCCAGAGATGGTGTTGATTCCTCTCCACACCTCACGGATGTTGTTGTGTTGTAAATTCTTCTCTATCTTATTTTTGTATTCCAACTTTGCCATCTTCAATCTCTTCCTCAACTCATGTTGCACCTGTTTGAGCCGTTCTTTGTCACCATCTCTAAAAGCTTCCTTTTTTTGGTTGAGGATTGCCTTAATGTCACTAGTGATCCAGGGTTTGTTATTGGGGAAACAGCGTATAGTCTTTGTAGGTATGACTGTGTCTCTACAGAAGTTGATGTACTCTGTAAAACAGTCAACCTGTCTGTCAATGTCCATACTGTTCTTATCTGTTTCCAGCAGCACATCCCAATCTGTGCATTCAAAGCAGTCCCTTAGAGCCTCTCTAGCCTCAGGTGTCCATTTCCTTACTGTGAGTGTAGTTGAAGGTTCCCTCTGCACACAGGGTTTGTAACAGGTCTGCAGAAAAACTAAGTTGTGATCTGACCTGCCCAGTGGTGATAAGGGTTTTGTTTTCTCTGGTAGCACAATTGACAAACTGTGTAAATCCAGTCAGGTGGGAGGAGAGGGAAACATGGTTGAAGTCTCCTGATATTATTGTAAGTGCTTCAGGATGTTTAGTCTGTATCCTAGCAACCATATCATGTAGTATCTCACATGGAACTTCAGCAGTTGCCTTTGGAGGGATGTACACAAGTATTGTTATGATATGACTGAATTCTCTTGGTACATAGTATGGACGCATTCCAACAGCCAATAGTTCAATGTCTGGACAGCACATCTTCTCCTTGACAGTAATATGTGCAGGATTACACCATCTCTGGTTGACGAATAAGGCCAGTCCTCCTCCTTTTTTCTTGCCACTAGCCTTAGCATCTCTGTCTGATCTTATGAGAGTGAAACCGGGTACATCCACGATGGAATCAGAGATGTTTTGATTCAACCAGGTTTCAGTAAAACACATCAGGCTGCACTCACGGTACACTTTCTGAGTCTTCACCAATATCTCCAGCTCATCACTTTTGTTGGGCAGAGAATTACATAGCTACTTGTACATAGCTACTTTTGTAGCTTGTATTAGCCTAATACTAATATTAGCTTCTCTGTGGGTTTAAAACAGGTCGGTGACGCTAGTATTGAATAGATTATAGTATATATATATATATATATAGTACTCCTCCTCTTTTTCGTGCGGTGCGCGTTGTTCCAGTTTGTGGGGGCGTGGCTTGGACTTACACACTGACTGGAGGGGGAGGAGGGGGGTGGAGCTCAGAGGAGGTGCAATTTTCAAATCTTGCTAGCCCTCTTGCGAGCTCTCCAGGATTACCAACCCCAGCTTTAATGTTACAGAAGACTGAGGTTTTCAAAAGATGGGATGACAGTAAGGAATATATATAAAAAATTATACATTCCCCTCTTTTTTCAAGCTTAATAACTAACTTTAACGATCTTGATTCATTTTACTTTTCTTAAAGTGATTGATGTGTGTAGTGGGTCTGAAATAGCCATATATATATAGTTTATGTTAACAGACAACCCCTCTTTTTCATTTCAGCAATTTAACCTTTATTTGAACCTTTTATAAACAGTTTTGTATAAAACATTACCACTTTGCATCAGTAGAGGGTGCTCTAACACCAGTGGGTCTCTGCTCTGCTTTGCTCTGCGCATGTGCAGAGAATAAACGCGCTGAGCAGCAGTAGCATGAGCTAACAGCTTTCCTGTCGTGTGTTTGGATCCACAGGTATGTAAAATGTATTATTTGTACATTTCTGTTCAGTTAAATTATGTAACAACATATGGCGAAGTCGTGAAGTGTAACTAAGTGTTGTAGAATGTTGAAATATGTTCTATATCGTCATGGTTTGTTATGGAGTGTTCCTGTCCAAAAAAGGGTCGGTCAAACAAGAGTGAGTGTATATGTGTGTGTGTGAGCAGTTCCGACCATAAACGTTGCTGGCTAATAGTTACTGGTTGTTAATACTATTCTGAGAGTAACTTGTATGGTATCGGTAATGTTGCGTATATGAAATGTGGATATTCAAGTGCATGTTCAGAGAATAAACGCGCTGAGCAGCAGTAGCATGAGCTAACAGCTCCCCTGTCATGTGTTTGGATCCACAGATCCACAGTTACACTGTCGCTCAGCCGATCAGTGCCTGCCGCCTGAGCGGCTCATGCTGCTGGACCAGAGACCCCTAGCTCTGGCGCCGGTATCATGTGAAAATATGTTGTTATTTTAGCAATGTGTCAAGGTGTGTAGTGCAGTCTCTAACTGGTTGATGTACTGAGCGAGGCATCAAATCCCATAGCGCTATCTTAAAACCTGGCAAAATAAAAAAGAGAAAAAAGTTAAAACCCGCATTTCGAGGCGTGTCATTGGACAGAACCTACAACTACGTCATGCATGTCGGACCCGAGCATAGCTGCCCGCTCGGTTTGCCGGAACTGGTAACTCAGACAAAGTTACCAATAAACAAGAAATGTGCAAGAGGTAAGAGTGCCAACAATTTTTGTTTCATTTGAGGAAAAATGAAGATGTTCACAAAAAATGAGCTCCTCCCTCAGTGGAGATCGTCTGAATACACGAAATCTCCCCTTGGCCCACCGCCTAGATCTTTTGCATTGCTTTATAGGCTAAATGTATCAGCAGAAACTAGAAATGGACCCACACAGCAACAAGATTTCAAGAATGTTTAATCAAAAACAAGTTGGTACACAGATAATCAATCCAACAGGCAAAGGGATCCAAATGGGCAGGCAAAAAGGTAAGGAATGGACAAAGGCCAACAAGGTCAAAACATTAATAAACACAACACAACTCAGTACAGTATTAGTAATTGTAATAGTTACTCATTCATATTTGAATGAATACGTTGTTATCTAATTAGGTATTGGGCATTCTTTTATATATTTAATATTGATTTAGATGGTATTCTATGCAGGGTTGCCGCGGGGTTGTAAAAGGTAGTAAATTAAATTAGGCCAAATTAAGGCCAGTAAAAAGTAGGAAAAAGCAGGTAGTAAATTTTCGAACCCCCATCCAACTTGAATTTGTTGTTCAATTTGAGTTTTTCAATTTTGTGTAACCTACGCGCAGGCCCTTCTCCTTAAATTACTAAACTTGCGCGGATTTATTTTTATGTTGCGAGTAGGACCTGAGTGACAGGAATGATGTCACGTGTACCGCGCGCTTGCTCAAGTAATCTAGGTACCCGGCACCGAGCTCTAGAACCCGGCTTGCTTGCTGCCAACCACTTTGCAAGTTCGGACATGGGCAAATGCAAATTTTCAGACCTCTGGCTGGAGGAATCAAAGTTTAAAGACTGGCTCAGGCCAGTAGTTGGTGTTGTGGCAAAAAAAAAAGGAAAATGCACTGTGCTCTGAGAAGTTGAGGGAGCGAGTAGGGAGGGGTGAGTGTAGATGGAAAAAACCCAAAATAGAGCCCTGTGAAGAGAGAGGGGGAGGAGCGAGTGTAGGAGGAAGGGCCTAAAACTCAACCCTGTGTGAAAGAGAGAAAGAGAGGGAGGAGCTAGTGTATGTGGGAAGGACCAAAACTTAACCCTGTGCAGTAAGAGAGAGAGAATAAGGGGGAGGGGTGGGTGTCCACTATGGGGAAAGTTCCAGAAAGCCTAAGACCATAGGTGCTGACACCAGGTGCAGGGGTGAAGTGTGCCAACTATGACAACACAAACTTGGGAAAAACCCGGCACGAGCAAAGAAAACGTGATAGTAAGAGATAGCCGTGCCTGTTTAGGGCAGGGGCTTAGGTGTAAAAAGTGACGCCATGATTGTTTGGACAAATAAAATTAGTTTTAAGAAAAATAAAGGAGGAAACCTCCCTAAATTTAAATAAAAAGGTTGTGCATTTTGGGGGGTATAAAAAGTGAGTGCAGAGCCCTCCGGGCCAGTCTTATCCGGATTTGACTCGGGTTTCTAACCTCGCCGTCGCGTGGGTTAAACTCTACTGCACCAAGCTCTGTCGGACTTAGATTATTTTCGAAGGGAGTATCTCTACACTTTGTTGATTTTTTGTGACCTTGGTGGACTCCCTCCCAGACTTTGATTCTTTGTATCATTAAATGTTGGAGAAAATAAACGGTCTTTGTTCACAACTGGCCCATTTTCGGACGTTTATTTTTTACCCGACATTGGCAACAGCCGACAGGCTTATTGCAACGTCTGCAAAAAGATGATAAATATTACCTGGATGGGGGTGAAGGCAGTTAAATCACACATGGAGTCAAGTAGCCACCAAGCCAGGATGCGTGGGCATAACGCGCAGCTACCGCTGTTGTTGTTTTGCACTAGCAGTACGGCTAACGTTACACCCTCAACCTCCACTGCTCCCTCAACTTTGCCTGCTCTCCCGCTGCAAACCACTGCCAGTAGTTCTACCACCAGCATCCAGACGCTATGCACTACCACCTCCACGCTGCAGGCCGAGGTACTGTGGTGCTTAGATTTAGCAATAAAACACCACTCATTCAACTCGAACGTTGGCATAGGAGAGCTCTTCAGCAAGATGTTCCCGGACTCCCAAATCGCCAAATCCTTCGCTTTGGGCAAGGACAAGACTGGGTACATGATTAAATTTGGCATAGCACCCTATTTTAAGAGGCAGCTGGTTGAGGACATAAATAATGCCGGACCGTATGTCATTATGTTTGACGAGAGCCTTAATGAATCGTCCAAGAAAAAACAAATGGAGGATTTTGGAGGATGGTTGTGTCCGGTCTAGGTATTTTGGCTCACAATTCCTGGGACACGGGAGAGCTGATGATCTGTTGCAGTACATCAAAGTAAGTTGATTTTCCTATACTTATTGGTTACATAGGGGACATTGTTTGCATTTGAATATTTTCAAGGATTTTTTGATCATTTTATTTATTAATGTTGAATTTCTGTAATATAATATTGGAAAAAATATATATATAGCCTAATTAAAAAGCTGTATCAGCCAACAAAGTTTGTAGTTACTTTAAATTAAAGTATGAGTAGACTACCTGTACTAATTCAGGATTAATATCCTGACCACAAGCACAGGCCATGGCCTCTCAAACTGGCTCAACATTTAGGCTAGTAGTTCTCAAACTTTTCACAATGAGTACCACCTCAGAAAATATTTGCTCTTCAAGTACGGTACACTAATGTTAGTAACATTGCCCTTCATAAGACTGTAGGCCTAACTGTTATGCTTAATTTGAAGGCTGAACATGGCTCCTATAAAGCCAAAGTTATATTATAGGGATTTTGTTTATTAGGCTATTATAGTGAGCCCCATTTGGAGAACCAATGATCTAACTTTGACAAAGCAGGCTTGACTCATGACTCATGTTTTACTTTAGGATAATAAAGCTAAATGTTTAATCTTAAGTATATAGCAGTATTACTCTCTGTGTATTGAATGTGGTTTACTTAAGCAATACATGTTATTCAAACAAACTTTCTTCTGTGTGACAATTCACAGGAATGTGTTGCACAACTCAACATGAGGCAGCTTCTCTCAGTAGGAATGGATGGCCCCAATGTCAACTTCAAACTCCTGGATCTCCTTCAAAAGGAGTATGCTGAGCTGCATGGAGGTGCTCAAGTCCTGATGGTTGGGAGCTGTGGACTTCACACCCTCCACAATGCCATGAAGGCAGGCTTTACAGCCTGACAAACTGATAAACTCCTGCGTGCGCTCCATTTCCTCTTCCACAACGTTCCTGCCCGGAGAGAGGACTACACCAACATCACTGGGTCATCCTGCTTTCCCCTCTCTTTTTGTGGCCACAGATGGGTGGAAAATGTGCCAGTTGCAGAGAGAGTCCTGGAAGTTTGGCCCATGATTCAGAAATATGTCAATGCTGCGAGGAGAATAAGGTCCAAAAACTGAACACGGCCTCTTATGACGCCATCCTGGCAGCACAAGGGGATCCACTCTTAATTCCAAAGCTGCAATTCTTCCTGGCCATTGTGAGAAGTTTTAACCCATTTCTTCAGAAATTCCAAACAGACGAGCCAGTGTTGCCTTTTTTGGCAAAAGATTTAACTGAGCTCCTGTTGGTAAGTATCACTGTAATGATTTTGATTAATTAATTTGAATGTAACCCTGTATTAATTCAATTCAATTTCAATTCAATTTTATTTGTAGAGCGCCAAATACAATACAAATTGCCTCGCGGCGCTATACAGACAGTACAAGGAGCACCCATGAGTAACAGGGGCAAGGAAAAACTCCCTTCTATTTGTAGTAAGCAGACTTGACACTCAGGGGCAGAAGAAACAAAAGAGTTATGCCAGTCTAGGAGGTTAGCACTATTAATTGATGAAATGGCTTGGTAACTATCTGCTTGTTGTCATCATCAGAGTTTACTGCGGCGGTTCATCAAAAGGGAACTCCTACAGGACAAACCCCCCTGCAGCTGATTAAATTAGACATCTCTGAGGAGAAGAACTGGGTCTCCCTCAAAAGGGTAGATATAGGCTTGGGGGCTGAATCTGCCATCAAGGTAATTTCATTGTTGTTTATTTGTTTTGTGAGGTGAATTTGTGAATTATGATGCCTGCACAGATCAACTAGCAAATACAATTTGTTCAGTATCAATGCTATCATCACAAGAAGTAATGCAAACATTTCCTTTCAAAGAAAGCATTGACATGAGTCTTCCTTAATGTTCCTTATTAGGCACTCCTGGGCAAACCAGGAACCAAGACAGGAGAACTCTCTGTACTCAGCCTGAGAAAAGAGTGTTTGCAGTGTCTGATTAGGATAATAAAGAAACTGCAGGAAAAATCCCAGTTGAAATTCCCCATTGTTAGGCAGATTACCTGCCTGGATCCCACAAGGATGGTCAGAGATCCAGAGTGGTGCATCCTACAGATGAAGGCATTAGTACAGACTTTCATCCAGGGGCAGCAGCTGGCAGGTGGCATTGCAGCTGGTAAGAAAATATTGTATAGGGACAGTAGAAGTGGATATGTTATTCAAATTGATTTGATTTGTGGTTTTCTGCCTTTTTTACTCTAAAAGGTGTGAAAGTATCAATGATCAAATTGTAATTTAGATAAGACCTCCGTGTCCCCAGGTTGAGAACCACTGCTTTAGATACTGTTGTGTATCTATGATGTACTGTATGTACTTTTGTCGAATGGAGGATGAAGCAATTGCCTGGAATGTGTAAATGAAATGAATATATCTTAATTTTCCTGTCAGTGTTGTAGGTGATGTCATCATCCAGCAGTTCACATCCTTTCTCTCAGGTGTGGGCAGAGAAGAGGAATTTGTTTCCTTCCAACCCCTGAGGCAGCGCCTGGATGTGTTTCTCAACTCGAAACTCAGCACGTCCCACCCTGACCTGCTGAAGTTTTGCTTAAGTGCTCTCCTCCTGTCGCATGGACAAGCCACAATAGAGAGAGGCTTCTCCATAAATAAGGAGGTAGAAACATGTAACCTCCATGATGAATCCTTGGAAGCCCTCAGAATAATCTGTGATAAGGTGATGGTCTGTGGTGGCGTTCTGAAAGTTCCTCTGACCAAGGAGCTCCTGGCCTCTGCAGCTTCAGTGAGGTCACAATACAGACTATACCTTGATAGCGAGCAGAAAAAAAGGAGAGTGCCACACAAGAGCAGAAGAGGAAAGCAGCAGAGAAGGAGTTGGAGGACCTGCGGAACCAGCGGCAGATACTCATTAGTGTGTGCCATTCACTTGAAAATGACGCAGACAAGTGTGCAGAGATGGCCGAAGGAAAGGCAGGACAAAAGATGGCTGAGCTCATCATGAAATCTAACACTCTGCGAAGAAGACACAAGGAAAAAAAAACAGAACTTCTCCAACTGGAAAAAATTATAGAAGAAAAGGCCACACAGTTGAGGCACTTGTGACCCTGCTGTCTACCTGTAATCTTAATAAGCAGTTCAGCGCTCTCTCTCTCTCTCTCTCTCTGTGTGTTGGCCAGTTTTTGTGTGCAGTGTTGAAGTTAAGTTATTAAGTTATTTGTTCTTAAGTTATCTGTTTGTTAATGAAATATTGTTATTACAGTGTAAAGTTGCACTTTATTATCTAGTTTCTTCCTCTTTTTTCAAGGCCCTAATTGAACCACTTAGAAATTTGTTTCATATTTCAATGTGTAGCTGTTCATTCTAAAGGTCCTCTAATTGGTTCTAAAGGTCCTTTAATTGTTATGCAATTGTTACTTTTTGACATATTGAGTAAAAACTATGGACCAAGGCATGTTGTGACATCTTGATTAATCCAACTCCTAGAGTTCCCTCTTACTTAAATGTAGCTCATTTGCTTGCTTTACCACTCACATATATACCTACAGAGCATTACTTTACTCATCACTTTACTTCATACTTTACACTGCTACAGTTGTTGTTTGAAGTCGTGGTGGTAGTAACAAATATTGTGAAGGTAGTAAAAAAGGTAGTAAAAGGTAGTAAATTCAACTTAAGAATCTCTGTATATACCCTGCTATGGTTTAGTGTGTTTATCATTTTTAATTCCAGGATTTATCTGGCGTAAATATAGCCAACCATCCATAAATGATACTGTTATGTGAAATATCAACCGTGGCATTTAAAGCAGGTGCAGCTCAATCAAGTAGAATATGATGGAGGTCAGCAGTCCTCTCCACGATAGTGTAGCTACTGAACCAGACTAATAGACCATTTGGCCTTGGTGTCTCGCACTCTGTGTTTCCACAGATCTCCTCAGAGCTCCATCCCCCTGCACCAACCAACCAACCGCCGCCTCCATCACCTCCTTTCTCCTGCTGTTAAACCGGTCTGCACTCCCTGCTCACGACCCAGTCTGCCGTCCAGTAGTCCCATTAAGCTGGCCTTCCCTCCCTGCCCACCAGGAGCTTCCTCCATCATTTTTTGTTAAACTGACTGATTCTATTTCAATGTTTTCTATACTCTGTGTTGTAAATTGTTTTCTTGTCTGTATACAACATCTATTGCACGTCTGCCCGTCCGGGATGAGGGATCCCTCCTCTTTTGCTCACCCTGAGGTTTCTCCATTTTTCCCTGTTAAAGGGTTTTCTTGGGAGTTTTTCCTCAGTTGATGTGAGGGTCTAAGGGCAGAGGATGTTGTCATAATGCTGTGTAAAGCCCTTTGAGACAAACTGTTTGTAAAAACGGGCTATACAAATAAAATTACCTTGCCTTGCCTTAAAGGCTCATCCTTTGCAGGTGTTTGGAGTTCATTAGCTGATTAGATTGTGACACGATTAGGTTACACTGTTGTAACTTTCAATAGTGAACTTTTGCCTCAATAGGCTGTTCCCTCTTTTTTTTTTTTTTTTTGAGATACTGAATTTTGGGTTTTCATTAAATGTAAGCCATAATCATTGCAATAAAAAGAAATAAAGACATGAAATATTTAGATGTATGAGGACTGACCCTCTGAATATGAGTTTCACTATTTGAATTCAGTTAACTTTTCGATTGTGTTCGAATTTATTGAGATGTAGCTGTCTTTCAGCTATCCCAATCTTTTGATCTTGTTTTGTAGTTTGAGATTGTGTTTTCTAAAGTCTTGTTTTGCGTTACTGGCTCCCTGTCTGATTTGTAGTTTTTGTTAACACTGCATGTAAATAGTTCTGTAACGTTATTAATGAGCTGTCAGACTGTGTGTGAGCCATAAGTGTACATAGGAGAGATGACGCATGGTCACCTGAGCGTCCCCCAGCTGCTGAGGACACAGCTCGGTGTTCAGGCTCCGGTGTAGGACGGGCTTACGAGGCTTTATGAACCGATGTGACAGTTAGCCCAACGGCTCAAAAGCGTCACGGAAGCAGAGTAGAGAATACACAGCCGGAAAACATGCGTTGGTTCGACGGCTCCATTCCTGATGCCATTAACTTTGCGAAACAGCAGAGTTTCGTTTTTGTCGTTGTCATTACAGGTAACACTGTTTGTGTGTATGTGTCCATTAGCTAGCGTGCGAACGCTAGCCTGTATATGTAACAAGTGATGGGGTGCTAGCCAGCTAGTGGTGGTAGCCGTCCTACGTGGCCGTTAGCCAGTTAGCATAGCCAAACTGTAAAGCTGTCAAAGAAACAAGACGTGTGGATGCGTAATCATCCGACATTAATAAACCAGTGTCCTGGACACAATGCTAGCTGGAACTGCAAGTTACCGGCCCGTGTAACGTACTGAGAGTCTAACCAGAATAACTCAAACCTCCCAGAAGCACCGGCTAACGTCAGGCCAGCTAACTGACCTGACAGTCCGATCATGACTAAGAGACTCCTCTGACAGTATGGGTATAGCCGGGTCGCAGTGGGGGCGACGGGTTAGCCAGGTAATCTGAGGTCATCACATTGATCTAGGTTATGAATCACAGATAGACTGTTAGCAGTGGCGCTATTAGCCACTCCAACATGATGTGTCAGAATGGGCAATGTGTTGTCAGTGAGCTGTCATCACTCTGTTTACAGGAGAGGACGAACAGTCAGCACAGCTGATGTCCAGCTGGGAGGATGACCAGGTCTCAGAGGCAGCACTCAATTGCTGCGTGGCCATCAGGGTGGATGCTAAGAGGTACTGATGACTTCAGTTAGACACAGTACTGATATGTAGCTGCTGGTAAGGCCACAGTTCCTAGGAGCTCCCACAGGACTAAACTATGATGTACAGCCTCATACAGTGACTATCTGCTAAAAACAGTGGCACCAGAGCCCCCACACAGAGAACAGAGTCTCCCTTGGAATAATGTCATGTCATGTCAACATTGAGGAATCTCCTCAGGCTTAAGTGAACCAGCTCGATTAAAACATACATGTCCCTCAGTGTATGGTAGCAATATGTTGACAAAACTCAAAATGTTTTTTAGACATCATGTAAGAAAATAAATTTCTGATGTGGAAGACAATGTTTATGTTAGATGGCACAATTAGAATTTCATGTTTCAGTTGACTTACCAGATGGACTTTTTCTCCTTGTTGTAAATATTCCCCATGTACTTACTACTCCATAATACCTGCTGAGAGAAACTGTCAATGAAGCCACTTACTGTGGCAATCTCTACTACAGATCGATTCTCTGTTTGACTTATAGATTGTATAGGTCTTAAGCTTCAGTTTGGCTGATCTCAACAATATTAATATCCCTAAATGTGCAAACAATCTAAAAAGCATAGAATTGCTTTGCACTGCTGACTGAAACATTGGTGTTCTACGTTAAGAGGAGTTTTCTGAGCTCATATGTCCTTGTTGTTATATTATTGTATTCAAATATAATTTAAAAAGATATTCTGGTGTAAATTTAACCCATGGTCTAGCACACTGTCAGACCGAGTAGACCCCCTAGAGAGATCAGCTTGGCCAGCCACAAAATTCTCTAGTTTTAGTGAGTTCAGCACAAGACCGCACAATAGTAAAATACTGCTGTCTTTGAAGTCATAAGCTAACCACGATCAAAAAGCCACTTATAGCCACAAATAATGCTCAGAACAGCACCAAACTTCGTCAACAGTACAAATAGGGTCCCAGTGCATAATAGGAGACATCAATCATCTGCTGGCTTTGCCCGATTTCTACTGAAAAGAGACCCACTCTGCTCCAGCGGCTTGCTACCAATGCAGAGGCCCTAACAAGTCGAATACAGAATGCAGTAGCAAAGTAAGGACGTTTAGTTCCAAAAATGCAGGCATGCTTTGCTGACTGTAATAGTTTGAGCAACTCAACTCTGTTCATTTCCCTGTCAACACTCGCTAGTTATTGTTAGAAACAGATAGGGAAGACAGATAGGAACCCTGATGCATTCGGTAATCGACTCATCAGGGCTTTCCTACAACTTGCAAGTGGCTGCAGCAGATGGGATGAGTTCTGTTTCGTCTCTTTTCAACAGAAACCGGCAAAGCTAGCAGATGTTTGATGCCTCGTTTTATGTGCTGGGACCGTATTTGTACTATCTGTGAAGTGGCTTTTTTGATCGCGGTTAGCTCATGGCTCTACAGACAGCTGTATTTTGTTGCTACAACTGGAGAAGTTTGTGGTCGACAAAATTGATCTCTCTAGGGGGTGTTCTACTAAGTCTCACGGTGCGATAGACCATGGGTTACATTCATGACAGAATATCCCTTTAATTCCCAACAACCTCTCTCTCTTGACCACACGGGCAGCCTATTCAGTGATATGTGGATTTTCACCAAATGCTGTGTCTTCTTTCCACAGTGAGACATGTGTGCAGTTCTCCCAGATCTGTATCCTTTTTTGTGGTTTCTGGGCTGAACTAACATGAGGCTTCCAGTTATTGCTTATTCACTCTTCTGTGAGGAAAGCAGCTACTTGCACTACTTTGCTGGGACTATAAATACCCAAACTAACATTACAGATTACAATGGTGCAGGGTAGCAGTAAAGGAATATTTTATAATAGTTGAAGTCTAATAGTAGTTGAAGTCTGTGTGTTTGTAAAGTTGGTTGCAGATCCAGATAACACAATGCTCAATTTAACCAGATTCACAGACATATAGGATTTGTTGGGCCTCAGCGGGTATGTGTTGTAAGGCAAGGCAAGGCAAGGCAAGGCAAGGCAATTTTATTAGTACAGCCCGTTTTTACAAACAGTTTGTCTCAAAGGGCTTTACACAGCATTATGACAACATCCTCTGCCCTTAGACCCTCACATCCACTGAGGAAAAACTCCCAAGAAAACCCTTTAACAGGGAAAAAATGGAGAAACCTCAGGGTGAGCAACAGAGGAGGGATCCCTCACCCAGGACGGGCAGACGTGCAATAGATGTTGTATACAGACAAGAAAACAATTTACAACATGGAATATGGAAAACATGGAAATGGAATCAGTCAGTTTAACGAAAAATGAAGAAGCTCCTGGTGGGCAGGGAGGGAAGGCCAGCTTAATGGGACTACTGGACGGCAGACTGGGTTGTGAGCAGGGAGTGAAGACGGGTTTAACAGCAGGAGAAAGGGAGGTGATGGAGGCGGCGGTTGGTTGGTTGGTGCAGGGGGATGGAGCTCTGTAGAGATCTGTGGAAATACAGAGACTGCGAGGAACCAAGGCCAGACTACGAAGTACAACAGTTAAGGACAGTTGTACTCATTCTAGTGCTGCTATTGTAGACAGCCAGGCTTACAAAGTGTCATTTGCCGGGACCTTGTTTCTTAACCCTTCCCCTCTGTGAAGACCCCGTGGTGTGCATACCCTCCAGCTTCTTCATAGGAGAGAATGGGATTCCTCTGGAGGTCATCGCCGGCAGTGTGTCTGCCGAAGAACTGATGAAGAGAATCAACAGAGTAAAGCAGGTAAGAACACTAAAGTGGGACTGTGCACAGTTTAATTTACAGGGGGGAGGCTCACCACTGCATATTTCCTATCTAGAGATGCACTTATATGCCCTGTTAGGGAGACATTCTGAGGTGATGCAGGAAGAAGAAGCACCGGAGTCTTGGATGTCTTATACTGAAGAAGTTTAATAGGATTGATCAAGGAGAACAGAAGAGTCATCGACACAACATGAGTGTGTGATGCCACCTCAATTCTGAGGGCCTAGCTGCAAAGTTCAGATTCATATACTAGGAAGGTGGACCGAGCCCACAAAGGGAGATGTGCTAACATTCCATTGGCTATTGGGCATAAACATTAAGATAAAGACTCACACCATCTAGGTGACGCAAGAACAACAACGGTCTCTCTGTCACTCAGAGTGTTAACCAGCGAAGGTGCCAGGAATGAACATGGCCTTGGCATGCCCTAGGAGAGAGTACAGGTCAGATAAACTGTCTCTAGCAATGTATCTAAAAAGAAAACATCTAGTTCTCAACTTTCACCTATAAACAAAGAGGGATTGACCTTTAACTACACAACTATACGGAGAAGTGAAATTCTTCCCTAACATGCCCCTCAGGATGGATCATACCCCATAATGGCTCTCTAGCTTTTCCTCTAGCGCCACCACCATAAGGCTCATGTTTGAATTTGTCCAGTACTAACCCCTACACTCCTAGCCACCCTAACCCCTTTACAACCTGCACAACAGTGACTCCCATCAGCTGGATGTTGTGTCTAATGTGAGCATTCTAGCATGGTACACATTACACCTGCTTAGCATCAGTATGTGAGCACTATCATTGTGTGTGCATGACAGTGCATGCATGCTATTGGAAGCATTTAGCTCACAGGACATCATCTGAGCTGCTAATGTGTCACTCTTGTCGAGCATCTTCAGCAAAAACATCGCAGCAGCTACTGAACAGTAGATAGATTAGTTGTGGAGTATGAGCATGAATTGTTGCCTTTTTAAATGTCAAGACAACTTTTGACTTGTTTTTCATTAATATTGTAACTCAGTTTGCCTGCCACTTTATTAAAATAAGGAATACCTGACTTGGAGCCTTGCTGTTATGAACATGTTTAAATAAAAAGCAATGCTTTCACATGGAGATAGAATGAACTGTACTTGTCATGCCTAGAGAGGGAGAGAGGGGGAGACATTCATTCATTTGTTCATTCATTCATGTGCTGCTTGCTGCTTTGGTCACTCCTGTTTCTCTCTTGGTCATAGGTTATTATCATAATGCCCCCAGCCCAAGTTCCACTATGGCCATGCAACTCTATCAGACAGAGTTGCAGATTTAACTGACACTGATCGCATGACAACTCTTAGATACTTCCAAATGTCTGTGTCTCTCTCTCTGTCACTCATTGTAAATAAGGCACTGGCTGGTTACCATTCTCTAGGTATACTGCGAAGGAAAACGTCAAGGTTTTAAAACCATTAATATTTTCCATCATACGGTTTCTATGAGCTGGTTTCCTCTCAAGTTAAAAGGACTTATCAATGAAAGTGCAGGAATCTCTTAGGTTGTGTGCAACAGAGTAACACAAGCCTCCCCCTGTGGTTGGTGCAACAGTAAGCTGTGTACAAGCAATCTGTGTTTGAGCCTGTTCCTTTTTGCCTCCCAGCATCCTGTATCTTTTGGAGAAATGCAAAGTTTTAATGTGAAATGTCATTATTGTGTTTTTACCATTTTAATCAAGTCCATTTGTTTTTTTTATAGAAAATCTCAATTAGCTTTAAAAAAATGCATACTGTCCCCAGCTCTGTATCTAGTCTGCAGGATCTTTGTGCCCGTCAACATGTAGAAGGAGATGTTTTAATCCACTCTGTTTTGGTCACAAGCACTGCAGCAATCAGCTGAAATAAAAAAACAAGCTGACAGAGTGTGTCCACTCCTGTCTGTGTATAAACACAGACAGGAGTGGACACACTCTGTCATGCCCTCTCTCTCCTTTGTGCTTCAACATCAGATGCCAGAATAAAAAGCATTATATTATAAAGTAGTACAGTGCTTTAATTGCGATACCACAATACTGTAATACCATGAAACCATGAGAATTTTACTGTCAGACTCTCAAACAGGCCCAATTCTAAAGCTCCTTAATATCACCACATGGCACCTGGATTTCTTTTTTTTTTTTTTTTTTAAATTCTGACACTGTTGTGACTGTGCAATAATGATTTTATAATTCACTTTTTATAATGGAAGGAGATCGTCATTGTGCTAGTATACACTGGCTATAATGTTAACACCAGGGCAGAAATAGTGATGGCACACAGTGTCTTTGTAGTTGTAGTACCATCAGCTTCTAGCCACACTCCATATCAGCTTTACTGCCTCTGTGTGATTCAACCATCTTCCTACATCTTATTGTTAATTTTCAAGGCTGTGCAGGACCAAGTAAATTACAGCCCCAGAGGTAAAGACATCCCTTCAACAACACTGACACTTCAAGTGTTCCTAGTCCTGTTACTATCATAACTCTCCCTATTTTCTAATAGATGCATGCTCAGCAGATCGGTGGTGCGACAGTGTCACCAGAGGCAAGTCCCCCTTTGGAGACCAGTTCACATAATAGCACACCCACAGAACCTGGTCCAGACTTGGCTCCAGACTCGGTTACAGGGGTGACTGGTAGATCAGCAGCAGAAGCCACAGAGACTGCAGCAGTACCAGGAACAGCAAAAGGTGAGCTCACTGAGAGGCAGACCACAGCTGGGGTCTTTTATGCCTCATTAACTGATCATCAGGAAAATGCGTGAGGAGAAGGAGGGCAGCAGGCTCCCTGTGCAGCATGAGTACTTTTACTATGCTGAGGTTAGCCCAGGCATGGGCAAACTATTCCTCAAAGGGCCGTGTGGCTGCAGGTTTTTGTTCCAGCCAACCAAGAGCACACAGTTTGACCAATCAGCTGTCTGAAGACTGAGATCAGTTGATTGAATGACTCAAGTCTGGTGTGCTGCTGCTTGGTTGGAACGAAAACCTGCAGCCACACCGGCCCTTTGTGGAATAGTTTGCCCATGCCTGGGTTAGCCCATTAAATGCAAATGTCTGAGTGGTGTACTCCTGTGTTGAAGACTGACTCAGTGTCAGACTTTTCCTTTTGGCTGTTGCTGTTTCAAAATGATTTGACACAGTCAGTTTCTGTCACATCATCAGGAGGTGTTAACAGATGAGCCAGAACAGCCTCAATTACTACAGTTCCTCAGGTGGGCAGGGACTTTATTTACCTGCAGTAGTTAATATGCATTTTATAGAGGCAGGTCTTATAGGTCCCCAGCTTGATATGTAGATCTGGTCATAGTCATTAGAAAGAAGCCTCATCACCAGTGACCCCAACCCTCACCTCTAGCTCTCTCTGGTCAGTGAGTTTGATGCCAGTTTCCTCTGCCTCCTTTAGTAACAATGGTGCATATGATGAAAGAGGTGTAGTAGTTCACAGTCTTGTTCTTTTTCAAACTGGAGAAGTGTATAAAGAATTAATGGAGGTCACAGACAGAGTGATTGGAGTGCCGCTAATACAATCTGCAGTCAGTCATCCCCAGAAATTATATATCGGACCATAGTGATCGTAATCTGTTGATAATGTGGAATGGCTTCTGTGAGGGTGAGAATCAGAGTTATGATCATTCACAGTAACAGCTATCAGTCAGGACCCAAAACTACAGTTCCTCTTATGACCACTAGAGTAAGTCTTCAACAGTGAGTCAGTCCCCACAGACTCCATTGTTAAAATGTCGAACCTCACAGAAGAAATAAACATGTTTAAAGCTGGGGTTGGTAATCCTGGAGAGCTCGCAAGATTTGAAAATTGCACCTCCTCTGAGTTCCACCCCCCTCCTCCCCCTCCCGTCAGTGTGTACGTCCAAGCCACGCCCCCACAAACTGGAACGCACACCGCACGAAAATGAGAAGCGACAGGAGGAGTACTATATATATATATATATATATATATATATATACTATAATCTATTCAATACTAGCGTCACCAACCCGTTTTAAACCCACAGAGAAGCTAATATTAGCATTAGGCTAATACAAGCTACAAAAGTAGCTACGTTAGCAAAAGTTACACATTTCATAAAAATAACAAATCCTCCCCAAAGCAAAACATATAATTACCTGTCCAACAAAAGAGAGCAACCTCAGCATCACTTTTCAGGCCCTTCAAATCCCTCAGTTATCTCCACCGCTCAAAAGCAACACCGATGTTTACTCTGGTTTGACCTCTGGCTTTATCCAGAGCCTTTTTGTTAGCAGCCTTTTCAGCCTCCAGCTTTCTCTTCCTTGCCTTTTTCTCGGGGCGAGCCGTTACAAGTAACGCTGGAAGTAGTAACTGGGGCTGCATTTTCTCAGCCACTGCTCATAAATGAGGATGAAATCCATTCTGCTGTAACTCTGTACGCTGATTTCTTCCGGCAACAGTGACATGTGAAGATTGTGCACACGCGTAGGAGGCAGGGATAGAGGGGGGCGGATACAGAACTAGACATGAAGGCATCTGATTGGTTTTTGCTCTTCTGTGCAAAGAGCGTGGATTGGTCGGAGTTTTGTCAGTCCTGCAGCTGCCACAGAGGACTGATTATTTTCGTTCCTTTTTCTGATACATAATGTATTGATTACTCAGAAGGTAGAAGGACCATTTCACCCAGTATAACAAAAAGTGTTTCTGAACAGGATTACCAACTCCAGCTTTAATGTAATCATTAATTTAAATTTCATTAAAGCTGAAAGTTCTGCATTAGTAAGTAAGGGTGTGGCCTCTTGGGTGAACCCCTGCTTCATTACAGCAGTAACCAAGTCTGACCTTTTTTGGAGTTCTGTATCTCATTGTGAAAATGAGAGCAGGTGGTCTTGAAGGGGTTTAGTGAGGTTATACAGTTTATGGCATGGCTGCAGTAGCTTGTACTTGCTGTGTGCCATGGTCTCAAACAGACAGATGAACCAGTGTTTGTGTTCCTCTGTGTTCCTGTTCCATGTAGCATCTCTTTCAAACCCAGCAGATGACGGCAGCCCTTCAGCTGCTCAGTGTGCAAAGAGTGAAGAAAACCTGGATGCCAAGGTGGAGAGGTATGGTCACACGTACACATAGATAGGACACAAGCTTTGTGTTGGGGTGCTGCCAATCAAGTGACATGGCAGCCAAGAGAAAAAAAAACACCTAAACATATTACTGATTAGATGATTACTGCAGACATAGTAAGTCCCTTTAGAAAAACACTTCATTATAATGTTAGCCACAATCTTAACCATACACATCCCTGTGGTGGTGCGTCATCCTGATCTTTCACTAAGTTCACTAAATGTGTTGTTTCCAAGGTCAACGGGTTGAATAAACATGATCAGAATATTGATCAAAATAATCATCAGCAGCTTCACACACAGTGTGCCATCAGCACAGTGCCAACAGCTGTATAACAGGAACTTCACAAACGTGAGAATTATGACATCAGTGACATGGGGAGATCAACAGCTTAGACAGAAACATAATGTAACAATGATGTGTTAAGGTACAGTTACAGTTATGATTTTCCAGTTGAATGTGATGTCTGTCTGTCATTGTGTCAGGTTAACCAAGAAACTAGAGGAGAGACGAGAGCAAAGGAAGAAAGGAGAGGAGGAGGTGAGGAGACAGTGTCAATTGTGTTTATTGTGTGTGTGCGTGCGTGCATGTGTGTTGCTAACTCGCAATTATGTGGAGAATACAAAAAAATGTCCCATGTGTATTGCTGCATTTCATTCAGAATGAGATCAAGAAAGAGATGGAGCGCAGGAAGATGGGGAAGGACATGCAGGACTTTAAAAGGAAACAGGAAGAGGAGAAGACCAAGCGCCTTCTGGAGGAGAGGAACAGGGAGAAAGCTGAGGAGAAGGCTGCCAGGGAGCGGGTTAAGCAGCAGATTGCCATGGTAACCTCATCTTTTATACTTTTAAATTTGTATGAAATGAAAAGCAGTGTCCAGCTGCTGTGTCATTCCAGTTTTTGCCTTTATTTGATAGTACAGTATAAGAGAGACAGGAAATGGGGAGGCAGAGAGGGGGGATGACATGCAGTCAAGGGCCATCTGATGTGGGATTCGAACCGGGGCCGTATTTCCTCAAACACTAACTCAAAGTTTGTAAGGTAAATAACAACAACAATTAAAGCTGCAAGCAGCGTTGATGGGCCCTCACTCCCCCACGCCACTGCGGGACCCTGCGGCACCCGGGGGCTGTGCTGTGACGTGAGAATAAACCTAGATAGAGAGAAAAAAATGCAATGTTGATTTCATCCACCAGGTGGCGCTATGAGCGTTTCCAGATGTGGGCAGGTGTGGTGAGGGGCAGACCCTCATCACAGATGTGAAGTTTTGAGCAAATCGGACAATGCATGAAGGATTTATATCAAGTTGATGGTTCATCCACCTTGTGGCGCTACGAGTGCAACCAGGCGTGGGCAGGTGCGTTCAGAGGCGGACCCTCATCACACGTGAAGTTTTGAGCAAATCGGACAATGCATGAAGGAGTTACAACAAGGTGATGGTTCATCCTGCAGGTGGCGCTATGAGTGCAACCAGGCATAGGCAGGTGTGTTAAGGGGTGGACCTTCATCATACATGTGAGTTTTAAAGCAAATCGACAATGCATGATAGAGTTATAAGGACTTGATGTTCCATGGTGAGGGATCATAAGCCACTGCCGCAGTCATGGTCAGCCTATCACAAGACACGACACGTGTGTCACTATGGAGATTCATCAACCTGATTGTCACATGGCCCCAAAATGGAGTTGATCAGGTCAGGAGTTTGGGGTTGTTGTTTGTCAATTTAAAATATAGCATTTCCTGTTTCCACAAGGGGGCCTATGAGCACATGGAGGTGTACAGGGTGGGGCTCTTATCATGTCCAGAAATTTTGAAGCTGTTTGGATGGAGTATGTGAGGGAGAGAGCTGCTGGAATATGCATGGTGAGGCATCAGAAATGGCGGTGCCATACGGCCACGCCCCTTGACATAGAGAAACGCTTTTAATAACTTTTGATCACAAAGGTCTTGAGATGATGTTCTCCAAATCTGAAGTTGATTGGACAAATACGAGGGGTGGAAATCGCCAAAACTTGACCGTAAAAATCAAAATGGCTGACTTCCTCTTTGCTTCTGACGATTGGTGCAAGTGACTTTGCTGTGCATCTGGGTAACTTACATATGTGTACCAATTTTCATCTTACTACTCCAAAAAAAACCCCTATGGGGAGGGCTTTTTGAAAATTTCAAGGTGGCGCTGTTGAGGCATTTGGCCCCGCCCATGGGCGACACCCTGTCAGATGTAAGAGCTCACCATTCTTGATCTGTGTATAAAATTTCATGAGGATATGAGTTTGTTAAAGTCATTAAAAATCCAAACGTAATTTCCTGACGAAGGATTGATAGTCGCCACGCCACACATTACCCGTAGCTTCACAGCATTCATAATATAGTGGAATGAAGTTGATGGGGTCAACTATGTAGGATTACTACATGTAAAAGTAAAAAGTAGTCACTTCCTGTTACCGCCGGGGGGCGCTATGAGTAAGGTAGGATGTTAACAAATCAGGACATTCAGGGCGGAGCCACCATCATGTCCCATAATTTTGAAGCTGCTGAAATAAAAGTATGTGGGCGTTCGAACAAAAAGTCGCCAATTAATCAAAAATTCAAATCAAAATGGCCAACTTCCTGTTGGGTTTTTACCATGAAATTAAGAGACTTTTTTGTGCATCTTGGTATGATACATGTGTGTACCAAATTTCATTTGCCTACGACAAACTACCCCAATGTGCAGGACATTTTGAAAATTTGTAGGGGGTGCTATTTCACGTCGACCATGTGCAAGCACACAAAAATATCAAATTTCGGATCCGGCCGGTCGACTGTGCAAAAATTTTTGTTTTGTGAAGTTCTCCATGAAGTCGTTGCTAGGATACAGACTAAACATCCTGAGGCACTTGACTTCAGTCATGTCTCCCTGATGGACTCACTGAGGATGTGGTGGAGAGACACACGCTGGTGGAGGCCATTCTGAACAACTCAGATCATCCTCTTCATAACACCTTGATGGACCAAGAGAAGAGCGGTGGTGGACGGCTCCTCTCTCTTCACTGCAGGACAGAGAAATATAGAAGATCCTTTGTACCTTCAGCCATCAGGCTTCTTTATTCTTCTGCAAATGGTTGATGAGCTGACAGACAAATGAACTTCCCTTTGGGGATCAATAAAGTAATTCGTAATCCTAATTTGTAATTCATAATATTGCCGGCTACTCACTCGGACTATACAACCAGTATTGAAATCCTAGATGAGTTTGTTCTGATATGAAGGTAAAGGTCAACACTTGAGCCATTGTGGTGGAGCAGCTCATCTGTTTCCTCTGTATTGTGCAGATGTTGAGTGAGGACCTGACGGCTCAAGTCCTGAATCATGCTCTACTGATTATAAGTGTTCCTAACTGAAGTACAGACTGAGTCAGTGTTATAGCTTCTCCCACATACACCACATAACGTCTCAATTCATTCAGTATTTTTAAGAAAGGGGTTTAGGTCGCTACAAAGTCTAGTTGATGTCATACTTGGTATGTGCGGTATGTTAGTAGACAGTCTTTGAAGGTTCGGGTACTTGAAACAAATCCAGGTGTCCACTCTCTGAACAGTGCCACAGATACATAAATCCCATTACAGGAACTGAACAGAATTATGTTATTCCCAAAAGAGGCTTTAAGTAGACTGGTAAATGTGTTAATTTCAACACCTACTGTACTGGTTGCAGAGTGCTTGTACTCAAATGTACTTGTATTGGTGCACTTCACTAGTTAAAATCAGGATCAGCCCTAACACTGTACAGTGTGACACTCCCAAACACTGAACTCAACACCTGTGACCTATATGTAAAATGAAGGACCTCCAGACAAAATTCTGAATTCACGTCAGATTATGACTTTGAACCACATCTGTGCAGACACCTACATGAGCCTTGTTGCTTTTATCCACACAAGCCACATCAACCCCCCCCCCGCCCCGCCCCAACACAAGCTTTTGTTCCCCCTGTCCTGCAGGACCGAGCCGACAGAGCAGTCCGCTACGCCAAAACCCAGGAGGAAGAGAAAGCTGCCAGGGAGGCCCTGCTGCAGGCCAGACAGGCAGAGCAGAAGGCCAGGAGGGAGGCTGTGGTCAGGGAGAGAAGGTAAAGAGCTTATGTCATGTTTTCTACTAACAGAGTTTCCAGAATGATATGTGAACGCCATTCATTATGGTAACTGGTGACCTCCATGCCGTTTTGTAGTAGTCCTCTTTAGTGTAGATGGGCTGTCATTGTTGCTTTGCAGACATAAACTGGTTGGAATGTTATGCCCAAAACACTCCTATTAATAATCAAGAGATTATGCACAGCATCTTTGATCCATGCCCCTACTCCTGTTGGTTTGTCCACTGCTAAAATAGCAGGTAGACATGCACCATGAGCTTAAGATCCCAGGCTCAAAATAGAGCCCAAGGATTCAGACTAAAGGTCTTTGCACACTGAGTCCATTTTTTCTCATATGCATTTTTTTAACCTATCACCCAACAAAAATCGTTAGCACAGACACCTTACACACTGAGTCCAATGCGTTTTATTACCGTGTGTTTTTATATTCTGTTCCAAGCTTCAGAAAGGAAGACAAAAGTTGTCACGCAGTGAGGATGACTTTGTTCCAGTTTGATAGTTTATTCACCTAGAGCCACACATTAAAAAGAAGACGACCGTGATCCTTAACAGCGGCTGGCACACACACACACACACACACACACACACACACACACACACACCACAGTCTGTATGTTTGTAAATGGTTATTAACTAGGGATATTCACATAATAATGTAATATCTGTCCATAATGTTATCATTTTTTTTCTGCTGATATAGAAAACCCAATAATGTAATGGATAGCAAATGAAGTAGCAACAGTCTGCCGCTAACCAATAATTGCCACCACTGATTCAAACACAAAATAATTGTCCACGTGTTGTCACTACACACTGTTCTGTTGTAAACAAACACACATGGCGATGGCACCGCAACCAAACTACACAGCTGTGAAATGATTGGCTGTTTGCCTGTCACTCATGGCATAGTGATATGATAGGGTGCTTCAATTAGCCAGGCAGGGAGCACACATGGGACTATCTGTTAGATGACTAGCTGCTTGCGTGCCACTCCCCAATTTCCACTCAGTTGTCACCATTACACACGTCATAGCAATGCACCCCCATTCAAGTCAATCAGCATGTGCTGTGGTAAAAGTGCATGCTGTAGGCAACAGTCTCTGTGTGTGTGTGTACACACACAGATAAACAATGTTAATTTGTTGAATGCATCCAGTGGAGCATCAAAATAATATAGGCATAATATGTTGATTCCTGACAGGAGATGTTTTTGGGAAAAAAGCCTGCATATCAGTATAGGTTTTTATTGAAATCAGAAATTAAGTGTTGGACAACATCAGCATATCAGATATTGGCAAAAATTTCAATATTGGCCATCCCTATTATTAACCAATCTTTTCTGTTTGCATGTGTATCTCAGTCCGCTGGGATTGTAGACCATGTTTAATGTTAAGTAAAAATCCAAAGAATCCTAGTAATTTTACTGATTTTCACATGATCTGTCAGGGTGGACCTCAGTGGTCCAAGAGCCAATGAGTTGGACAGTATCAGATTTGGAGGCAGTGGGACTTGTGGGGTGAGGGGCCAACATTTCCAGGTCTTAGTGTGTGTGCTGCCATCTGGTTTCAGTGTTTCCCACAGGATTTTAGGAGACTGACATGGTGGGAGGGTGTTGGGGGCGTGATTTGTCCATGTGCACATGTTTGTGTGTGAGTATGAGACTGAGAGACCGAGTCCAGCAGGAGGAGGGGGCTGACTGACAGAGATGAGAGAAGAAAACACTGTTAAAAAATATATAATTTTTTTTTTCCATGAGAAACTATGGCGGGCCATAGTCTCGTTAATTAATGAGAAACACTGGATTTCATCTTTCTGGTTCCTTCAGCTGAGTGCACATTGGGCTGCAACAGAAGATAAATAACAACAGCTCTGATGATGATCAGCTGGATCCAACAGCAGAGGGTTCTAACCCTACAGGACCATAACTGTAGTAACAACAAAAAATTTAAGATTGAATGAGAACACTCATTAATATTCATAAACTGTGTGTGCATGTGTTTGTGTGCGTGTGTCACATCAGCACTGTAGCGCGGATCCAGTTCCGGCTCCCAGATGGCTCGTCATTCACCAACCAGTTCCCATCACAGAGCAGACTGCAGGAGGCTCGGCTATTTGCTGTTCAGGTGTGTGTTACATCACTTTCTCACAGAGCAGGAAGGATCATGGTGGATCTGACGGGCATTGCATCAACATCAGAGATCACCTGAAAAAGCCCATTTTGCCCATTTTGATGATGACTTTCACTCAAGTTCAACCTGTTCCATTAACAGTTAAGCCTTCCCAGTCAATATTAACTCAAGGTAGGCTTGAACAAGCTGCATTATGTGCAGGCATGGACTATAACAAGAAAACAGAGCAGTCGACTGTCGAAAAGATCATGTCCCACAAAGAAGAGTAAACTATGTCTTCTCAGCAGCCCTGCTGATTAGGGTTGGTTTAGAATATGATATGAGATTGTCCCTTATCATTTTATACACATCATTTCATTTATAATCCATGTCCACAAAGGGCCTTTGATGTTTCTGCTAATGTTTTGTCTATTGGCATTTGGAGCATGGGAGGCCAACCCTGGTTGCTGAACACACAATCACAGAAGCACTGATGGAACTGTCTGTGGGGACTCATCAAAACACAGCTACATTAAACCTGACACTTTAGCAATATCAACTATTTTGGCCACTGAGCTGATGATGATGATGATAGTGATGGTGGTGGTGGAGAGCTGTAGCTGATTCACATTTTTCCATGAGGTCTTTGAGTGAAATGATGGTAGACTGAGGTGCAACCTATGTAACTGTGTAACTCTTCATGTAGAGCCACTGCTAAATATTAAATGTTCCTGTCTCAGGAGGTGGGAAACCGATACGGGAACTTCTCCCTGGCAACCATGTTCCCCCGGCGAGAGTTCACAGAAGAAGACATGGACAAGACTCTGCAGGAGCTGCAACTGGCTCCAAGTGCTTCCATCGTCCTTTTACCAGTGAGTGGAGCAGCAGCCAGTCGGATGAGTACAGATAGACCAGTGCCTGCCCCCCTGACCTCCTAACTGTTCAGTAGCTTAGCACAAGGGAACAAGTGTGTGTGTCCATGTATGTTGAAGTGTTCCTTACACCAGTGTCTCTGGTTCTGTGCTCCCTCAGCATTCGGGCAGGCCAGCTAACACAGTGGTCCAATCCTCTGGGGGGGGTATCTGGGCCATTCTGGGTACGATCCTTTACCCTCTGTTAGCTGTGTGGAGGTTCCTCAGCTCCTTCCTGTTTCCAGCCTCGCCCCCTCCTGGAGCAGCATCCCCAGCCCCCACCCAGCAGTCCAGCTCCTCCTACACCGCCTCTTCCTCCTCATCAGCTTCAGACAAGACAAAGAGGTGAGGCACAGTCAGTGCTCCACCTCAGCAATGTGCACTGACCACACAACACACAGCCATCACCATCCAGCTTCAGCACCTCCACACAGTGAGGGCTCAGATAATCCTCTTCAGACCTGCATTAACATCCATCTCAGGTGATCCAAGTGGTCACAAGAGACACATTTGAAACGGGTATGAATAGGCTAACATGAGGTCCCACATGTTAGACTGCAGTCAAAGGTCAGCATCTCAGGTCAGCTTTTTAATGTTGTGTTGTCATGATTCATCACAGAAATGAGTTTTTGTATTTAGTAGTTAACGGTTATTGGTAAATTATCTTTGTGTCACTCAGTCCAGCACTAAAGTGAACTGCTGACTCTCTGTTGAATTTTTTTTACAGTTTGTGGTCTGTGTGTGACAAGAGCCTAAAATATGCTTAAAGCCAAAAGTGACTCTCTAAAACATACACCTGTTCATGTGGATCCAGTGGGGCTGTGGGGTCTCACTTGGTCTGCTGTGACCAATAGCTCATTGCCATAGTGACAGTGATGGTATTGATCAGGTTGGTGCTCCATCATGCTGCTGGTCTGTACACTCAGAGCTCAGGTGTGTCCTTAACCTACATTGTGTGTCCTCTCAGAGAACCACTCTCCAAGACGACTGTAGAGAAGCGGCCCAAGCATTTCAAGAAGGAGGGTAAAATCTGCCGACTGAGGACTCAGGAGGACAGTGAGGATGACAACAACACCTGGAATGGAAACTCCACCCAACAGATGTAGCAGTCTCCTGGACCCCCCTGCCCACCCCTCCACCTCCCCACCCCCCTTTGCTCTTCTGCTGTGAATTAGTTCTGACCAGTTCAAGGTTTCTGCTGCACTTATATCTGATCTTAATTTCCCTCTGTCTTATTGTGCTCTGGACCTCTGCCTGCTTCCTGCCTGCAGGCCAGATCAATAATCATCACCAGAGCTGGAGCTGAGTGTTTATGACTGTGTTTAAATTACAGCAGGTCACAGACTGTGAAGGCTCCACCAGCATCTTCTCTGTGGGCTGCTGCTCATAGACCAGTGTCAGATGCATCATTGACTTCAACATCAAATTAAGTTTGTTCTTATTTCTTATGATCAGAAACCAGATTCAGTGAAGAGCTGAAGATGCTAGAATCTGAGCCTGGCTTCGCAGTATGTCATAGACTCAGTGCAGTTTAGAAAATGTTAAATCTGACATGTGATTTGCTGATTGCCAGTGACTCATGTGGCTTCTGATCTAAGGGTTAGGGTTTTGTCTAAGTTGTTTAGAATATTTCATCAGCCACCGACAGAGGACTGTATACCAGGTGCTATACACACACCTTGGTTTATGTGTTTCTGCTCGATGACAGTGAGTGACTGCTGTAATTCTCCTCTTCAACAATAAAATGAAAGCGGCCTGTTTTTCAGAAACACTCTGAGTTTTTGTTGGTTATTTGGTAGCCTTTGTCATACACCTGATTGTCTTCAATTCTTGTGCTTTTATTTTGAAATAAAAACAGTTGGCTGGTCATGTGACACTGCCATGATGTCATCATGTGGCCATCTTAACAGTTCATCACTAATTAAAGCAAGTCCAGTGGAGCAGAACTGGTTACCTTCACACTAATATTGTCTCATCAGCTCAGAATCAGCTTCATATTTCTGCTCCCAGTTGTCATGGTACCACAAACTCAAAATGACAGGATGTAGCTCGTCCTTGTCATCCTCTTGGTGTCTGTGTTGTGGGCGTTTACTAGTGAGCTGATCCAGTCTGTCTCCTGCTGTACTCCTCCATGTAATACTGAATCTTAGGCAATAGAATAGAAAACATACTTATAAGAAATACTTGAGAGAGGAAGTCTGTTCAGTGCAGAACAGCCATCATGAGTCTAAACGGCTGTGAGTTTCCCTCAGCTTCACTCTTTAATTCCTGAATGTCTCATTTCACTCAGTTTGTGTGTAACGATTGACTTGATTGACATAACGATAACGATTGACAGAAAAACACCACTGGAGGTGAAAGTCCATACACCAGGCATGTCAAACCTATTCTACCCATTGTTGCATTCTATCAAGAACACACAGTTTGACCAATCAGCTGTCTGAACATTGAGATCAGTTGATTAACTGACTCATGTCTGGTGTGCTGCTGCTTGGTTGGAACAAAACCCTGCAGCCACAACAGCCCTTTGTGGAATAGGTTTGACATGCCTGCCATACACCTATAAACAGCAGTCTGACTGAGAGCTTAACTTTTGACCGGCCTACCAGGCAGGGCTGTTGTCTTTCATCAACCTTGTTTACAAACTTCACAGAGCCCCTGGCACAAGCAGTAAGGCAGAATAAACATCTTACAGGAATAAAGGCTGTGTGGGAGAAGCAAATATCATTAGACCTTTTGTTGATGACATGATGTGTTTTATAGAGGACCCAGACACGTTTTCCCATATTAATCAACCAAATATAGATGTTTGGCTTTTGCTCTGGATATCAGTTTAATTTGACTAAACCATAAATCCTAACTTTCAACTACTCTCCAACCAAAACTAATACAACTAAAATATAATCTGAATTGGAGAACAAGAAAAATAAAATACCTTGGCGTCAGTTTAACACAAAGAACTGATGACATGTATTATATATATTATATTATAATTACATCAAAATCGATAAGAAAATTAGGAATGATTTGGACAGGTGGGCTATCCTTCCATTAGACATTGGTTCACAAATAGAGACCATGAAAATGAGCATTCTCCCCAGCTCTCCCACTGGAGATACCTGAACTGTTCAGACTATATGATAAAATCATCTCAAGGTTTATATGGAAAGGTCATAGACCAAGAATCAAATTTGAAACATTACATATTGGGAAAGATAAGGGGGGTATGGTGATGCCAATCCTTAAGGAATATTTTCATTCAGCACAAATTAGACCTGTAATTTGTTGGTGTGATAAAGATTATGCAGCCATATGGAAAACTTTAGAACAATGAGTCTAATTGAATAGGTGGATACTGTCACTCAGTTTACATTTAAATTGTGGTTTAATTTAGTACAAAAATATGAACTGGAAAGAGAGCTTGGACTGCTTCGTGGATAGCCTATGACAGTGTTTTACCCCTGGTTCTCTTGACCAGAGGTTTAAACAATGGATTTCACATGGAATAACAGCAATATGTAGAGCAAATAAAGACAGGAATCTCATGAGTTTGAGTGAACAAAAATATAAATTCAGTAACCAAGATCATTTCAGATATTGGCAAACAAGGGATTTTTTTCGACACAGAAATTAAACACAATCATCATGGCATCAGAATAAGAATCAGAACTGTGTGGGAAGTCTTATCCACAAAAAATAAGCATCCTTACATCAAGCTCTTTCACAATAAGCACTTCCTGAGAGACACTGCCTTGTAAGCACTTTAAAATTTAGCACTTCTACTTTTAACTTGTTAGCACTGTTTTTTTTTTTGTTTTTGTTTATTGCAATTGTTTGTATTGTATTTGTATGTGTGTTTTTAATGTCATTTTATAAACATATACAAATACAATACAAACAACAATTGCAAAGAAAACATTGAACTCAAAATAATAATATGGGTTTTATGTTTACTCAGTGGGGACTACTGGGACTACAGATTGGAAACTAGCAGTTGTGCTAAATCCAGTGTATTAACAACAATCCTGTATTGTACATCCATTAAAACTGGGGTTCGTAATCCTGGAGAGCTCGCAAGATTTGAAAATTGCACCTCCTCTGAGTTCCACCCCCCTCCTCCCCCTCCCGTCAGTGTGTACGTCCAAGCCACGCCCCCACAAACTGGAACGCGCACCGCACGAAAATGAGAAGCGGCAGGAGTACACAGAGAAGCTAATATTAGCATTAGGCTAATACAAGCTACAAAAGTAGCTACGTTAGCAAAAGTTACACATTTCATAAAAATAACAAATCCTCCCCGAAGCAAAGCATATAATTACCTGTCCAACAGAAAGAGAGCAACCTCAGCATCACTTTTCAGGCCCTTCAAATCCCTCAGTTATCTCCACCGCTCAAAAGCAACACCGATGTTTACTCTGGTTTGACCTCTGGCTTTATCCAGAGCCTTTTTGTTAGCAGCCTTTTCAGCCTCCAGCTTTCTCTTCCTTGCCTTTTTCTCGGGGCGAGCCGTTACAAGTGACGCTGGAAGTAGTAACTGGGGCTGCATTTTCTCAGCCACTGCTCATAAATGAGCATGAAATCCGTTCTGCTGTGACTCTGTACGCTGATTTCTTCCAGCAACAGCGACACATGAAGATTGTGCACACGCATAGGAGGCAGGGATAGAGGGGGGCGGATACAGCACTAGACATGAAGGCATCTGATTGGTTTTTGCTCTTCTGTGTGAAGAGCGTGGATTGGTCGGAGTTTTGTCAGTCCTGCAGCTGCCACAGAGGACTGATTATTTTCGTTCCTTTTTCTGAATACATAATGTATTGATTACTCAGAAGGTAGAAGGACCATTTCACCCAGTATAACAAAAATGTTTCTGAACAGGATTACCAACCCCAGCTTTAATATACACAGTCCATTTAAATAAACGAAGAAATGAAATGAAGGGAAAACTGAAATCGGAGAGAGAGCTAGGTGAGAATATTTCTGAAGATGAATGGTTACATATTTGGAAAACACAACAGTCAAGTACATCATTACATACTTGTTATGAGGAGATTATATCACTCCCAAAATTAGGAACAAATACTCATCTGTACCACAGCCATGTTGGAGAAAATGTGAAGATGTAGACCATTCTGATGTTTTTTGGCTTTGTGCTGAAATCATAACATTTTGGGAAGATGTTCACCTTACTGTATTTTGGCAACATGACAGGTGTTGCATGTTGTGTCAAAATAGGACATATATTTACTGAAAATCTTGTTAACAGCTTGTAAGAAAAGGGATCATGACAAAATGGTATAAGCCACTGACACAAGATGGCTGCAGGCTGCAGAACAAAGGCCCCTGAGGGTCATGGGGCCAAAAAAATATTTAGTTGAGAATCTATGGCAAGAAAATGTATAAATCTGTGATGTCTTCTGGTGAGTTGTGAGGATGCTCATGAATATCAACATGTGAACTTGCATTCCATTATCTTTCATCTTAGGTGATAGACCACTGTATGTGAATCTCAGTCACACTGCTCAGCATACATACTGATGAAACCATTAAGTTCATCGATGAGGACAGGTAAAGTTCCATCGTGTACCCTGCTGAAAACTGTGTATGTTGCAGTGGGCCTGGACACATGGGGCTCTTTCCTTTACATATGCACTATATGTGTATTCACACAGGCCTCAAACACAAAGAACCAGATGCACCTGATGGAGGCAAACAGTTTATTGGGCCTGACAGAGTGATGCTGCAACATGAGTCTTCTCGTATGAACATGAAAGTAAATGAAATATTCTGATTGAAATGCAGATTTTTACACCTCTGATTAGTACGACTCCATCATTTTATCATTTTCAACAAAAAATATTGTCAATAACTCATTAAATGAGTAGTAGAACTACTGTCAGTGAAATAAGGCTTTACATTTGCAGCAACAAATAGAAAGAAGAGCAAAGAGTACTGACAACACATCCAGTCTATGATTGTTATACATTATTATATTATGCCTACTATGCTGTACATGCTGTACCACTCATCTCTCACTTTGTATGAGTTGTGCTTCATTATCATATATTCCATATGCAAGTCTCATGAGTAGTAAAAAAGAAAGCGCATCTCCCTTTGACAAACAACAGCAGCCATGTGTAGATGTTCAATAATGTGGACATTTGAAATAACACATGAGCTTAAAACATCTGTTTGTGTGCATCAGATACAGCAGAGCTGTGTTAGCTGTGGCTGGGCCCCTCACTCTCCAGTAAAGAAGGGGTTGGTCACAGTGGTGGTGGCATTCTTGAAGAGTGGGTTGGCACCCTGGTAACAGAGAGAGAGAGGAAAAAAAATTAATTTTCAACATTTCACATGCGTGGAACAAGACACTATCACAGGTGCTGTGGTCATGTCCACAGAACAGAGAAATGACTGACTGCTGATGACTGATCCTCCAATAAAAACCAGGACAGTCATTACAGTGGCTCAGACAAATGCCTGTGTAAATGACTATTCTGGAAATCATGTGTATTTCTATATTGTCTCTTAAGTGTATTTTTGGGCTTTTTGCCTTTATTTGATAGTATGGTTGAGAGACAGAAAATGTGGAGGTAGAGAGAGGGGGAATTACATGCAGCAAATGGCCACAAGATTTGGGGTTCAAACAGTGGCCGGCTGCAGCGAGGACTGTAGCCTCTGCAAATGGGGCGCCTGCTCAACCCACAGAGCTATACAGCACTCTGTATTTCCATATCTCTAACTCTGTCAGCAAAACTCTAATGTCTTAAAGGTACTATGAGGAGTTTCGGAAAGCGAAAATGTTTTCACACTACAATTCCCATGAGCCTCCGCACGCGCGGTCGCAAACTGGTTGCAAATGAGCCAGAGTGATATGGCATTGAAATGAGGGAGCTAGCCAGAGCGAGCTGTGGGAGTTTTGACCGAACGATGGCCACTGACGAGGTAATTACACAGACAGGTTTTACTATTAGTAATGTTCTGACAATCTATAATGTGCATAGTCTGTTGCCGTAAATTGCTCTGTCTTTCCAAGGAAATGCTGGGCGAGTCGACCACTAAATAATAACATCAAAATACCTACAAAGATAAAATGATATATTTATCGAAAATGGACACATAAACAAGTGTGGCTAATGTAGATTCATCCACATTAATATGAGACTCTTTTATAACCAAAAACAAACTCCTTGGGGTATCTTTAACTATTAATTCATTTAATATTAATTTAACCATGTTAATTTTTCCTGAATCTGTATTTAATCAAATTATCAAGTTATTCAGCTGTGGTGTGACTGAAGCTGTGAGCAAGACTGTAGCTAAACAACTAAAAAGAGCCAAACTACAGCAACATTAAACCCCACTTTAAATCCAGGTTAGTTGTAGTTTGGAGTTTTGTCAGAAGTCAAATGAAATAAGATCTCACATCTTGCCACTTGGCTCTCCTCTTTTCCTCTTCGAATTTCCTGTACTCTTTCAGATCCTTCATGTAGATCAGGACCTTGATGAACATCAGCAGTAGGATACCGATGAGGAACACACCTGCCACAGAGCCTGCGATGATGGCGACAACGCTGGGGGGTTTTGGACATTCTGGAGGGGGGAGAAATCACACAAGCTTTTACACAGACATGCGGAGGTGTCTGTGCTGAAGTATCATCAGGGACGATTGTAGTGGTTAGTCTATTGGCTCAACACCTGCTGGTCCAGATATTAATGGTTGTAGCTACTGTAACAACTTCATCATTGGGCCAATGTTTGGATTCAATTAATGGCCAATGGTGGCCAAGAGGGCGGTTGTAGATGTCAGTGTGAGCAGAGAGAGCAGGGCCACTGAAACATGTATGTGCATGTGTATGTGTGTATGTGTGTATGTGTGTGTGTGTGTGTGTGTGTGCCTGTGTGTAATTGGCTGACCTCTCTTCTCCAGAATTTCAACCAGGTAACTATCCTCTCCAACCAGCTGCTTCATATGAAACGTGATCCAGCAGCCCTCAGAGTCCTTCTTATGGCACTCCTTCTTTGGTGAGGTGGTGTTGAACTGCTTCACCATCACATGATATATACTCTTGTGGCAAGACTCACTGCAGTTCTTTTTAAACGGACCAGAGTCAAAGCCCAGACATTCAATGCAGCTCCTGCAAACAAGTCCAATAGCAAAGGTTCATGTCTGAAGATCTTGTTATCTGTTATCATTATTTGATTATAATCAGAGATTAGTAGTGGTCCTTACAGTTTCGTCAGGCACTGGTCAGCACAGCCCAGACACAGCTCGCATCGCGGACGCTGGTATCCCTCATTACACTCGCAGCGGTCGCACCTGCACTTCCCTCTGCCATAGCACACAGAGCCGTTGACTGTGCGGCAGCCCTCCTCAGACACCTTGCACTGACAAGCCGAGCCCTCGTAGCCATCGTCACACTGACAGGTGCCACAGTTACACCTTCCATGTCCTGCAGGGATAGAGAGGGGGGACACCAGCCTTTAACTACACAACGTCGGCCCGGTCCGTCCTGGCCCGACAGAGGTCCGCAATTTCACGGCCCGAACCCAGCCAAAGTGGTGCTGAAAATACCGTTATGGCAGCTCTAGCTTTATTGGAAGATACTGCAAATGATGCAGTGTGAAGGAACGCATATTTAGAGACTGGGAGGATTTTATTTTGCACATGATGACGCTTTTGGTTTCCGAGGACAATCCTCTCAGAACTGTGTACAGAGCTGTGGTCGCCCTTGGAGCGCGACACGGCGTGGAGCCATGGGTTCCCTGTATCCTCACAGGTGCTGACCCTGCTGGGGTTCCTGGCAACAGAAGCGAGAGCAGGTTTTTCTAATGTAATCTGAGCTATCAACTGCACACACATTTCTATAAAAGTGCCATCACAGGATGAATTGGTTTATGTGAGGGGGAGGAGTATGGTACTCCTACATGTGTGCCCACGTTGATTGGGGTGTACAAAGGAAATGTGCTTGGATTCATGCGTACACACATTTCATACATCTGGATTTTTTTGTGCTTACAACATTTTCTGGATTTAAGCGTACGCCATGTTTCAGTAGGAAATCCAGTCTTTCCAGTACATGAGGCCCCTGGACTACTGCTGGTGGCAAAAAAGAAAGGATTTGTTGAGTCATTACACTCCTGCTGATTATGATGTCCTCAAAGATCCACAACCACAAACAAAAATAAAATAAATGAGGTGAGTTTTCATGTGTTTCCTGGGGTGCTGTGTGCGAGACATGTTTGACTGTTGATTTAAAGGGGCTAGAGTGCAGATAATGACTGAAACTCTACCTCCACACAGTTTGTTCTGGAACTTCTCACAGTGCTCATCGTCACACTCGCAGTGCTCTCCATGGTAAAACTTCCCACTTTCTGTGGTGTGGCACTGGCACCTGCCACACACACAGTCTCCTCGACCCTCACACACTGTGCCATTGTCTTTCCGACATTTGTCCTGGGGAGACTGCTCATCTCCTTTGCCAACGGCGCACTCACAGTACTGTCCCACGAAGCCGCCGGAGCATCTGAATGAGGAAAAGATAGAGAGGCATCAAACCCACAGTCTGTGTAAGAGCCAGGAGCTTTCTTCATACATTTCCTGTACCAACTTCATCAATTCTTCAGTGTCACTGCCCCCACTCCGCTGTGTTTCAATAGTGGTCTAAATTGCCGTCGCTTACTTGCCCACAGGGGAGTCCCCACCACCATCATAAGTGTCGTTCCATTATCTGAAAAGGTGAAGTGAACTTGTTGAGGTCACTTCAGGGCCGTGTATCACCCACAATGCATTGCAGTGATGCAAGAAAAATACATCCATGGGTGGCAGTAATGAAACTCAAACACCATTGTTTGTTTGCCACCAAAGAAGAAGAAAATGAATGAAAGGGGCCAGGTAAATATTCAATTAGAGTAGTTTAGCAGTGACAACATGTCAGAGTGACCACTTTAAAAGTCTAAGTAAAAATATATAAAACATTGGCCTATTTGTCACAAGAACTGTTACATCTAAAGAGGGTGTTTTGTTTTGTTTTTTTACACTGCCCAATGGTTCTCAGTGTATCAGGACAAACCTGATAGAAGTCTGGCTGTCTGGCGTTGCTGTCTCCTTCGTCCATGTTGAAATATAAAGTAACAAAATTGCAGTGTGCCCCGCCCACAGCACATTTAAAGGTGAGGACAGGAGCTCATTTGATTGGTGAAGATCTGAGTCGGCTGTGGTAAACCCACTCAGGCCTTCTCCCCTCCCTCTTTGCCATTCGCGCTGGTAGGTGGAGGTGGAAGGTGCGCCAGGGTGCGCGGCTCATGAAAAATGCAAAGTACACCTGCGCCTGCCTGGTCTACAAAATTAGAGCCCTCAGAGTTCACTCACAGCCATAGATCACGTGCTGGAAATCCTTAAATGCTTCAATTGTAGTGATATTTAGTCAATGTTTTCAAGTTATTGCATTTTGAATAACGTCCTTGAAACTGTTTGAAATTGTGATTGCATTACTATAGTATATAGCTTGGTCAGTGACATTTTTCTTCTTAATTTCTCTCCCATATGGCTCTTATTAAACATGATTATGCTCATTTATAGCACAATAGCATCTGATTTGATGAAGTAAAATAATAAGTTTGTACACACAAACACTTTCTGAAATACACTGCATTATGTTTTAAAATCACATCACTTTCCAGGCATTTTTAAAAGTGCATTTTCAAGCTTATCAGATTGAATTAAACTGTATCTTCATTAAATCAGAAGCAATTTAGATGAACCTCTTGAGTAACAATATGTAGGAGAAATGGAGCTGAGGCTTTGTCAGTCCAAGTCAAATCCACCTCTGAGGTGGGATCCAAATGATTCTGAAGTTTTGGCATCAAGTGGATCCAGATCTCAGCCTTAAAGCAACACTATGAAGTTTCCCAACCTTAAAATACTGTTTCTAAACTTATGTAAGTGGTAGAAAAACGGTTAATCAGATGAATCGTGCTGCCACTGCAGCCTGAGTGGGGTCCCCCCCACCAGTATGTGAATTTGTTGATGGAGCTGGTGCTGAAGCAGAGCAAAGAGGGTTTTGTTGGAGGAGGCAAAGAAAAAAAAGCAAGAAAGTGATCAGATCAAACACAAGCCCAGACAGAGTTTTGTCGCCGGAGCTCTGGGGGGGCACACAATCCAGCACAGGGCTCTCGTGTGCCGGTGAGAGGAGCAGGGAGACTGGGCTCCATTTTGATGTTGAACAAAATCCGACTCCCCCTGTAACTCACAAAGGGAGTGAGATTCTGGTGGGGAGTTGTAAAATTCTACAACACCGCTCCATATTTAGGCTATTTGTGTTCGGAAACTACATAGCGTTGTTTTAACTTTTAAAAGTACCAAAATCCAGCCTTTTCACTGGATTCAAGGGAGGACTGGATTACCAGAGATGAATCTGATCTTCAGGATTAGGATTCTGTGGGTCTGCATTGAAATACCCAGATTTCAGATCAGATCAAGATTTAATCCAATCCGAGCAGGATAATCCTCTCAGATCACTTGTGAAATACTGGACCCTGGTGGTCATACTGTAACTCCCCTGTGGAGAGCACCTGCACCTGAACAGTTATCACACACCGTTTTGTCACCCTCTTATATTGGGGCTCAGGTGTCCTGCAGAGAAATAGACTGAGCAGCTGTTCATCACTCTCATGAAGACACTTTCTGTGTAACAGTAACAGGTTGGCCTTTTGACTGTTTCTGTTTACACAGCTGATTAAGGAGCATCTGACCTATCACACTGTATATCTGTCTATCTACTTGTGGCTTTGAATTCACCTCAGTTGCTCAAAATAAAAGTGGAGTTAAGTTTTCAACACAGACTTGATGAACCTGTGGCTGTATACTGGTATTAATTTACTTATTTTACTAATGACTAACATGACTAACATGAAGTCTGGATGGCTGCATCATTATGATCTATTAATATTGATCCAACACAGCCTCTGTCCTGACTCCTGCATGTTCTATGCTGGTTCAAATTTGCATACATGTGGTCTGACCTGGTGTGAGATTTGTGCATACCCTACGCTCATGTTCAGATTGATAAATGCTGATCCTTGCGGGAGATTTAGTGTACACCCATTTTTGGGGTGTATGCATGTTCGATAAATAAGGGCCATGAGTACAGAAAAGAAGCAAACAAATAAGCATATTGACTGAGAAGCTTCTGCTCAGGTCATGTTACTACTGTTAACAGCTGTGGAGGCAGAGCTATAGGGAGTTAGAATAACATGATTTCACAGCCAGTATAAGAGTACCAATGCCCCACTGATGCCTGAACACAACAGACACTTGTGCACTGACACTTTCATTATGCAGGCAGTGAATCTTACCTGCAAATGCCACAGGTGATGCTCCCATGCGAGTTGCAGTGTCGGTGGTTTTGTTCTTCTTCGTCACAGTTGCACTCACACTTAGTGGATAAGCTCACTTTCAGTGTGTCCTTTATTCCCAAGGGTCTGATCATGAAAGACTTTGCGCTCTCCAAACATGAGAGCGCAGTCACAGTAACGTTGAAAGAGATCTGGAGAGGAGAGTCAGGGTTGAGGAGTCAAACACAAGTCAACACTATATGTTTCTTTTTACATTATACACACAAAACACCACAACACAACACAAGGTCAAACTAGATGTCTGCATCCCATCTTGTGTAAACCCTAAGAGCACACTGGACCTGTGTTGTCCACCCCCCTTTCACAATGAGGTTGAACAGTCAGTGTGGTGTCCTGAGAGCTACAGCACAACATCTGATCTCTTTTAGGTCTCCCTGTCACTCGGACAAAACTGGGGGTGTGTCCCTGCTGACCAATCACCTGCAGACTTAGGCCCCAGGCACAACCATGTTCCCTGCTGCCTCTCCTGACTGATTCTACTACATAAAAAAACAGCATGTATGACTACATCACACAGCCTCATGTCAAATAACCCCACCTGTTGCTGTAAAGCTGTGGTACAGAATTGTTGTGGAAAAGAGGCAGCTGAGTGTCTTAAGTCTTGGTTTACCAGTTTACCCACTTTAAGTCTCACTTAGAGCCATGAGCCTTGAAGAGAGACTGGAAGAATGAGGTTTCCAGCTGAAGTGGGTGAGAGTTTCCCTCACACCTCTGCTGACAAAGGCAGAGCCAGAAGCTCAGAACCATCCTCCTTTACATTGAAAGGAGCCATTTGGCAGATCACACTGGGAATGTCCCTGAACAAACACATGTGTTATCTGACCTGGAGATGCCTTTGCAGCTTGGACCAGCAGTGGAACCAGAAGTGGGCAAACAATGAATGGATGACTTTTTAAAGGGGAGCACCAATTTACCAGATAAAAACTGAAAGTGATACATCAAGAACTGGTTGACTGACCTCTTGTGCCACATGCACGTCGTCACAAACCCCCTCGCTGTCCCGTCCTTTCACTGGTTTTTCACATATCGGGGTGTAGACAACTCTGACATTGTCAGGCAGCCTGTCATGGGTCAAAGTCACTTTGGAGGACAGCCGCTGTCATTGGATCACAAAGTAGTAGAAGAAGACAAAAAAAAAAAACGGAAAAGTATGTTTTTATAAATACAAAAAAAGAGAAAAACAGCTGGAGGTGTCACTGACAGACTGACAACTTACATTATATGCAGTTTGAATCAGCTGGACAACATTGCCCGAATCTCGCGACAGGACTCCAACCTCTGATTTGGGAATCAGTTTGGAGAGTTTCTGGGATAAAACATGATGTGACATGAAAAGTCAATCTGAGTAAATACCACGTGTTCTAACCTTAAACAAAAAGAAGTAGAAGGTTTTATTTACCTTGTATACAGGTTCCACATTTTCTGTCACAGCAAATATTGGCTGGATATTGTTTTTTTCCAGCTGCACAGCTAGTTGTCCGACAGACGGGTAGTCCTGCACACAGCAGTCAGAGGGTGTGAACCCTGTGTTCATGTCATCACTGGCTTTTAAGCATTGAACCAAACTCACAGCTGCTTCTCAACAAAAGCATGGGGAGATTAAGCCAGGCTGCTTTTAGGCCTTTGCCCAGTGACTATGTTTCAAGATGGCTAACATCACAGGTCTAAATAGTGGAGCTAAGACAGCTCCAGCTCCTCCTAGTGGCTGGCTGCAGTATAAACTCCCTCTACATTAGTAAGCAGGACATGGGTCTGTGATTGGGGTCCTGCTGAAGTGCTATTAATTGCTTTAAAGTACTTTGACATCATGATTGATAGCTGTGATTGACATGGACTGAGCAGGTGTATGAGCAACACCGGAACCACCATGGCAACACTGGAACAGCCCACTCTGAGCTTGAAGATGTCACAGAGGCCAATTCTATTTTTATATACACTACTCTGTGATGGAGACACATTGTTATTCATGTAAACTGTCACTGGCTTTGCCCTCAAGTTTGAATAATGTAGCACTGTAACCCATTTCACTGTCCATTCCCTCCTGTGATTTTACACTCACCATCTCACTACTCTTGGTGTAAAGATTGTTTTCCAGGTGGCATTTTTCATCACTGGGCTCCAGGATACCAGCCAGTTTTCCATCTCCAGCCATGTGGAATCCAGCATCAGTGGTCAGGACAATCAGCCGAGTGCTGCTGTTCCTCCATCCTATTTTTTCCTGCACAACCACATATGTTTGGAACCATTTCAGCAAGATAACATCAGAGGATAATGTAAAACAATCATTTTTTTATTGGCTAGAAGTCTTTGAAAAGAACTTTATATCCCACAACCAAAATATAAAGATATTGTAATGGCTGAGAGTTCACACAGTGCATCACACCTGTCGGGTTGAGGCCACCAGAACATTTGTGTGAGGTCAGGTGAAGACTGTGTTTTCGCTTCTTCAGCTGCTGACTCACCATAATCTGATGCAGTATCAGCTCCAAATAATCGTATTCCTTTCTCTTCTTATCAATTTTTAATGCTCATGTTTAATCTTAATTCTGTTTCACACTGGCTACCCCATCCACAGTGGTCTATAGGCTTGACTGCTACAGGTTCTGCAGCATAGAAGTTATAAATGTAAATGATGATGAAGAGTAAGAATCAGGATCTCAGGATCCACAGTTAATTTGATAGCTCCACCATACACCTACTGTCATCTGGTGAGCATGTCCCTCTCAGGTGGTCTCAGTGTGTTGGTTTAATCTTGACCACACTTCATTAGCACAGTGTTTGTCTTCAGGGCTCAGGGCTGACACTGGTGTGAGATCACCAGAAAAGTCAATTGTCAACTGTGTCATTTTTTCTGGTCTTACTGCAGTCAGTTAAGGGTAGGGTTGGAGATCCATTTCAGGAGCATTTTTTACTGAATTGCTTGAAGTCCTCTTCACAACCCAACTGCAACCAATTAATTAAATGCTTTTTCACAAAAAAATGAAAAAAGTCAGTCACCCATGGAATGGACAATCCTGGAAAAACACCGTCCAATCATTTTGAACTCCACGTTCAAGTCAATTGGATCATGATGTGTCAATCAAGCTGCCATCTCTGTCCCTCCCTCCCTCCTCTGCACGTACTTATCTTTGTGCACTAATCACGTGCATGCTCAGAGTCTTTAGTCTTCTTCTTGAGTTACATTGTGGAAAAGACAACACCAGTAATCCAATGCACGACACTGAAGTCTGGTAGGTGGCAATGTACCTCTCAGCTGGATGCTGGATGGTTTATTATGATGTTAGGTGTTTTCTTTCACATGAATGAGCCATGAGATCCAGCTGGAGGAAAGTTAGCGATGGTTCACAGTGAGGGCGATACCTTCACAGAACAACCCAAGGCAATCCCATTGTGAGTGACACAGCTTTCCACGATACTGTCGTGTGTTGTGGGGCTTCACCTTGATGTGAAACCAGTGCTGAACAAGCTTTGGACGTTCCTGCACTCTAGAGGCATGGCTTCGGAGAGAAGTCTGAGGAAAGGGGCTTGGACTTTTGAATTGTGTATTTTCAAAGTTTTTCCAGGATCTCCAACCCCACCTTTAAGGCAGAGCTGGATTTAGCAATTTGGGGGCCCAAGGCGAAGGTATGTATGCCCCCCCCCCATCCAGTTTTTAAAAGAGAATCAAAAAAAATGGTGGCCAGGCTGCTTAAGCTAATCTACAGGGAAGTAAATGTTGGAGAAGAGAAAAAAAACATTCCCCTTTTTTAAAATCAATGTCAATACAACCGAGTGAGTGAGTGAGAGTTCATGAGAGAGATTTTTCTCCACATCACACGCTTCCGAGACAGAGAGTCCTAACTGCTGACTAGAGGTGGAGCTGAACCCAAATACAGTATTCAGAAAGGCACAAATAACATGTTTTTTTTTTTTGTTTTTTTTTACAAATACTGATTTTGAACAAATACTTTTTAAATTATTTGTATTTGAGAAAAAGAAAAACATCATATCGAAAAGCTGCGTTTCCTCATGACCGCAGTGAATATTTGAGCTCCTGGCTGGAAGCCTGAGTAACGTTCAGGTGTTAGAGAGAGTGAAAAAGAGTCTGAATGACACAGGCTGATCAACACAGCAACAGAGGAGGCTCTGTCTGGACCAAACAGGACTTAACTGTATCACTAGTTTGTTTTTTTTGTTTTTATTTGTTACATTAGTAACGTGACGGAATGAGACGTCGGTGCGACTCTGTGACGTTTGTATCAAAATACTCCATTTCATTGTGAAAGTAGGGGGTGAGAGAGATACCCATGAAGTTGACATTTTACCTAATATTTAAACGTTTTTCTTGGTGGAGGGGCCCCAAGCAACCGCCTACCTATACCTCTATGTTAAGACTGGGTATGCTTTAAGGTTCAAGGCTGGAGCAGTCATCTGGACAGCTTGATTCACTATTTTATTCTGCTTGAATTTCCTTTCTAGATTCACTATTCTAATTAGTCACAGTTTACACAGTTTACATGTCTTACCCCACACACAGCAGCCTGCATCATAGCATCAAGGCTTCCCTCAGGAGAGTCCAGGTTCCCAGAGATGTACTGCTTTTTGACTTCACTGTTGAACTCATTGATGTCTGAAGTCAGGCTGAGAACATGTCTGTAACCGAAGGCTGCCTGGCAAAACTTCTCATTCTCATCACATGGCTGCCGCAGCTTCTCCTTGTTGGTGTTGGTGTAAGGAAGGACTGTCTTATCAACAAAGGCACCAAACCCTGTAATAGACACAGTTGGTAGTGTTTTTGAGGCAGAACTTTATCAGACTATTCACACCACTGAGAGATTAACAGAAATGTGTGTTGGCTGTTTGTTGTTAAAGATAAAAAAAAGAGAGGCTGCTTCCCTGGACCTTCACTCTTTGATGTTTCTCTCCCTACCACTGGAGTCTGAAGTTGTCTTAATGAGTCTGTGGCAGCCTTTAAGTGTCTGTGGCAGCCTCATGAGCCTTTGGCAGTCTTCTTGATTCTGTGGCAGCCTCTATAAGTCTCTAGTTGAAACTATGAGTCTGTAGTTGCCCCTAAGGAATTGTGGCAACCTCCATAAATTTGTAGCAGCCTCTATGAATCTACGGCAGCCTCTAAGAGTCTGTGGAAGCCTATAAGAGTCTGTGGCAGCCTCTAGCAACCTCTATAAATCTGTGGCAGCCTCCAAGAGTTTGTGGCCGTCATTATACATCTGTGGCAGCCTCTATGAGTCTGTGGCAGCCTCTAAGAGACTGTGACAGCCTCTATGAGTCTGTGGCAGCCTCTAAGAGTCTGTGGCAGCCTCTACGAGTATGTGGCAGCCTCTAAGAGTATGTGGCAGCCTCTAAGAGTCTGTGGCAGTCATTATACATCTGTGGCAGCCTCTGAGAATCTGTGGCAGTCATTATACATCTGTGGCAGCCTCTAAGAGTCTGTGGCAGTCATTATACATCTGTGGCAGCCTCTGAGAATCTGTGGCAGTCATTATACATCTGTGGCAGCTTCTAAGAGTCTGTGGCAGTCATTATACATCTGTAGCTGCCTCTGTGAGTCTGTGGCAGCCTCTAAGAGTCTGTGGCAGTCATTATACATCTGTGGCAGCCTCTAAGAGTCTGTGGCAGTCATTATACATCTGTAGCTGCCTCTATGAGTCTGTGGCAGCCTCTAAGAGTCTGTGGCAGCCTCTAAGAGTCTGTGGCAGTCATTATACATCTGTGGCAGCCTCTAAGAGTCTGTGGCAGTCATTATACATTTGCGGCAGCCTCTAAGATTCTGTGGCAGCCATTATACATCTGTGGCAGCCTCTAAGAGGCTGTGGTAACATCAAAGAGTATGTTGCAGCCTCTAAGAGTATGTGGCAGCCTCTGTAAATCTGTGGCAGCCTTTATGGGTCTTTGGCAGCCTCAATGAGTCTGTAGACACCTCTAAGAGTCTGTTTCAGTCTCTATAAATCTGTGGTAGCCTCTGTGAATCTGTAGATTTGGGTTGGGATTTGACAATCATGTTACCTATTCGACCATTTTCAGTGATTCCTTTCAGAGCTTTAAAGAGTTCTTGTCCCAGTTTCTTGACATTTTCCAAGTCATCCTTCATGGAGTAAGACAGATCCATCAGATAGTACAGATCAACAGGGTAGCCCTGAAGTCTTTTAAAAGAGACAGTGAATGTTTCAGGAAGCCCTGCACACAAAAGAGAAAAGCAAACTCATGAATGAAATGATGGGAGACGTCTGTGGAAAAATGTAAGAGCTAATCCAGACAAAAACCCTGCAGCAGCACTGGTAACTGCTTTCACCCAGGAACCTTGGGAGCTGTTGTCTGTAAGTGTCAAAGCTCAGCATTAACTGATTGCACTGACCAGGACGCAGAGTCAGAGTAATCTTCTGAGGTGTCAGCTGGGTTGGGTTCTGGTCGGAAAATGCACTGGACAGTGGATCCTTCCTGTCAGCGTTCTGGAAGTTGTTGGGAGAGATGATTTTTTCACAGCCTCTTTCTGTCAGCTGAGCTCTGGTGTCGCAGCGCGCAGCTTCCTGTTCTCCAGCTTTTGTGAAGTTCTCGACACAAGAGAACACACAAGAGAAGAGATAACAACTGTATTTTATTCTGAAAATAGACAATGTTCACTCATCTATGTCTTCATGTGTTATTATCACTGTTGCTTCCTGACATTCAGTTTAAGCAACTTACAAAATGCCACCTGTTCAAATATTATTTGTTTAAATAGTGAATTAAACTTCAGATCTGTGAAACTTGGTCAAATCTCTCAGGTTATGCATGTTTGAATATGTAAAACAGAAGGATGGCCACCACTGCCTACTTTCCAGACCATATGGTGTTGAGTGGATATGATTGCAGAAGAGGATGGAAAAGAAGAAAATATATATTCAATACATGCCTGTACTGATGTAAAAATGTCTTCTATCACAACAGTGTCAACAGGTCAACAGCAAGTCAACATTCAGGAAGTCTAAATGTCGAATTTAAGCCTTAAATCAAAGGAATACCTAAACCAGGGGCCTGGTGGAGCCTTTTTGCTCTGAGCTAAATGAGCAGGAGACTTGATCTGCAGTGCATGAACTGAAGTCTACACACACACAAAACTTCAAAACCGCTCCTCAGAAACCTGTCGGTGATGACCATCTTTATTCTCCTTAGTCTATGTTTAGTTGATTGTGTTCCATCTGGGGGCCATCTGCACAAACTGTCAGAGCTCATTTCATGTGAGATCCATACAGAATGAGGAGCAGCACTCTGGCTGTGATCTGGCTGAGCTGCTGCCTTCATGTTGACATCCTACAACATGCTCACTAGGTTAACTGGCGACTCTAAATTAGCCTGTAGATGTGACAGTTGTTCTTCTCTCTGTGCGACCCTGTGGTAGACTGACAACTCATTACATGATGTCTGTTTCTCACCAGGTCTTGGCACCACACACAGTACGGCCCTGACTTGATGCAGTCATGACATGAGTTGATCACCGACTTGGAGCACACTTCCTCTGGTTGACAAAATCCTGCAAAACAAAACCACAACCTCTGTACAAAACTGACCCCGGGGCAGGGCACATCTAGAGGGGCAATGCTGGTGGCAGCAACAAAGTGAAAACAAGTGCTTGGAGTCAGAGGAAGCTGATTAATCATCATTGACCTCATTGATCACTGATCACACATCAGCTGCTTTTCGTGAGAAAAGTCTGGCACGGTTTAGCGTTGCAGTCTGAGACAGCATGGGTTTCTGCCAGGTCAGGTCATAGTGACTGACTCTCAATACAAACACAGTTCTGTGAATATACCATTTCTTTCCTTTCTCTCACCAGTTCCCTGAGCAGGACCATCACTCTTAACCAGCCAACTACATAGGAATCCGGTTTATGTGGTGTGTGACAGCTTACCTTCTCTGCCCATCAGCAGGAGCAGGACCAACAGCAAACACTGATCCATTTCCTGGTGACACAAACAGCAACATTGAGCACTATTATAAAGGTGAGATTTCCATATGTCATTTAAACCTGAAAACCTGGAGGCAGTGACTGTTTGAGTCCCAGTTCAAAAACAAGAAAACGTTTCATAATATAAGGTATTTGGTGTACGCATTTTGAGCAATTTGTGTTGTAGAATTTTCCAACACCCCAACACAATCTGACTCCACTAGACAGAATTAGAGGGGGGAGTCAGATTTGTTGGATGAAAATGGGTACAAAATGTGACTTGGGGAGGGGGAGTTATATTGGCTGACATGTCATAGAGCAAGACAGGTTATTTACTTACCAACAAAATTCTACATTTGTTTCATACCTCTGTTCTGTTCTCTGTCTGTCGGCAGCATGTGACAGAAGCTCCCTCCAGCACACAACTGTGTGCTACCATCAGTCTAATTTAATTTGACCAATGGGGTTTCATGTGCACTCCATGCCAGTATGTTGGTGGGGTTAAATTGACTGTCATCTAAATTTAACCATCCAAATGTTTTTTTAAAGCAAATGTGTAGATAAGCGCTTTATGAGAAAAAATAACTCATGTGTACAGTGGGGAAAATAAGTATTTGATCCCCTGCTGATTTTGTAAGTTTGCTCCCTCACAAAAAAACGTAAACGGTTTTTATTTGGTTTATTTTAACAGAGAGAGAATATCAATGAAAAAATCCAGAAATCTTATCATCATATACAGATTATAAATGTATTTTGATCAGGTGAATAAGGGCAAAAATCAGCAGGGAATCAAATACTTATTTTCCCCACTGAATGGTATTTAATCCTATTATTTGATTAAAATGAGTTGAAGTATCTGATGTTTCTCAGAGCTGCTCAAGACAAGGCAAGGCAATTTTATTTGTATAGCCCATTTTTACAAACAGTTTGTCTCAAAGGGCTTTACATAGCATTATGACAACATCCTCCAGCCTTGGACCCTCACATCCATGGGTGTAGTTCCGGGGGGAGGGGCATGTCCCCCCCAATTAAAATACCCTAAATTATTCAAAATTGAACAACTGTATTTTCAGACTTCACATTCTTCACATGTGAGATTAATATCTAAAAAGAAATGATTGAAATGGTGGAACAAATAATGTTTGACAAATATATTTCTGACTCCACATTCCATCTCTGGTCTTCTCCACTACAATGCAAATGAATGGGTAGTTTCTTACACAGACGCTTATGACATCAGCAGGCTTTAAAAATTTTGTTGGGTCAACTTGTGTTGTGTTTATTGTGCTGTTAGAACTGTGTGTGTGTTTTTTTTTTTTTTTATAAAATTATGATTTACTAATATAACAGTTAAATAAGCAGTGATATGCCCTTTTGGCTGTTTAGGACAAATAAACAAGAAAGATTCCGCAGTACTTTTTGAATGGTGGGCCTCAATGAAGTTGTGATTTATGGTGGCATGGTATGAGTTGCACACGGGCAAAAAAAAAAAAATCACTTTTGTGTCCCCCCCAATCCTGACATCGGATCTGCACCCCTTCTCACATCGACCGAGGAAAAACTCCCAAGAAAACCCTTTAAACAGGGGAAAATTGGAGAACACTCAGGGTGAGCAACAGAGGAGGGATCCCTCACCCAGGATGGGCAGATGTGACATAGATGTTGTATACAGAAAAGAAAACAGTTTACAACATGGAATATGGAAAAACATGGGAATGGAATCAGTCAGTTAATGAAAAATGATGAAGGAAGCTCCTGGTGGGCAGGGAGGGAAGGCCAGCTTAATGGGACTACTGGATGGCAGACTATAAGGTGATTCCAGAGCTGCAGTTGGGGAGATATATATAAAATGCCATTGAGCTGATACTGTATGTGTGAAACCTCCGCCCACCACACAGTTGATTATAGACAAACATTTCCTGTCACACACACTGCACCAGCACCATAAAAGGTAGAAGAGAAGTGCTGGGTTATCGGCAGCATTTCTGCTTTCTCACATGAGGAACCACAATGTGTCTATGTTATACCTATCTATGTACAGAGGATAACACTCACACTAAGGATGACATGTGACAGGTCATCAGATGTGGATGAGGGTCGATGTACAGGTAACAGCTGTCAAAGCTGCTGTATTTAAACATCGCAGTAGATAATGGTGTGGTGACAATCTGTTTCTTTTTACTTAGTTTCTAAGTTTAATTTTGTTTTGGTTCACTTCATCAATTTTGCATGTTATACAGCGGTACATGCATTGTTGTGACCGGAGAGGTGTAGGCTGAAGCAGAGGCTGCCTGTTTAATAACACAGGAAGCAAGACACAAAAGCAATATTACAGATGATAGAAGAAACAAAAGCAAAGTTTCCAGGCCTTTCATAGATAATAGGGCAATACAACAGAATAGATTTCACAGATAATAGGGCAAAATATATCTATTTATATATCTATATCTATATCTCTAGTCTGCTAGCTACTTTTCTGTGTGATACAGGCCTACAACGTTTAATTTTATTTCTACAGCTGGCTGAGTACACTGATGATTGCACACACAGAAGGTACATGCATTTATTTGAATTGGTGGGATTAAAACTAATAAAAAAGAAAAGGTCGAATATACTGTATGGTTTGAGTGGAGGAAACTGTTATGTGTTGTGTTGTTTAAAAGGAAAGCAAAAAAATCACATGTACAGAATTACTTCTTGATGACTTTACATGATAAACACCCAGCATTATAAAGCATGATACATTGTGTTCACCAAATAATTAATTACTGTAGGCACAAAAGATGCCTATAGAGAGACTCAAGACAATTGTTTGTTGATTGTCATATTAATGCTCCAAACGCAGGACCTTATCCACGTATAGAGGGTAGGTAGAGGGCTATGGTATCATCAGAGCTACTGATGATAAATCTACCTAACTAACTAACCAACTACAGTACAGGTCATGTACAGCTGGTGACCATGGATGTTAGTGACCATCAGACTGTGCAGTATCACATCAGACTGTGCACTATCATCATCTGACATCATAACATGAAGCTGCTGCTGCTACTGAGAAACAGAAGAAGAAACTTCTTGGTTCTGACATTTTAACTGTTCAGTACAGTTTAACAGAATCCTCAGTGGCTGAGGTGGGCAAAGTGTTGTGTCTCCTTTGCGGTCCAGAGCTAAGCAAAGATGGCTGTGGTTAGAAAGTAGAAATGTCTGTTGCATCACACATATATCTGGTGAACAATACTGTACCACTGAGTCAACATGTGGAAAGCAGGTGGACTGGTGGACAACTTCTAATATCACCACATGAGGTAACGGCAGCGGGAAGTAGGGTGCTGCCGGGGCTGCAGCCCCCCTCGTCAGAGTGTCTGCCCCCCTCTACCGGAGTGGCTGGAATGGTGCTGATTAAATAAAGTTTCTAAACTCATTTAAGTGGTAGAAAAACGGTTAATAGGATGAATTGTGCCGCCGCTGCAGCCTGCTAAGCTACAGAGACCAAGCTCAAGCCCAGTCTTCCTGCTCCTTTCACGCACACACAAGCACGCTGTGCTGGGCTGCACGGCTGGCCAGCCTCCCCTCCAGAGCTCCGGCGACAAACAAAACCCTCTTTGCTTGGCTTCGGCACTGGTAGCGGCACCGGTGACGGCAAATGTAGGCTACTGGTAGGCTATCAGCAATGGCTCTGGCAACAAATTCACATAAGCTAGACCTGCTGTACTTATCCAGGGACGACACAGGTAGAGGACAGTTGCTCTTCTCTACCAGACTACTAAACCTTACATCATGTTTCAAATGGGGAGAGAAAGGCCTTGACAAAGTTATCATTGACAAAGGGGAGATAATCAACACCATGGACAGCACTAACTACATTTTGTCTGCTGTAGGTCTGTTGACCTGAATATGTAGTTTATGAAATAAATGTAGGCTTAATTAAGTTTAAATTTACACAGCTTCATACTGTGTCTGGGTGTTTCAAATGGCGGAAAGTGTCTGCAAATGTGCGTTGCGCATAAAAAGAATATGCCAAACATGACATAACAACGACAATAATGATAATAATAATATAATTATTGCCAACACATGCATTCAGGTGGCAGTCCCCCCTACTGAAACATCTTCCAGTGCCTGGCTCTGAGTAGCATATGTCTGTTCACGCCTCATTGCATCTTCATGGAGCACTTGTTATCAGATCTTATTTCCCAGGAGAGAAGAAAGGGGAGGAGTTTTACTACTACTATCATTCACAAGTATCCCCTCCAATTCCCTGAATGCCCCACACACTTTTTCTCCCTCTTCTGGCTTATGGAGATAAAGAGAGAGATGAGGGTTGGATTCTAAACTGTGCTGCTGTCATTATAACTCCTTCCGCCTTCGTGTACGCACTCCACCTACCAACCTCTCTTTGCTGTACACACTGTGTTCTCTGATGTCATTTGTTTTTTGTGTTTTATTAATGTGCAGTGTGCTGAGCTCTCAGGACCACTGGACAACATGCCTAACACTTTGACTGCACTTCTTTACCTGATCTCCTCTTATTCATCAGATAAAGTAGCTTACTTGTACTAGTAAATGTTTCAGACATCACAGATGTTTCTTTGGGTGATATGATACATGATAAATGATGTGAGAGACATCATCAGAGAGTTTCTCTGGCAATAAAACGACATCTTTAACTGAAAATGTGTACGTTCACAGAAATGATGACACAGTTCTGCAAACTGAATCAGTCGACTTCCTCCCTGAAAAACAAGAAGCTCGTCTTCCTCATTTAAGGTCACATACAGTCCCATACCGTCACATCATCTCTGGCTAGTTATATGTGGAATGTATCTATCTATTTCTATTTCTATTCTATTATCATTAGTTATTCTTATTTTACAACTACTTTTCCTTTACATTTTAATAATCATAGTCTGTGCAGCAATGCCACTTCCCCCCGTGAAGACACTGAAAGATAGTAGTAGTTCTTCACAAAATGTTTGATGATGCAGAATTGTAAAGAGTATCTACTTCTGCATCAGGCGTTTAAAGATGAGATTACTATAGTAGTGTGTGTCAACATTAAAAAACAAAGTTCCAAGAGTATTTCTCTATAAAAGCAGACTTACCAGAAACAGGAAGGTGCAGGTCTGTGGTTGACAGTTGTGTTGTGCTGATCTGCAGATGCAAAGGCTCCACCCAGACAGGAAGTGTGAGGAAACTAAAGCTTAAGATAGCAGCAGAGGTTGTGTCAGAGAGTGGGTCTGATGTTACTCAGTTGAGACACTTGTACCTGACTCACAATTGAATCCCTGATGTCAGGACATGTCTTGATATGTTGCCACACCTGCCACACTTGATGAAAGTCCTTTTTTTAGAGCATTTGATGAACTGCCCTTGACTGCATTCCCACTCTTCTGACAACTGCTCCAACAATTTCAAAGTTTCAAACTGGGTGTAGGACAGAACACCAGTGCTGTCCTCTTGGACATGTGAGGTCGACATGACCTCGGCCTATACTGTTATGCTGATGACACACAACTCTACATTCATACCAAGCCCACAGACACTTTGCCACTGTCTAGCTCCACAGACTACTGTGATGCATGGATTTGTATGACCCTGCAGTACTTACCTCAGTCACCACCTCCATTGCTTCACCAGTCATGCTCCTAAATCTGACCATTCCTTGGTTGATTACATCCACTGTACAATGCAACCAAACTGATGTGGAGATCCTTCATCTTGCAGCAAGAAAACGACCCAAAGCACTGCCAAAACAACCAAGGAGTTCATCAGGGGAAAGAAGAGGAAGGTCAAGTCAGTCTCCAGACTTGAACCCTGTTGAGCATAGATTTTACCTGCTAAAGGGAAACTGCACAGACACCCCTGAAACAGGCATCACAAGCATCACTTAAGAAGAATTTGCAAAGTTTGGTGATGTCATTGGGTGACATGTTAAAGGTGGAGTTCGTAATCCTGGAGAGCTAGCAAGAGAGCTAGCAAGATTTGAAAATTGCACCTCCTCTGAGTTCCACCCCCCTCCTCCCCCTCCCGTCAGTGTGTACGTCCAAGCCACGCCCCCACAAACTGGAACGCGCACCGCACGGAAATGAGAGGCGGCAGGAGTACTCTCTCTCTCTCTCTATATATATATACATACTATAATAATCTATTCAATACTAGCGTCACCGACCCGTTTTAAACCCACAGAGAAGCTAATATTAGCATTAGGCTAATACAAGCTACAAAAGTAGCTACATTAGCAAAAGTTACACATTTCATAAAAATAACAAATCCTCCCCGAAGCAAAGCATATAATTACCTGTCCAACAGAAAGAGAGCAACCTCAGCATCACTTCAAATCCCTCAGTTGTCTCCACAAAAGCAACACCGATGTTTACTCTGGTTTGACCTCTGGCTTTATCCAGAGCCTTTTTGTTAGCAGCCTTTTCAGCCTCCAGCTTTCTCTTCCTTGCCTTTTTCTCGGGGCGAGCCGTTACAAGTGACGCTGGAAGTAGTAACTGGGGCTGCATTTTCTCAGCCACTGCTCATAAATGAGCGTGAAATCCGTTCTGCTGTGACTCTGTACGCTGATTTCTTCCGGCAACAGTGACATGTGAAGATTGTGCACAGGCGTCGGAGACAGGGATCGAGGGGGGCGGATACAGAACTAGACATGAAGGCATCTGATTGGTTTTTGCTCTTCTGTGCGAAGAGCGTGGATTGGTCGGAGTTTTGTCAGTCCTGCAGCTGCCACAGAGGACTGATTATTTTCATTCCTTTTTCTGATACATAATGTATTGATTACTCAGAAGGTAGAAGGACCATTTCACCCAGTATAACAAAACATGTTTCTGAACAGGATTACCAACCCCACCTTTAATGCAGTTATTGTAAACCATATATTTGCAACTGAATATTTAATATTATTCACTTTAATCTCATTCCAGTCTATATGTTCCATTACTTTTGTTCACCTAAAAATGTTGTTTTCCATTATATATCTGATGTAAATAGCTGTAAATAAAAGCTGAAATACTGATCTCTCGTCTTATGGTCGTAGACTTCAGTTTGTGTCATCACCTCTGCCCCTCAGCAAGTTTTAATTGCTCGCTGTGTGAGACAGTTCAAGCCCCACCCTAAACTTCATCTTCATCATCTCTGAAATAATGGAAGTTTCCCCCAGACTGTAAGGAACTACTTCGCATACAAAATCAATGTCACGTCTGCCCGCCTGGGTGAGGGATCCCTCCTCTGTTGCTCACCCTGAGGTTTCTCCATTTTTCCCTGTTAAAAGGGTTTTCTTGGGAGTTTTTCCTCAGTCGATGTGAGGGTCTAAGGGCAGAGGATGTTGTCATAATGCTGTGTAAAGCCCTTTGAAACAAACTGTAAAAACGAGCTCTACAAATGAAATTGCCTTGCCTTGCCAATTGTGGCTTTGACTATTGTACTTGAATTAATCCCCTATGATTGAATTTGATCACTTAATGTCTCTCTCTTCTTAAGTATTTCCTCAACACTTCCTGTCTGCATAGGTCCACAGGAGCACATGTGGGTCCCCTGGAGATGTTGCATGTCTGATGGTACAAAGGTGTAAGTGGTTCATTGTCATGTAAAATACCTCGAAATACCTGTTAATCAAAGGTCTCCAGATGTGAGTGGTGTCTCTATGCAAATTCCTATTGACATGTGATTTAAAAGTGTCTTTGTTCTTGTTGGATATTTAAGGAAAAGAGCAAGGACCCAACCTTTAAGTTGATCTGCCTACCAGAGCTCCCACACATCAGGTATGGTACAATATCTGTTTCTTAAGTGTTGTTACTGTAGGGGAGGAAATATTTTGAGACATTTATCTATTATCTTCCCAACACGTATTCTGTCCTTCCGGTGTTAAGATGAGGTTTTATCAAAGTAAAGTAATTAATTTATTCACTCTGACTCCATTTACTTAAAGATAACTTTACTATTAAATATTGGTGAGAATTAATAGTTAACCAGTAATGAAGAATATAAACCACTCAGTGACCTTCTTAACATGGAAGAATAGCCCTGATGCCTGGGTTGAAGTATTCAGAGGTTATAGAACATGATACTCAATCTTGTCTGTCCAACTCAGAGGTTAAGGGTGTGAACAGCGTCCAGTGAAACTTACCATATAACTAAGGTCTTTGGGATACAGTATTTAACTAGTCCTTATCTTAGTTCAGGGATGGCAGATATAGACTTAAACTATTCAGTGACCTTCTTAACATAGAAGAACAGCCCTGACACCTGGGTGGAGATATTCAGAGGTTATAGAACATATCTAAATAATTACAGAACATGATACTCAATCTTTTCTGTTCAACTCAGAGGTTAAGGGTGTGAGTGTTACCCAGTGAAACTTACCATATAACTAAAGACGTATCTGATAACAGGTCCTTCATTACAAGAGTAAAATCTCAACCAGACAGTATTAGAAAAGAATGGCTAACATTCCAGTTTATTGTGATGTACAGTAAGTCTTCCTGAGTCTTCACTAGCTCCGCATCACTTGGGCAGAGAGTTGATATTTTGCATGATAACTAACGGCAGAAAGGACCTACAGTACATCTCCACCTCCAAGCCTTTAACCTCTGCACCACCAGCACAGCAACCATGAAAGCAGCTCCTCATCCCAGCTGGAACAGGGTGGCATCCTCCAGACTTGCTCCATTTTCAGTGACCAAAGCTCCTCTCCTGAAGAATCTCCTCTCCCCACAGAAGTATCCATCAGTAGTTGACAAAATACGACAAAAACATACAAAAACACAACAAAATAAAGCAAAGGTTGAGTAAAAACTCCCTGCTCCCAGTTGAAGTGCATGTTCCAGAAGTAATAAATAACTGAATAAATATTTTACATGGATAAAACCTCATCTCAACACCGGAAGGACAGAATAGGTACTGGGGAGATAATTGATAAATGTCTCTAAATATTTCTGTCCCCCCTACACCTTCTAAATATTGCATACTCCCTCTTGTTTACAGATCCACTCATGATGTAGCACCTCCTTATCTCTTTAATGTTCTCCATCCTTATAAACTTTGTAGATCACTCTATTCTTGTGATGCCTGTGACAAAATTCTCCAGGCAGGCCACTCTCTGCAGGAGGTGCAGTCTGGTTGTCAGGGTGACTGACTTCACGTGGTCTGACTGCAGTATACAGAAGCTGACAGGAGTCAACCTGTCTCTAAGTCTTCTCTGCCTTCCACCATGTTTGGTTTTGTTTCTCTTAAGAGTACTTCCCTTTATGTAAATTAAGCTAATTTTTAGTTCTAACTCATATGTAGTCTTTCCTGACTTGTCCAGCCTTCAGCCAGGTGGTGACATTTGCTAACAGGAAGCTATTTAGTAGATTCAAGCTGTGATAATATGAGAGGTTGTTGGCATCTTGGTGAGATGTGAAGCTAAATTTAAACAGTGCTCATTGTCTCTACAACTGATCTGACATCTGCCCTCTGTGTATACACTGTTGGTAGGTACATTAAGGACAGTGCCACACCTATAGAGTATAGTTTATTCACTCTGATCATATTTGTTCTTAATCTATGTTGTTGCTACTTAATACTACTAGGCAGCACTGTTGTAATGCTAAGACTATGATACTAGTTAGAGTTTTAAAAAATCCAAGATGGCTACTTCATACTACATGCCAAAAGTCTAAACTTTGGAGCCACAGTTCAGACTCAGTGAGCAGACAGAAAGCAGGTTTATTCAGATGAATTCAAAACTGAACTGCAGTCAACACACTCAAACTAGAGTGGGGATGACTGAGGGGAGGGAAATCCAGGGAGCCAAGAAACCAGAGGGCAAATGTGCAGGGACTCTGAAATGGGGACTGGTGGCTGAGAAAAAGAGGTGAAGTGTTGCCCCCTTATGGATGTTAAGCAAACAGCACATGTTGCACATAACCCTTTTAATGTTGTTAACATACACAACATAAAGATACACCACCAACGCCACACATCTACTTCATCACTTCCACTCAGCATCAATGCCAACACTCTCTCAATACAGACAAACTGCAACTGCAGGCGTGTGTCTGATCTGTGACAAGGCAAGGCAAGGCAATTTTATTTGTATAGCCCATTTTTACAAACAGTTTGTCTCAAAGGGCTTTACATAGCATTATGACAACATCCTCTGCCCTTAGACCCTGAAGAATATGTTTTGCTGTTGCTATGTGTTTTAACCTTCCTATGCTATCCTTGAAGTAATCATCTTTGACGCATAATTATTCTTGATATTTTGTTATGACTGTTTTTTGATTAGACAAAGAGTGTTGTGCAGGGCATAGGGTAAGGATATGATGTACAGGGACAGTGAGTAGAGAAGACAGGGTACCGCAACCTGCATTTGTAGAGAAGTAGATTGGGGAAGGGATCTCTAGGTCAGGGGGTGGGGTGGAACTCTGTACAAATATATGTGTGAACGGGGAAGATACACACTTGGCTTAGAGAGAGGCGGTGGAAGCATTGTGGTCCAGAGCTCTGTAAGCAATCTCAAACTTTGATTCTCTATTTAATAAATTGGATGTGAATTTAACTTTAACTTGGTGTCCTGCATACTTCATCAAACGAACACGCGAGTCCTGGGTTTATAAGTTGAAGGTCAAAATGTGAGGGGAGAGGAGAGGAGAGGAAGGATAGGGCTCTGTGTAACCTGATGTGTCCCCCAGCAGTTTAAGCCTATAGCAGCGTAGCTATAAAATGGATCAGGACTACCTGAGCCATCCCTAACTAAAAGCTCTCTCATAGAGGAAGGTCTTAAGCCTGGACTTAAATGTAGAAAGAGTGTCTGCCTCTCTGACCCATGGAGAGAGCTGGTTCCAGAGGAGCCCGGTAACTGAAGGCTCTACCTCCCAGTCTGTTTTTAGAGAAACTGGGGGTCACTAACAGACCTGCATTCTGGGAGTGAAGTGCTCTGGTAGGACAGTATGGAATAATGAGGTCTTTCAGATAAGATGGAGCTTTGTCATTAAGAGCCTTGTAAGTAAGTAGAAGGATCTTGAAGTCTATTCTATATCCTACAGGAAGCCAATGGAGAGAAGCTAGAATGGGAGAGATGTGCTCTCTCTCACTAACTCTTGTCAGTGCCCTCGCTGCAGCGTTCTGGACCAGCTGGAGACTCTTTAGAGAGTTTTTTGGACATCCTGACAAGAGAGAGTTACAGTAGTCCAGCCTAGAAGAAATAAATAACCCAATAGTAGATGAATTGTGTATTTTATTTTATCTTTTTTTTACAAAGAGAAAAACAATAACAACAACAAAAACAAAAGATGCACAGGTGGGAAGAAGAAACCTGCAGGGGCTTGTAAAAAGAACCCACCTAACACTGAAATTAAATACTGGCTGTAAACTTTTTCCCAAAAATGTACAGATTATAATTATACAGATTATAATAATATAATAAACAGTCACAAATATATTTAAAATAGTGATTAACAAAAGAGAATATAAATAAACAATGACACATTGTACTGCTTTCACACACTGCTACCATACCTCATTATATGATACTGTACTCTTTCAAGAGAAGCTGTTGAAGATGTTTATTGAAAGTCTGAATTGAGGGGTGACTGTGGAGTGAGGCAGGAAAGCTGTTCCATATGAGTGGACTGCTGTAGGGGAGACTGGGGTAAGATTAACCCCTTTTCATATTCACGATCACTACATCAAAGCAATTATAGATTTCTTATGGTTTCCTAGTAACAAGGGGTGGCACAACTCACCCCTATGCTCACTTTACACCAGTCTCCCCTACCTTAAAGCTGGGGTTGGTAATCCTGTTCAGAAACACTTCTTGTTATACTGGGTGAAATGGTCCTTCTACCTTCTGAGTAATCAATACATTATGTATCAGAAAAAGAAACGAAAATAATCAGTTCTCTGTGGCAGCTGCAGGACTGACAAAACTCCGACCAATCCACGCTCTTCACACAGAAGAGCAAAAACCAATCAGATGCCTTCATGTCTAGTTCTGTATCCGCCCCCCTCTATTCCTGCCTCCTACACGTGTGCACAATCTTCACGTGTCGCTGTTGCCGGAAGAAATCAGCGTACAGAGTTACAGCAGAACGGATTTCATGCTCATTTATGAGCAGTGGCTGAGAAAATGCAGCCCCAGTTACTACTTCCAGCGTTACTTGTAACGGCTCGCCCCGAGAAAAAGGCAAGGAAGAGAAAGCTGGAGGCTGAAAAGGCTGCTAACAAAAAGGCTCTGGATAAAGCCAGGGGTCAAACCAGAGTAAACATCGGTGTTGCTTTTGAGCGGTGGAGACAACTGAGGGATTTGAAGGGCCTGAAAAGTGATGCTGAGGTTGCTCTCTTTCTGTTGGACAGGTAATTATATGCTTTGCTTCGGGGAGGATTTGTTATTTTTATGAAATGTGTAACTTTTGCTAACGTAGCTACTTTTGTAGCATGTATTAGCCTAATGATAATATTAGCTTCTCTGTGGGTGTAAAATGGGTCGGTGACGCTAGTATTGAATAGATTATAGTATGTATATATATATATAGAGAGAGAGAGAGTACTCCTGCCGCCTCTCATTTCCGTGCGGTGCGCGTTCCAGTTTGTGGGGGCGTGGCTTGGACGTACACACTGACGGGAGGGGGAGGAGGGGGGTGGAACTCAGAGGAGGTGCAATTTTCAAATCTTGCTAGCTCTCTTGCTAGCTCTCCAGGATAACGAACTCCAGCTTTAATGAAAATTGGTCAAGGCTAGCTCTGTAAAACTGACTATAAGTGATCGACAGATCTGATTGAATAGCAGCAGGTCTGAGACCTCATTGCAAAGAAACTGCAAAAAGAAATGGGAAGTGAATTGTTAAGGACTTGGAATACAAAAGTACCTATCTATAGTTTATTGATGTCAAATATGTGTAACAGCTCTAGGGTGTTCCTTTACATATAACACTCCCCATTTTTTATGTAAATCATATAACATCAACCATTGTGCCTACATGAGCAGACAGTGGCTCAAAACAATCTGTTGCTGTGAAGTCACACAATTCATGAGCAAAATCATGTCACCAAAACATTCATGACCAGCACTTATGGACACTAATAGCATGTAAAACATTACATTCAAAGATAATATTTTTATAAATTTAATAGTGGTCCTCAGGGTATCAGAGGTCAGGCCTAGAGACAGGGTGAGGAGCTCCATCACTTCAAAAAAGATTTGATCAGGATCCCTTGAAGATCCTAGCAGCTGCAATCCAAACTACAGTAAACTCAGCACAGAGCTGAAGGATAAGGATCAGAAAATGTACATGTTTATGTACATTTAGGAGGCTGCTCTCTCTGTCTCTTTCTCTCTGACACACACACATACACACAAGCGCACGCATGCGCGCACACACACACAGCAAACTGTGACAAAGCAGTGGCTGAGTGCTGTTCATACTAGCCTACTTATGAGAGAAACCAACTGAGTTACCATGGTTACAGAGAGGGGTAAAGAAAACAGGGTAAGTGTTAACTGGTGCTGCCGATGGACTGAGTCTGTGGAATTTCAGCCCGTTCCCTGAGAAGTGATGGTCACCGGGGTACGTCACATTTTATATCATTTTATGATGTTTATATATATATATATATATATTTATAAATGTGTTTATTAATTTCTAACAATAAAAAACATACACGCATACATAAGACAGGACCAAACAAACAAAACAAAACAAAACAAAAACAAGCTGGGAATAACAACCACAACGAGAGAGATTGATTCCAAGTAAATGTGACAAGCACATTATACAGCACAAGGTGAAATAGAATGGGAGCTAAATAAAGGAGGATAATACAGATTTTGTACAAATGCCCTGGTCATTATAGCAGAACCATTTACATTTATATAATCAAGAAATGGATGCCATATTCTCTCAAAGGAATTAGTTTTGTAGTGCAGGAGACAGGTCAGAAAGTCCAGAGGTATGTATTCCATTATTGTCCTATGCCACCCCACAACTGAGGGGGCTTTATCTGAAATCCAGTGCTGAAGAATATTTTTCCTGGCAGAAAATGTCATGACATTATACAACTTTTTCTTATATATATCAGTTACACGGCCACTGGAAAGACCCAGAAGCAGGGAAACCGGGTCAAGCTCAACCTCCTTCTTCAAAATCTTTTGTATTTCAGAGCGTCACTCCAATACTTTTGTATTTTAATACAGGACCAGAAACAGTGAGTAAGATCACCAATTCCTATCTTACATTTAAGACAAAATGGAGAGACATCCTCCCTGTATTTGGAGAGATGATTTGGGGCAACATATGCTCTATGCAGTATCTTAAGTTGCATTGCTCTTGTTCGATTACAGACTGTTTTCCTTGCATTATCCCAGATGTCATCCCACATCTCCTCAGTTATAACAACACCCAGCTCCCTCTCCCAGATCACCCCCAGCGACCGAGCGCCAAAATTTGAACAATCCCACAGGCCGACATAAAAGGATGTAATGGAAGCATCTCTCTGAGAGAGAAGCACTTGTTTTTCAATCTGTGAGACATTTGTATCAGCAAGCAATGATGTGTCTTTTATAATAAAATCTCTGGCCTGAAAATAATGAAAAAGATTGTTTCTTTATATGCCATATTTTTCCATAACTTGGTTAAAAGTCATGAGGGCAGGACCCTCAAAAAGATCACCCAGCGAAGAGATTACCTTAGCTGTCCAGCATTTGAAAGCTGTGTCCAAGGTCCCTAGGAGAAAGTCAGGGTGATTAGTGATTGGCGTGATGTAAGCCCTGATCTGCCTGCCATGTGCTGTGTGATCCTCCATGCTATGATAGTATTAATTGTAACCGGGTTACAGCTTTTTAATACATTTCAGTTTATCAATAAAAGGTAGATTTTGTAGAGGACAATTGGATAGGAACTTCTCAATATCAAGACAGATTGAGGAAGCATCATCCTTAATCCAGTCAGCTATAATGTCAGTGATATCAATTGAGTGCCCATCCTTGGCACTAAATAGCTGACTTGATCTTTTAACATCTGGGAGATCCAGCCCACCTATCGCACTTGGTAACTGCAACACCAACATCCTGATCTGTGGCCTTCATTTACACCAAATAAAAGAACTAAACCAACCATTCAGTTTTTATGATTGAATAAGATGGGAATCATTTGTATTGGGTAGAGCAAACGTGGAAGGATATTCATTTTCAGGAGTGATATTCGGTCCAGCCATGATGTTTCTGTATTTTTAAATGATAATATAATGTATTTATTATGATGACTATCTATAATAGTCATCATAATAATAATGATGCAAAACATTTTATTTATTGGCCATATCTCTGTGTCACATGTGAATGTACAGCTGAAATATGATCCATGCATCGTATAGTGTCCATCCATCCTTCCATCTATCCTTCCATCCATCCATTGATCTATCCATGAATAAGTATATAGGTGATGATGTATGGTGTTAAAAAGACAGTCCAACATCAGAGGCAGTGACGATGGTTGTGGTGTTCGTCACTGCTGTATTTTATTTCTACAGTCACATACCATCACAACTGATTTGAGGCAAGATGGTGGTGTGCAAGAGTGCACACCAGCTCTCTGAGTTGGTGCTTATGTGTGTGTGTTGCTGGCTGCTCTGCTACAGAAAGAAAAGCTCTACAAAGAATTATCAAGCCAGCAGAGAGTGAGGACTGCCCCCTCCGCTCTCTGTCAGACATGGCAAACAGTCGCATTCTCTCATCAATAACATCATTTAGGTCATAAAATCCAGAACCACCAATTTCACAGATAGCTTCTTCCCCAATGTCATAATCTCACTTGATGTAGTAAATAAAGTCAGTCCACCCGTTGCCCTATTGCACATCAACACCTGCATTTTAATTTATACTGTTCTTTTATTGCTCTCGTTTCTGTTGTATTTCACGTGTTTATTATATTTATTGATTTCATTACAGTGGAGTAGTGCTCCCAGTTTTGTTGTATTTTATGTGTAATGACAATGAAGGCTTTCAATCAATCAATCAATCAATCAATCAAACTGACCACAGGTAGCACAGCACCTGAGCACAATGACAGTACAGCTGCTATCTACTTATTGGATTTGAAAAAATACAGTGTGTGTGTGTGTGTGTGTGTGTGTGTGTGTGTGTGTGTGTGGTTTCCTCTTTTGCCAGTTCTAAGAAGTAGACTGGCTACAAAATGACTTCCCAGAAACAAGCCTGTGTGTGTCAGTAAGACTCAGTGTTACGGTTTTCTGTTCATGTACAGAGCAGTGAGAAGTGAGAGTTATGTAAGATGGTTATTTCCCAATAAGGGTTTGTCTAAATGCAGCGGGGCCTGTCAGGTCTCTGGCAGTGAGGACCAATCAGTTCTTTTACAAAGTGCAGAGAACCATAAACATCAGCAGTAATAAAACAGAGGAGAGAATGGAAACAGTGAGAGCAGCTGTCTGAGGACAGAAGGAGCTGCATGCCTGGAAGACATATCACTGACAGGAGGACTGCTTCTAAAGTCACACTCTGTAACTTCTGCCTCTAGAGGTCTCTCCATCAAAACAATTACAAAAGCCAGGGCTGAGTGACACTGTGAAATACTGTAGGAACATGGGAGTTGTTGTCTTCATCACCAGCAGAAGCTCCTCCTGGTTTGGATGCCTTCAGTGTCAGTGGTTCAGGAAATCAGACAGATGCTGAATGACGCAGTTTCACCTATAAAGTCAGTTAAGTGTTTTCAGATGCTGTACCGAGGTGAGGTGTGCCCTGACTACTTCTTAAAACAAATGGAAGACCAGAGCTCCTGCACCCAAACACATTGAAATGTTGTCATTTATATTTGTTTTGAGGTATGTTTGCATTTGTCTCTGCTCTTTTTATTATGTAAAGCACCTTGAATTGTCTCTGTGTATGAATTGAATCTGCGTCCCCCTGGTCTCTACAGAACTGGTTCCGGCCAGATTTCTGCCAAGTGAATTAGTCTCCACCCAGTACCATGCTTTAATACTGGGTGTTCTTGCATAGTGACAGTGTGGCAACCCTGGCTGCCATTTTGTCTGTGCTCGCCAACCTGGGAACCAAACAGGAAGTAACAACAAGAGCCAGTGTTTCCATCTTCTCTCTCTCTCTCTCTCTCTTTTAGGGAATCTGTGTGCTTCTACCAGCAACAGCTGCTTCAGTGCAGATACGAACATTCTTACCATAACCCCCAAATCATGTCTGACACAGAAAGTAGCATCCTACTCTGTCACTGTATTTCTCTAACTAGTGAGGGTCTTTCACAGGTAGAAGTATTGTCCTTTACCTTTACCCTGTGGTCTCCTTTAGCAGCTGCTGGATGATTTCTGGGGTAAACAATGAGGCACAGCAGCTGTAGCTGATTTGTTGAAAGGTTCAGGTTTGAACAAACTAAGATCTGATTGTGTGTGGTCCAAACACCATCACTTCAGTCCTGCCATAAATGAAATAACCCTTTAAATGTAAGAAAGCCCAGTTTGTCAGAATCACCTGAATGGGTAACAATTCAGCCACAAGATGGAGATATACACAGCAAGTCTGTGTGAGTGGAAGGGGGTGTGTGGGGTGGGGGTGGGGTCAGTGCCTTCAAGAGCAGAGGCGGGTCCCAAAGTAGGAGGATAGTGTGGCTGAGGAGAGAGAGGAGTGGGAAAGAAGATGAGAGGAAAATGGACCCAGCGTCACTCTGCCATGCTGTCACTTCTGAGGAGAAGTGTGTCTGTCCAGAGTCCTTTAAGTGAGCGCTCTCTCTTTCCCTCCCTCCCCCTCTGTCCCTCCCTTTCTCCCTCAGTCCTGCTCGCCTCTCTGCTTTTAGACCAACAGAGGTTTTCCAGTTGAACTGCAGATAGATGTGGAAGCAGTTGCTGGTCTCGCCGCATGAGGAACCTGGACTGACAACCTACCTGGACACAGATGACAGCAGCATGCCACCGTGAGCAGCACTGAGCCGTCCTTGTAAGTCCACTACATTACTGTGGTACACTGCTTTAGTTCATTGATCTATAATGAGAAACATGTAGCTCACAGAAGAGGCTTCAAACTGCTGAGATGTGATGACATCTGAAAACCTTCTTCTGTTGCCTTATGGAAAAATGGACTGTTCCACTGCCTGAAGCCTCACCATCCACTCTGCTTTTAATCAAAAACAGGTTTCATTAGGAGCAGCAGTTGTGTTTACTTAACATCACAGTGCTGTTTGCATGATGGAAGGAGCTGCCCAAACAGTCAGTCCTTACAGTAACCACAACAAGGCAGCTTACCTGGCCTAACAGCTGGTTATCAGTAACCATTATCATGAAGCTCCCTAATCCTAGCAGGTAGTTACTATGATAACCGTAGTGATGAAAGTCCTCTAACCAGACAGGTGGCTATGAAAGTAAGCAGGATGATGAAGCTACTCAAACGTACCATTATAATTGTATTGTTACCAAGATGATGACAGAACCTAAAAGGTCATTGTAGTAACCATGATGATGAGGCTAACCTAACTTAGCATGTGGTTATTATGGTATCCATGACGATGAAGGTACCCTAACCTAACAAATGATTAGTAACTATGATGATAAATGTACCGTGATAAAGGTAAAGGTGCAGTGTATCAATCTAATCTAACCCCATCTCATCTCATTTTACAGCTGTCTAACTTGATTCTAATGGCTTCTTTCATTAATGCAAGCAAATGTGTGGAGGAGAGGGGTCTTGAGCAGCTGCTGCTGTACATGAAGAACTGATAGAGGATTATAGATATGTTAAACACTGATTGACTGGGATACAGCTTATATATACAGCAGCTCCAGTTATTGATCTCACTGATTGCATGGATTAGTTGTCACATTGACACTCACAATGTCATCAGTCAGCTCATTTAACAATACATCTGATGATTCTATAATTTTATTATCCACAAATCCCATGAAAATAACAAATAGCAAGGCTAGTCTTTGTATAACATTCTTGTGTCACTGCACTGCTGGCACCATGTCTTATTGATGCTCACCAGTGTGTATTCTTCAAACATTTGAAATAGAACCAAAGGCAATATTTCCTCCTGATGGTGAAATATTAACTAAAGCTGTGGTGGCCTTTATCATCCCTACAGACAACAAACCACATTGTAAAGTCAGACAGACACAAACAACAATAATGTTACACAGATGTTACAATTACAGTTACATGTTTGCTGTTTAAATGACAATCAGCAGGCACTGGGCTTTATTTGTCAAGATGACAGTGACATGAGAGGTTGGTGAGGTCATTTAACACACAACTTAAAACCAACAACATATCAGTGTCACACCAGTGTTGGTCTGACATTAATGACATCATAACCCACACAGCTGTGTCTGCAGGAATGTGTCAAAATACAATACTACAAAATACTGCAAACAATTGTTAACATGGCTAGAATCAACACTTTCATGTAAACATTGTATTAAATACACAGATTCACAGCTCTTAATAATGATAACATATTCTGGATGTGATGACAAACAAGTCCAATTCCCCCAGTTGGCTCAAAGAGTGTATTATAGGAGGGGCTGTCAAAGTTGTTAAAGTTCACATTTATTTATGCATCACATCTCGTTTTTGAGGGGGTCAAAAACGAGATGCAATGCGAGTTCATGGGATAACACTTTAATATAAATTACTTTTAATTCCACACTAAATTTCCCTTTGGGGATTGATAAAGTAATTCGCATTCGTATTCATATTCGTATTCGTATTCGTATTCGTATTCGTATTCGTATTGTGTACAAAGTCCTGCAGATGGATCTGTCAGCAACAAATGATCGATTGATTTGTGATTAATGGTGATTAGCTGTGGGTGCTGGCAATCAATCTGGATGAAATATTTTCATAGATAGACATCCCTAACTGTGTGTATTATTGTACATTCAAGAAAATTATGTGTGAAGAAGTTTCTGGAGTTTAGCCTGTGTAGTTGTGGAACTGAAGGAGAGAGAGAGAGAGAGAGAGAGAGAGAGGGGAGGGGAAAGAGGAGGAAAGTCTAGGGTGGGTGCCTGTGGTTGAACATGATGTCAGAGGAATGTGTTGAGCCTCTCCTTTAACACAACTGAGCTGTGTGGAACAGCGGAGGTCTCACAACCCTTACACACAAACACTCACAAACATGCCAAAAACAAACAAACAAAATGCTCACAGCTTCCTCTGTGGGCAGAGCTGCATTCACACAGAGGTTCTTCATAGACACAGGATCAGAATCAGACAATTATAACCATTTTTATCCTGTGCTGCATCTCTCTTGTGTTTAGTGTATGAACAAGTTAGTCGAGCTAGAATAGCTACACACACAGGCAGTGAAAGTAACCCCACACTGTCATCTGAGTTTCAGGGAATGTGTTTTCTTCTCTGTTCAGCATCCGGTCTTACAGCTGGAGCCTGTTGCAGGAATTACAGAGATGGAGGACTGGAGCAAATGAGAGGAGAGGAAGGGATATGAATAGGGAGTGGTGGAGAGAGCAGACAGACAGATGGATGGAAAGAGAGAGAGAGTGAGTAATGTGTGGGAGAGCCAGACACTGGAACAGCTGGACTGACAGTGACTAACATTAGCAGTGAGGTAAGACAGCGGAGGATGGAGAGACAGGCTGTGTGTGGAGGGCAGCTGCTACTGTAAACCAACCTCAGTGAAGTCATCTATATTTATAGCTGCACAGCCATGGTCCCAGAGATGAGGCTTTAAACCAAATCACATTTTAACCCTGAAGACCCTTTCAAACAGTGACAAAATGACAGCTCGGTGAAAGTAGGTGGTGTTCTGACACTTGTGAGCATACAATCATACCACTGCCACTTTTATGTCCTGAGAAACTTTGAAAGTTCCTCCCAGACATGTTTTATCACCTGCTCAGAATCATCACCTCCAGACTGCCAAGTAAGCAGGATACATCAGAGAGATTCAGCCACATGACCTACTGGGATGCATTGAACTGCTTTTAACTTCAAAAGTTGTACTAGATTGAATAACAAGTGCATTCCAGGTCAGCCACTTCTTTCTGTTTCTTCTTTCTGCTGGAAACACATCTTTTGTTTGCAGTACATGTTGTCAGGAGGATGAAGATGTTTTCAGATATTGTTTAAATAGTTTTGTCTATTTGCATGTGTTTTCTTAAGTCACAATATGTTGAGCTGACTCAGTCTCCACAAGTCGAGAGGACTGGCTCCTTATATTCGTGATGTGTGAGACTCTGACTTTATGAGACAGACACTGGCTCACTGCAGTTAAAGGTGGAAACATTCCATTGTGGTGTTGACTCTTGTATTACCTTGTTAGTTGTTGTTAAGGGTCTTGATCTTCAGTGATGAGAAGATGCCCTATGTCTAATCAGTGTCACTGGCTTTTAGCAGTGGAGGAGACTTCAGCACACTACAGAACTCCTGAATGACTGAGATCAACTTAAATGGTCTTGACGGTTCTAGTGTTAAACTAACCTGATTTTCTGTTAACATGCCACTTGTTAAAATGAAACCTTTGTGCTGGTGGATACTCACAGGCTCAGTGTCTATTTGTTGAAGCCTTAATTGAAAATTGTTTTCCAATCAGAAAAGGTGTAACAGTGTAGCTTTAAGTAACTTGAAAAGTCAGGGGGCAGGGGCCCACATGAGTATGCCTTCAGGGGGCCCAGAATTCCTAGCACTGGCCCTGGCTTAATCTATTGGTACACACTAAGTGAGGGCGTGGCAGTGAAACCTCACAGGTTTAACAGTCCAAATGAATGTGTTGTCAGTTTTCAGATAGTGTAGTCATGCATTTAATGTGTGTTTTCACTGGTTGGGTTTTGGTTGTGAATCTGATTCACTCCAATACTCAACTGTTTCCACTGAGTCATCATCTGCTGTTTCCATCACAGTCTGGGAAAAGATCTCACATCCACATCTGGACTGAAGACAGGAACATTTCTATAAATACCATGTGACTGGTAAACAGGCTATCAAAGTGCGTGTGTGTGTGTGTGTGTGTGTTTTCAGTCAGACTCATAGCTTACCACAGTCTGTTTGATCAGTATAGTCGGTTCTAATAATGTAAACACTGTATGTTTGGAACCAAATAACCAAATGTGTCACATGTACCCGACTTGTTATTAACCCCACCCCCCACTCCCCTCTCTAGACTGTAGCAGTCCAGACAGCTCGCTGAACCACGTCTCCTCTGACTTAGGAAATAAAGAGACCAGTGTTTTATTTAATGTGGCCACAGCAGCTGTACCCCAGCCTATGTGTGTGCACGACTGAGAGAGAGTCGAGTGTGTGTGTGTGTGTGTGTGTGTGTGTGTGTGTGCGTGTGTGCGTGCGTGCGTGCGTGCGTGCGTGCGTGCGTGTGTGTGTGGACTGGAAAGAAAAGCTAAATTCAGCTGGCTGATGTAACTCCAGAGGTTACTGTGGGACACAGAGAAGGTTCTAGACTCATAGCTGAGAGAGAATCTGACTGAGTTAGTGACTCTGACTCTTAGTTGCTGGTCCGTACCCATAGTAACTTCATGTTTCCTGTGTTCACAGCTTCATCCATCTGTCCACTCTCTCCACCTGCTGAAGATGTAGTCTGTTTGATCTCCATGGAGATGTCTCCAAACACTTCCTCCTCTGCCTTGCTGCTATACTTCATGTGCTTGCTGTTACTTCTGACCCCCATCACCCAGACAACAGACTCTGCCCCCACATTAGACCCATCTCTGCTGACCAATACCACCCTGCTGTTTGACAGCAGCACCCCAGGCTACAGCCTCAGGAACTGCAGCTGCCCTGCACCTGTACGGGACTGTGATGAAGCTCTGGCCAACTCTCTATGCAGGTGCCACACTGTTTTGCGCTCAGCTCTGCCACCTGCTGGGCTCAGAGGTCCTGGACGGCTCACGGTGTGGGTGAAGGAGCTCTGGGTCCTGGAGGAGCTGCTGAATAAGAGTATGGTTGGCCATTTACACTTGTCTTTTTGTGGAATAAAACCAATGAACAGTCAGTACCTTGCTCTGCTGGGTCTGCAGACCCTCATGATCCACAGTGCAGCACCAGAAGCTCCATATCGCAACCAGGAAATCTCACTCCTCCCTGCAGGAGGTGCTGCAGTGGAACTGGAGGCCCTGTCCTTTGACCTTTCTTCCTCCTTTCACCTGACCATCCTGGATGTGGCCGTGCTCAATGGGCTCTCTGCCCTGAAGGCATTTAGTGTTGTAGGACCACCAGCTTCCGACCTCTCCCAGCACTTCCCCCTTTTTGCCACTCCCCTCACTCCTGGTGACTCCCTGGACCTTGGACAGCAGGCTGCAGACCCTCTGCAGAAACTGCTCATCACATTTGTCTACTGACAGCAGAGCTCTCTTTGGAGCAGGGGGGGCTACTAGTGGACAGGGATCACATCCAGCACATCTGCAACATGTCTATAGTCATAACCCACATCAACTCAAACCAATGCCCCCCCTCCCAGTCTAACAGATGTTGAGGTGCCCTCCTAACCCTAACCTGTTTTTGGGCTGGTGTCCTGCTCAGACCAACTGCACTATCAGGTCGGATCAAACCATGACAGAGGCCATTTGATGTTAACCAGGAGGCTGTAGTGACCATGTCTGCTTGTGCTGTTTGTTACTGGTGTATACACAGACTACTGTCTCTGTCAGCAGTGTGTTTACGTGCATTAATGGTATCTCAAAATCTCAATACAGATCAGTGTGTTACAGGTTCACACTCATTCCAATTCGCTCATAGTGGTTATTCAGTCTCATAATCTGCAGGCCGCTGACATTAGAGTAGGTTGTCCAATCATAAGGTCTCTGGGGCCTCCAGTCTGTGTATCAGAGTGACCAAGATACTTAACCCCAGCCCCCCTGGTGGCTGTCCCACAAGCATGTATGAATGGGTAAATGTGGCTTCCATTGTACAGCACTCTGGGTGGATGATAAGACCAGAAAAACTGGGAATGAAAATGATAGAGATGGTGAAGAGTGACAGGACATGAGGAGAAAGAGTGGGGAGTCAATCTACTGATCTCACAGGGTTAGGAGTTTGACATGGTGGCCTCAGTTCTGTTGTCATTCTGTGAGACTGAGACTAGGACTGTCTGGTTAGTCTTCTCTGGTTAGGGAGCTTCATCAGCAGAGCATGGACCTTCTAATCTGTGGAGAACTTAGAATGCTTGGGTTCTAGCATATTGCTTCAGTGCTCCATGATAAGCAGAGCTTTGTTAAGCTCTCCTGGCTGATGGGTCAATGGGCTCCCACTTCAGCTTCTCTGTGATGGTGTGTGATAGTCTTTAACCCATTTTTGAATGGGTTCTGCTGCAAGTAGTGTAATGTAATGATTTGGTTAAAGCCGAACACACCATATTATTCATCTTAGCTTCACTCGTCACTGAGGTGAAGAACAAGGTTTGTAGATTTTTCAACCACACAAAGTGGTAATCTGAAATCCATATTTCTTTGATCAGGTGCATGTGTTCAGACCTTTAATTCTTCTGTTGCTGAAATGATTTAATCCTACTGCATACAGCACAGGCTATGCCAACAGTTTAGAACAACTATTTGTTTCTGGGACTGGTTTAAACTGAGGTGGCTCACCTTGAAACCCCGAGCACCCAGCTGGATGCTTTAGTTTTAGCAGTACATCTGACATTATACTGGACCATGTGCTCAGTCTATACCTGTTCTTGTCCTGTACAGTCTGAGTACAGTCTGAATGGTCTTGCAGGGAAGAGGACAACATCCTGCCTCAGGGTCACAGGATCATGAGAAAACAAGATGTTTTGTGGCAGCTGACTGCAGTGAGTGTTGACTGGACCTGGTCTAGAGAACCCAGAGGGGGATCAGAGCTGGACCACACCGTTGTTGTCTGGGACAGAGGTTGAAGATGTTCAGTAAAGTATATTATTATGAAAGGACAAACATGAGGGAAAATGGACAGAGGAGTGTCTATCTGTGGTGTGAGGCAATGAGGTGGCGCAGTGGGCTCCCTGTTATGAACGCTGCATTTTTCCAGCTGCTCTTATTGAGTGCAGATGGCCTAATAAGACAAGTTGTTTTGAAACAGGTTAAAATGGACGCCGAGTGAACAAGAGCCCCAGAGTCCAGACCCAACAGACTTCAGTATGTTTGGATCATAACAAAGACTCTGGGTCTGTGTGTATGGAGCTGGACGACTCCTGCAGTCATTAACCACCCTCAGGCCAAACTCTCAGTGTTTGGGGGGGGGGGGGGGGGGGGCAACAGAGACAGAGAGATTTCTTCCTGTGGTTGTTTTCAGTGCCTTGAAATTAGAAAAGTTGTGGATAGCTTGAAGGGACTGATGAAGGAGTTACAGCTTCTTCTGCTTTTATGTTTAGGTGAAGCAGGACTTCATCTGACCACACTGTGGTCCATAAGTCCCAGTAAATCTGAAGGTTGTCAGATTCTCTAACCAATGAGAATCTACTACAGCTGATATAAGGATTTGGTTCACAGTGACTAGTCAGCAGCTAACACTGACCTCTATTCACCTGTCCAGCACAAACACATCCAGATAGTAAAATGAATCCAGACCATACTTGTTTTGTTCCGGCCTGCCTTGGAATCTGAAGTATATGGGCCAGACTTGGGCTGATGACCAAGGTGTTTGTTGGGTCTGAAGTTTCAATTTGCTACCTGGGCAGTAACATTTCATCTGGACATATTTGATCATTTAATTCTCTGAGGTAAATCTCTTGATTACAGTCACAAGATTTAACATATAAGCTGGTTCAGTGTGTCAGCTGTGACCTAAGATGAGACATCTGCATGTCTCAGCCTGTCAGTCTGCTGATCGTACATTAAATACATCAAAGGTATTTCAATCATTTCCATCCTCTCATTGGCATAACAAAGACTGTACTTTGCTGGTAGGGCTTTTTTCTCTAATGTATTTTTTTCCTCTGTCCTGTGACTGTCAGGCACAGCTGCATTTTGTCTGAGCTTTCTGAGACCAGATTAACTTGTGTACTACTTCATTGTGTGACAGACTGAATAACATTACATAAGGTAATCACATAAGGTAATTACATTAGGGAAATCTCCTCGGTATGAATAAAACTGTTACTGTTGGAGGCTGAAGCTGCCCCTGTGGCTTTACACCTTTATTGTTCAACACAGAAACAGACCTGAACCTCCATCATCACTGGTCTGACCTGCTCTCATCAGCCTTCTACAGGCATTGGCCTGCCTTTAGACACAGCCTTCTAGTCTACAGCTGGTTGACAGCTGGCCTACAGGATGATGGCTCCTGCACCAGCCACATCAAAGAGTACAAGGTATTTGGTTTGACATCACTTATTTCTGCTCTATCTGCTCTCTCTTCTACAGGCAGGTCTTACACTGCTGATCTGCAGATCTGCATTTTTACGACCTTTGACATGCGCAGTGACTCAAGGTTTAAGAACACAGTGCATGTTAAGAGAGAGCATGGGTTTGATTTGTATATACTTTGGCTTATTTAAGCAAATTCCAAGAGGCTGATTTGTTTCTCATGATGACATGGATTAGTCTTCTGTCCACGAACCCTCTCCCTCTGTACGGTGAGAGAATAAAAAGATTTCAGAAGTGCTTTTGTGGTTGTGTTGTGTTTAAATATTTTTTACATGAGGTGAAAAGTCTCCAGGTTCATTTCTCCTTGAATATTACCACCAGATGACCAAGTCAGAATGCTCATGGTCTTGTCTGCAAGAAATAATTCTGTCACTCTGAGGAGCTGCCATGACAGTCCACATACCCAACTCAGTCATTTCATCAGCCAGTACAGAAATCCACTTGGCACACATGTCTTCTTGAATCTTTTTTTCCATAAATCTCAGGCAGCTCTTTCTGATTTGATGACCACAGTATTTTCTGTCAGCTGGTGCATCTTCAACTGTCTCAACAGCTCCTCTCCCTCTGCAACATATATTTAGTTTAGTTTAGTTTAGTGTAGTTGTACATTATATAGTTGTACATTATATACATGAGAACAATGAGAATAGTAAAAGTGAAACATTTTGCCAAAAAAGACTTATGAAAATACCTTCCCAAAGTAAAAACCACAATGGTTGTCTTCAGAGTCAGGGAAATTCAATACATAAAAAATATAGCAATTTAGACAGATAGACAGATAGACAGGCAGACGGACGGACGGACAGACAGACAGACAGACAGACAGATAGATAGATAGATAGATAGATAAAAACTTTATTGATCCCCTGGGGGAATTCCTTCAAGAAATTTTGGTTCCAGTGGTTCCAGTAGCAGGTCCATACATTAACAGAGAAAGAAAAAGAATAATATGCACAAACAACCAAACAAAAACAACAAAAAAGAAGAAAGATTGGCTTGCATTGTTTAATAATGTTTAATAATTTCATTGTTTACTAATGAGGGCATGAATGTGATCAAATACACGAAAAAATTAAAAAGCAAAGAACTAATTCAGATCCTTCCAAAGAACATCACTAAACAACCTAGATAATAAATGAAATACATAAATTAATTCAGCCACAATAACTTACATATACTTGCATACAGAGATCTATGAGCTGTCCATAAACTGTGTGTGTGTGTGTGTGTGTGTGTGTGTGACCCCATGTGTGCGTCTCTCTTTGTGTGCATCTATCGTCTGTGACCCCGTGTGTGTCACGCTTCGTGTCTGACGGTTCATGTGTCCACATCGACCATTACTTCCTGATCAGTGGACACCTCGGGCATCATCCCTCACACACCAGGGCTGACATCAGCAGCCTATTCACAGCCACAACACATCTGCTACTCACTGCAATGTGTTTCCTCAAATTTGAGGTGGAGTGTCCTCCCTGTTTACCACAGAGATTTTGTGTGCGGTCATGTGACTGTCTGGCTCTGTCTGATTGGTGAACTGGGTTAAACGTCGCTAGTGGCTACAGTTGATTGGTGAGACGCAGTCATGTGACGGAGCCTTTGTTGGAAGTATCTTCGTCAAAACAAACAGATCGCGCGTTTGATAGATAAAAATAAGTAGCGAGTTAGCGCAATGCGAGTAGCGAGCGGAATGTAGCTCAGTGTAACGGAGTAAAAGTACCACTTCTCAGATATACTCAAGTAAATGTTAAAAGTATGCTGCATTACAACTACTCTTACAAGTACAATTTATCCAAAAAGTTACTTAAGTAAATGTAACGGAGTAAATGTAGCGTGTTACTACCCACCTCTGTTGATGAACTGCCAGCGGTTTCCCATGATTACTTTGGTCGGTTCCCGTCGAGTTTTCCGACTTTGTTGACTGTGACTTCAGTTCTGAAGCATTTCAGACACAGACATCTGGTAGTCTCTATAGCAAATTAATGGAGAGCCTGCTCTGCCCTCACTAAGATTATATTGTGTGTGTAATGTATTCCATGATTTTTAAGACCAGTCTTGCACAGTTACACAATTAAACATCCATTAAACATCCATCATTGATGTTCACCAGCAGCAATGTTTTACTCCCACTAACAGAATAAATTCAATGTATCAATTTAGGACAGTGGGAACAAGCTGATATAAGTTTATTGATATTTACATTTGTGGAGATTTCCTGAAAGCAATCTATGGTGGCAGGCCTACCGTTATAAGGTCACAATGAAAACAATGAATAAATAAAAATAACAACAGTAACAATCATAACAGTGAAAACAGCCATCTAGATGTTTCTGGTATATGTATCACCACCCCTATGTGAGTAATGGTCTCACCCTGGCCACTCCAATGAAAAATTTCTGGCTCCACCATTGGAGCCAGCCCGCCTGATCAGCTTGTTCAGTCTGGAGGAGTCCTCTTTGTCATGCTGCCGCCCCAGCACACAACAGCATAGAAGAGAACACTGGCAAACACTGATAGAACATCCACAGGTGCCTCCTGCAGATGTTGAAAGATCTCAGTCTTCTACAGTGTTTTACAGACAAAATGAAAGATAAAGATGAACAGATCCAACAAAGTACTCCTAATTTTTGCTAAAAATGTTTTTTTTTTCAGTTGTTTTTTGAACAATGACAGTGTAGATGTTGATTTTTCCATAGTGATGCTCCTCTGTATTTTAGAGAGTGTTGATTGAGGGAAGTCCAAAAATATGGAAGATGAAAGCTTTGAATGTCTTGTATGATACGAGTGGATGTCTGAGGAGAACTTAAAAAAAATCTGGAAAGTGGAAGTTATGAGTTAGTACTTATACATAAACACACAGGTATATGTTCACATTAAAAATTGATAGAAGTTTGAATTTTCTAAAAAGAGAGGCATATCTGCAAATGACCTTTCACACCCAAGTGACTCTTCATGGGAGTTTTTCTTTTTTATTCCTCCATGCTGGCAACAGTGAGAGGAGGAGGCTTACTGTTTGAGGATTGTCTGTCTGTTTGTTTTTGTAATGATATCTCAGTAATGCTTTCACAGAGCTTTGATTCAAAGATGAAGTGATTTGATTCTGGTGGTTAAAGGCTGAAGGTCCCAGCCAGTGTAACCACACAAAGCCAAAACTCAACACAACTAACAGCAATTGTGAAAAAAAAAACTCACCTGAGTGGCTTATATTCTGTAACCTGGAACTTGTGTGAGTGATGGAAGCAGCAGATAAACACTAGGAGGTGATTCTACTTTTTAAACTTGTGATTTTTTTTTCTCAAAATATATGTGCATGTATGGAAATGCTGAAGTACTCAGGTACTGCCCACTGAGGAGATCAACTGACTTTTGCACTGTTTAAAGCAATGAGTGATGTCTCTATATACCAGGGGATGAAGTGGGATGGGGAGGACAGGCAGCTTTAGACCTTTTGAAGGAGCCCGGCACACTGATGTTTGGTCATGGATATAGATGTTTGGCTGGATATATGTTTCATATGATCATGCATTTTATTCGTTATCAGGGTTATGATTACAATTACGATTACAAAAACCTACTTACAGTTCTGTTAAAGGAAGGAATGCATTTGCGTTTCTGCATGTTTACACCACCTCACCTCTTGGACCCAGGTTGGTGACTGCTCTCACCAGTCTAGATTACTTAGATCTACTTATTATTATTGAATGAAATGAATGGATACATCAAGAACTGTTTACAATATCTTCACAAAAGTGAGTACATCCCTCACATTTCAACAAACATTTTATTATATCTTCTCATGGGATAATACTATAGAGATGAAACTTGGGTGTGCTTTAAAGTAGTCAGTGTAAAGCATGTATAGCAATAGAGATTTGCTATCCACTGAAAATTATTCAACACACAGCCATTATTGTCTAGATAGCAGGTCAAGGTCATACAGTGGTTTTCCAAGACAGGTTCCACTCAGAGCAGGCCTTGCCAGGGTCAACCAAGGAAGTTGAGTCCCCGTGCTCTGCATCATATCCAGAAGTTGACTTCAAAAAACAGACACATGAGTGCTGCCAGAGTTGCTGCAGAGGTTGAAGAAGTGGGAGGTCAGTGCTCAGACCAAATGCCACACACTGCATCAAGTTGGTCAGTATGTTCACTGTGTTCATTGTGTTGCCATAATAATGGCTGTGTTGAGTAATTTTCAGTGGATAGTAAATCTATACTGCTATACAAGCTGTACACTGACTATAAGTTATATCCAAGTTTCATTTCTATAGTATTGTCCCTTGAGAAGATATAATAAAATGGTTGCTGAAATGCGAGGGGTGTACTCAATTTTGTGAGATACAGCTGGGTGGAAGTTATAAAGGAAGTTATGATAAGTGACAAAGTACAGATCGATGAAATGACCTTAAAACAACTATCTAATGCATCTTACTTTATATCTTCATAAACAGGCTCTATGACAGCTGCTCTCATAGCTCCTCTTACTGCTCTGAATTCATGAATAATAATGTGAGGGCTCCTGTAATGCAGGCAGACAGAGCTCTGATGTTTCTGTGTGCACACAGAGTCTGTTCAACATCATATTTGTTCATTAAGCAGGCTCTGGGGCTTCCTCTTCTTTGTGTTCACCCAAATTGTTAAAATGACATCACCAGATTTCAATATTGAGTTGCATTCACAGTTGTTTTCTAAAGACTAATCTAAAAATCAGTTTATGATTGAAGAAGTTTCCACTTGTCATTGAGGATTACAGTAACCAGTAAGAGGCTGATGGTGTGAATGGGTCTGATGCTGCATCCTGTCTGTCAGTTATTGTGCAGCCACGTCATCACTTAACAAAGAGTTTTTCATGCTCTGCTTTCCACCTGTTTTGTTTCTCTAATTTGCAAAGACCAAATACCATAAGGGGCAAGGGGATGGCACAGAGTCTGGTTCATCAGTGAAACATAGACTAATACATAACCCTGGGTTATTTGCTAACTCATCTTACTATTTGTATATCAATTTACTGTGGAAGCAATCAGTAAAACTTAGAATTACAGATAATTAAAACAAACTAAACTCCAGTTTCAAATGCCCTGCTCTGACTGACACAGTTAGACTCCTCACTCCTCAGACTATGGGCTCTGTGTGAATAACTCAGGACCTCTACACACTTATGGGACCAGATTTTTCTCTGTGTCATTTAGAGGCTTATATAATGTGACAGAAGGCGCTCTCTGCACTGCCCCCTGGTGGCCCTTCTATGTGCAGTCATTGTGCTGTCCCTCTTGCTCTTGTACATCTGCATAAAAAACCTTTTAAAGTATAATTCTCCAGACACACTGAAAGTACCACATTGGATATCAGGTCTTGACAGAGTGTCACACCATAATATCAGAATATAATTACTGAGCTTGTTGTATAGTGATGTACCAGAAGGTGGAGGAAGAGTTAACGTTAACTTCCTAATTTTTAAGAAAAACGTGATCAGTGCAACACAGGTAGCACCTGGAGACACACAGCTAATGATCTACAGGCCAGTGTTCAGATCAAGACATTATGTGGGTGTATTTGTTATGGATCAGCAGCTGCATTACATTTTAATGTATGTATGTAACACGGGCAAAGGCTCTGAGTGTGCTCTGGGACTTTTTGAACAGCTCCAGTCCCAGTATAATATATACACTTAAGCCCAAAATTATTCATACCCCTGTCAAATACAAGGGATTTCTGCATTTTTTCACTCACAAATTGAAATAGTATTTCACCTCAGTTTTTACTTAAATAGGACACAAAAGAAAGTCTGAGGCCATAACTGATTTGTGTTTAGATAGAATGTGTAAATAAACATCTTTGACAGGGTGAAAACAAAAAAATCACACTGTCCAAAATTATTCATACCCCAGTGATACAAAGACCGATAGCTACAGGATATTCAAACGAACCGTCGTCTCTGGGTCTAAAGTGTTTAATATTGTTCTCGATGTTGCTGAGTTGTTGTATTTTGTTTTTTAACCAGTTTTCAGACTATAAAAGTCGACTTGCTTGTGACATTTCAGTCATTTTTGAGTCAACACAAGACTTGCCATGGCAAAGACCAAAGAGCTCAGTGAGAACCCGCATAGTAAATGCCAAAAAGGAAGGGAAAGGGTACAAAAAAATTGGCAAACAATTTCAGGTGCCAGTAGCAACGGTGCAAAGCATCATCCAAAAGTACCAAAAATTTCACACGGTCAGAAACCTCAAAGGACGTGGCCGGAAGTCAATAGTGTCACCTCGGCTTGCCAGAAAGATCAAGCGGGATGTTGAAAACAATCCAAGGACTACTACCAAGGCTGTCCTGAAGGAACTGAGTTCAAGTGGTGTGACTCTATCAAGGCAGACACTCCAGCGGATACTGCACCAAAATGGCCTCTATGGACGTCGACCAAGAAAGACCCCCCTGCTTCAACCAAAGCATGTAAAAGCTCGTCTGACCTTTGCAAAGACCTACTTAAAGAAAGATGAAAGCTTCTGGTCGTCTGTTCTGTGGTCAGATGAAACAAAAATTTTTGGCCACAGAGATGTGGCTTTCATCTGGCGAAAGAAGGGTGAAGCCTTTAAACCAAAGAACACAGTACCCACTGTTAAATATGGAGGTGGAAGCATCATGCTGTGGGGCTGCTTTTCAGCAAATGGGCCTGGCAACTTGGTTAAAGTGGAAGGAATCATGAGGAAAGAGCAGTACATCAAGATTCTTGAAGAAAACCTCAAGCAAGCAGCGAAGAACCTGAACCTGGGTAGTATTGGACCTATCAGCAGGACAATGATCCGAAGCATACAGCCAAGGTGGTGAAGAAATGGTTCCAGGACAATGATATTAACGTTATGAAGTGGCCATGTCAGAGTCCTGATTTAAACCCCAGCGAAAACCTATGGATGGAGCTCAAGAAACGGGTGACAGCACGGAAACCCTCTAACCTCAAAGATCTGGAAACATTTACAAAGGAGGAATGGTCCAGAATTCCTGCCGATACTTGCAAGAAGTTTGTGAGCAATTATAAAAATCGTTTGGAGGCTGTAATAAAAAATAAGGGGTATGCAACTGATTATTGAGACAGGATATGAATAGTTTTGGAAAGTGTGATTTTTTGTTTTCACCCTGTTAAAGATGTTTATTTACACATTCATCATCATTCAACATCTAAACACAAATCGGTTATGGCTTCAGACTTTCCTTTGTGTCCTATTTAAGTAAATCTGAGGTGAAATACTAATTTGTGAGTGAAAAAATGAAGAAATCCCTTGTATTTGACAGGGGTATGAATAATTTTGGGCTTAAGTGTGTATATATATATATATATATACATATATATATATATATATTATAATATATATTGTTCTATAGTGAAGAAATCCTGAATGACAATTACGTCTAGTCTATTAAAAATTTTAAATTATGAGCAAATAATTTCAATTTCAATTTTCAATATTTAATAAATAAAGAGATGGAGAGGCTGGGAGTAGGAGAGAGACAGATGTCCCACAAGAACTCTGGTCTGTCATAACCCCATGGATTCTGCCCATCCCTGAAGCAGCATGCTGCATACATGACTCTGATACAGGTGTGGGACCAGCACAGGTGTTGAATTCCACATTTTGCACATAAAAATGGCACTTTATACTGTTACAGTTTGTATTGTATGTGTTGTATTGTTTTAATAACTGTTACCTGCCAAGGGACCACGGATGCAAATTAGCAGCCATGCTAACTATTTACAAATGTAGGCTATTTATAGCTACTGAAATTCACTGTCCCTTACAAATAAATAAAATATCCATGTAAATTAGAGATTACAGAATCATATACCTTCAGATCTACACAGACAGAGCTCATGACAAACAAACCAGAAAATCAGGGTTTGCTTTTATATTCCTCAGTTTCATACAACTACTGGCTATCATATGGGCGCTACAGTGGGTGAAGGGGTGCCATGTTCTGATTTGGCCTTAGTTTTAAAAAATTGGGGAGCCAAGCCAGACCTCATTATAGAAGGTTCAGACTGTGACATTGTGTACTTATTAAATCCCCCTGAGGACTTGGACTTGATATGTACAACAGATTGGAGATAGGGGAGAGTGGGGTAATATGAGCCATTTTTTACTTATGTTGTCCTGGAGGTAAGGAAAAATGACACAGAAATAGAATTGAAACATATAACTTTATTTCAGGATGTCTCCTATCAAATGAAATTATCAAAATGCATCTCTGACAAAGCTGCCCAAAATAATGACTTCTCAAAAAAAAGTGCTCCTGTGGCTCAACTTGCCCCAGGTAAGGGGTAAGTTGAACCATGTCAGTGGGTAAATTGAGCCATCTGGGGGTAAATTGACCATCTGAGTTTTAAACCTGAGCATATTGTGCTAACAACAGGTTTTAACAGTTTTGAACTTGTGAGAACAAAATATTTTAGCAGTTTTGAACTTATCAGAACAAATCACCAGTTCCTTTCAAAACAAACCACCAGTTAGTCTCTAAACCATTTAACCATTTAATCAAAACAACTATTCAATGTTCCAACTGTCAAGGTTGCAGGGGAAAATGAACTGTTGCTCCCGCCTTGCAGTTCCTCCAGCCGTTTGAGGCTGTGGTAGCCTCTTCAGCACATCACTCCGTGGGAAAGATGCCTCATCCTTTTCCTTGAATGCAAAGGTGGGTTTCTTATTGCCTGTGATCGCTCGGATTCTTCTGAGAAATCTGGCACTCACTTCGTTGCCCTCAAGGCTGTCAACCAAGCCAATGTAATGGTATAATATATCATTTTAGACCAAGATATATTTGCTTTGACGTAACAGTCATTTTCCCTAATATGCAGAAAATTTACTTTGAGTAGCAAAAATCACTTTTTGCTGTAAAAAAATACTTACCCTTTCTCCCATGTGCTTCTCTGCTTCACGGCAAGATGGAATTGATGGGTGCTTCCTGAATTAATGGTCACATGACAAAACATGTGCACGGTTACCTAGATACAAGGGGTGGGTCAACTTACCCACTGGCTCATCTCACCCCACTCTCCCCTATGGCAAGCGGATTTAACATTTAAAAGCTAAGTGACGATCCGGAAATAACATTGTAGATACCAACAACGTCTTTCTGACTAGTCATAATTACATTTTGAATAGATATATATTGAACAGATATCTACAATTCAGCTGCAGATATCCGCTGTGTGAATTACGGATATCTGTAACTGAATTTCGAGTAGTACGGTAATTCCAGTTACAGATATCTACAATTTGATTCTGACTAGTCATTATTCCAGATATCTACAACGTCATTTCGCCTAGTCAAAACCCCATAATGACAATAATAATGACAAACCCCATACACATGAATGGCAAAAGTGACGTCGTTTGTGCTAGGCAGGATGTAGTTGTGGATATCTGAAATGACAATTGTGGATAGGAAGAATGTAGTTGTGGATATAGAAATGTTCTTTTCGACTAGGCAAAATTGAATCACAGATATCTGCAACACATATCCAGTCTGGCTTTTGAATGTTAAAATGACTTGCCCTAGTCGCAAGTCATCTGGACTGACGGTAAACCACATGAAGAAGTAAAGTGGAAGGCAGTAAGAAGTAAGACTTTTGCTTTGAAGGCTGACAGGAAATATTGCATGCGCTGTTTGACAGCATTGTGACGTCACGGTTGGTAATTACCCTGTTGACAGCCTCAGGTGACGTCTCAAACTTCAGGAGACTGAGGAACACTGTGTGTGTGTTTGTGAAGGGACTGTCGCGGGTCAACACAGAGAGAGAGAGAGAGAGACAGAGAGACGGTGAGTGCGGAGCTGTGGATCATTTTGGTTCCTGACGTCTGTTCTGGTTTCCGTACGTGACCGCCGTCCGGTTAGGACAGTGATTGTAAACCTGCTGACGAGCTCAGTACACCGACCTCTGTACTGTAACAACATGTCTGACTTTACGACAAAGGGTTTAGATTAATACAACAAGTGTGAGTTTAATAGCCTAATCGCACTTTAGATGAAGTTTTACTCATGTTTGAGTTTTAACAATACAGCGTTTTGCCATTTTAACACGACTGTGTGAATTCTGTTGTCCGTTTGAATTTCCAGTTTGTATCAATGTCACAGCCAATTGGAGCAGTGTAGACAGTTTGTGTGTATCGTCATCAGCTGTGAAAATCTTATTGAAATCGTATTATAATCATGCCATACTCATCTCCAACAGAATGCTGATGAATCAGTTTATGAAATAAGGTGCTCTGTGTGTGCAGACAGTGGACAGTGGACCTGTGACACGATGAACTTTTTCCCTGTGGGTCTTCTACTGATGTCACTGCTCAACTATGGTGAGTAAAAAGCTCCAGAGTTGAATGCAGGTAGTTGAATAGCAGATATGCCATTCTCCTGAACACACCACACCTCACTACATCAGACTTGAGTCAGACACTGCGTCAGAAACTGCGTCAGACTTGGTCACCTGTTGCTTTATTCCTCACACAGTGCTCGGCTCCCTCCCTGCCCCTGTTGATGTATTTATCGAATCTGTAAACTTCAACCATGTCCTGCATTGGACCCCTGCACCAGGCACCCCTCCAGGAACCGTGTACGGGGTTTATAAGAGGTAGTTTCCCTCTCCACCATCTTGTTGGTTATCTCACTTCCTGTAAAGAAACCTAAACTTGATGCCATGTTCTCTCTGTCACCTTCTCTCTGTCACCTTGCTTGCAAAATACAGAAATTTGGTTATAACATAAATAATAACACATTTTACCAGAGCTCTTGTATACTTTATTGTATTTTGGCATTTAACATTAGAAAATATATTTATTGAAATATGACAAAGCACAAATGATAATAAGAAATAAACTGTTGTGATCAGTGAGTTCACTCCTCAGTTATGAATTAAATAAGATTAAAGAAGGACTAAACAAACCACAGAAACAAAAAGATGGAGAGGCCGGAAAGGATGTAAAGCCAATTTAAATATTATCCTGCTATCATTCAGATTCTTCTACAGTATCTCAAACCTGAATAAGTTAAGTTTATGATTTTTTAGTAAAAAGAGCGTGACTTTTCTGAGGCACAACCAGAAGTCCTTGTGTTCAGAGCCACAGAAACAGTGCTTCTTTTTTCCATCTGTTTTCCTTTATTGAATCTTGAAAAAAACTTTTATGAACAGCTCAGCAGGTGTTTATACAAGTTTTATATAGGATTAAATAAAGAGCGTGAAAGTCAGCTATCATTTTTAAGCCTGTTCCTAAACAGTATGTGTGACAAACACCTGGTGTCACTAACATCTGGTTCTGTGTCACAAACATGTGGTTCTGTGTCACTAACATATGGTCCTGTGTCACAAACATATCGTTCTGTGTCACTAACATCTGGTTCTGTGTCACAAACATGTGGTTCTGTGTCACTAACATATGGTTCTGTGTCACAAACATCTGGTTCTGTGTCACAAACATATGGTTCTGTGTCACTAACACATGGTTCTGTGTCACAAACATCTGGTTCTGTGTCACAAACATGTGGTTCTGTGTCACTAACATATGGTTCTGTGTCACTAACATATGGTCCTGTGTCACAAACATGTGGTTCTGTGTCACAAACATGTGGTTCTGTGTCACTAACATATGGTTCTGTGTCACAAACATCTGGTTCTGTGTCACTAACATATGGTCCTGTGTCACAAACATCTGGTTCTGTGTCACAAACATCTGGTTCTGTGTCACAAACATGTGGTTCTGTGTCACTAACATATGGTCCTGTGTCACAAACATCTGGTTCTGTGTCACAAACATCTGGTTCTGTGTCACTAACATATGGTTCTGTGTCACAAACATGTGGTTCTGTGTCACTAACATATGGTTCTGTGTCACAAACATCTGGTTCTGTCACTAACATATGGTCCTGTGTCACAAACATGTGGTTCTGTGTCACTAACATATGGTCCTGTGTCACAAACATGTGGTTCTGTGTCACAAACATGTGGTTCTGTGTCACTAACATATGGTTCTGTGTCACAAACATCTGGTTCTGTCACTAACATATGGTCCTGTGTCACAAACATGTGGTTCTGTGTCACTAACATATGGTTCTGTGTCACAAACATGTGGTTCGGTGCAATAAACAGTAGTCTCCTACTGTAGATACCAGATCGGTCTGTGTGAAATGACTATATTTGATTTCCCATCAGGTTGAATTCATCATGATCGTATCAGTGTGAGTGTCAACCCCAGGATCAACCACAATCTTTAATTTGGTTAGGCTCTCAGTCAGAACACACACTGCATGATAACCTGTGGTGGACCTGAGAGTCTGCTCCGATGGAAAGTCTGACTGTGGCTGAGGCACCATGTCACAGTGGTGTTTATTTCCATCCAGCGTGTGTTTGATGAAGCTGTGACCAAAGAGAGGCCAGCTGATGCTTTAGAGGAACCAAGCATTCTCTTTTGACTTTCAGTTCCACATGACTCAGTCTTTGTTTTTGTCATTGTGTAGATTCACTTTCCTTAATCACACTGTTCACTTTGTTGACAGAGATAAATGCCCATTTCATCACTGGATTTGACCTGAACTACAGAAGTTGTGTGTACAAAAGTATTAATACCCCTTTTCCACATTTTGTCACGTTATAACCACAAAGTGGAAAGAAAATGATTCATGATGTTCAAGATTTTTTGCAAATCAAAGACCAAAATTGAACTTGCTGAACTTTGGCCATACCTAAATCCTATTGACAATCTGTGGCTTGAAAACTACTTGAAAATTGCTGTTCACAGATGCTCTCCGTCCAATCTGTCTCAACTAATAATGGTAGTGGTAATAATAATAATAATAAAAATAATAATAATAATAATAACAATAATAACAATAATAACAACAACAACAACAATAATAATAATAATAATAATAATTTATTTGTATAGCACATTTCATACAGTTATTGCAGCTCAAAGTGCTTCACAATAAAAGAAAGAACAAGCATAAGGAGATTTAAAAAACATAAAAAAAACATGACAAGAAACATTTAAAAAACATGACAAGAAAAGAAAAGAAGGCAATATATCAATAATATCGTCTTGCCATAGCATTAATACAGAGCATTGATGAAGGTTGCTGACCTATCATTTTGTATACTCTCTGAGATTTCAGCTAGGATCTATGTCCCCAGCTAATTATAAACTAGTTAAAGGCTAACGTGAACAGATATGTTTTTAGCTTAAATATTTATTGAATTGGCTTCCCTGATATCTAACAGTAGTGTGTTCCAGAGCTGGTACAGTTTGGTTCTCTACAGCAATATTTCACCTTCATGACAACTGTTTTTGGAACTATTTTTTCACTCTGTTAAGGATTAAACTTGTGCAGAAATGAGGACTGTGGTGGGTGTATATTTGTGCAGCAAAGTAGATTAGCCAGGAGTTAGTGAATAGTGGAGCAGCTCACTTGTTTTTTGTTTTGTTTTTTTTTTTAGTCTTTTGGGGGGGGCTGTTATGCCTTCATTTTGAAAAGACAGCTAACAGATAGCCTTTGTTTGTGGGTCACTTGCTCTACCTAGTGAGCTATACAATGCCTCAGCTCACTCATTAACAGTCTATGTTCACACATCTGGAAGAGCGTGTCATGTAATTCACGTGGAGTTGTCTTTGTTCAGCTCTGATAAAACAGGCAGCTGAAGTGTTTCAGATTGTGTGATAAGACATTAGTTAGATATAACAAGTTATTCCACACATGAATGTAGATGCACAGAGGCACAGACCACAGTAGGCTGGTTGGTAGCCAGGGGAAACCCACAGCACAGCTTGGTGATCTAAGGATATGCAGCATCAAGCAGCACAACCCCGCAGGGAACCCCCCTCCTGACAAGTGGGTGGAGTCACTCCAATCTAAGGAGCAACACCACATCAAAACAGTATCATATACTTGAAACTAAAAGAATGTTACCCAGAAGCCCTGTGCTCTACTTGTAGTCTAGTATACCTGTTTTCTACCTGGCCAGACTGACAAAAGCAGCAACTATGGTTTAACAACTACAGAGCAAATAGGCAATTGTATGCTGCCATCATCAGTATCTGCAGTAGCTGATGATAGGCCAGTTTTCAGTTTGTGTCCCTGTACAGTAAGTGAGGAATCATCAGCATTTGCAGGTTGAAAATTTGTAGCTGACAGTATGGCTTGTTCAGTGTTCAGTTTTCAGCCAGTGTTCAGTCAGCAGTTTGCTCTTGTGCAAACTGAACACTTACCTTATTCAATCATTGCTCAGATGAAGATATCAGTACTGACTGGAGGGGCCTTCGCTGTCTGCTGTAGTTTCTTCATCTGCACTGTTCATAACAACTGCAATGTTGATTTAAATTCATTCATTATCCTTGTCAATAGAAGATCTGTCATATGGACACACACCATGCCATACTACATATTATATACATTAACTATTTACCATTTTTATTTGTCTGGTGTTTTAGTAAAGTTTGTAGTAATGAATGAAAATATATGTTTGATATGACCTTTGAGTCAGTTGAATCAAGGTCAGTCAGAGTCAGAGCAGTCAGCCAGCACAAGAGTGACATGACATTTTAATCACAACTCCAGCCTTGTTTCTCCTATTGAAAAATCCATGACAACCCTTACATTGGAGGCAGTTTTATTTAGGTGCACCGGAGGGTGCAAGGCCTCTCCTGTATTTTCTCCATTTCTTCTTCTTGGGGAAAAAGAATAGCTATTTTGGACTGAGCACTCTCATAAACTCAGGAGACTTTGCATGTGTCAGGCCTGGTGGAAGTTCACATAGCCCTAGTCTGTGTACGCTGCACACAGGATTGTACATATTTTACCAAAGCCAAATAGCAGGAGGGAAACATCTGTGTTTAGTTCCTTCTCCTCTGTCAAGCTCGCTAGTAACAATGGCACTCTGTGTTTGGAGGTGTACCACTGAGTACCACTGACCACACTCAGTTTTTTTTTTGTTGTTGTTGTTGCTTTGTTTGTTTGTTTGTTTTGTTTCTAGTAGCTACTTGCATGTCTTCACCGTTTCTTTTCTCAGACTTCATTTTGAGTGGAACAGATTTACCTGGTGATGAGAGGCTGAGTCAGCACTGAGTGAGCTTGGATATGATGGATGTTCATTCATATGTAAAAGTCCAACCTTGCGGTTGTGGTGGGTGAAATGACACCTGCTGGTTGTGTAATGTGTAAAGTCCTTACATCTGTGTGTAAAGACTGGCTGAAGACAGCTGTCAGTGTTGATTGTGGACTTGACTTTGGGTTTGCTCACTGTTCAGACATGAGAACGAACATTCACTGCACAGCCCTGTTGTCCTGTTACTTTCCAGTGCATTGTGCACTGATTTCCAGTTGCCCTTTACTGTGCCAACAGTTGGATTCAACACAAGCCAAACTGGAGTTATAATGGCCCCTCATCATTTAAAATCATGCACACGCACACACATCTCGGTATCTCTCAGCCGACGTATCCTCAATTCAAAAGGTTTTGGATTTTGAAATCCCTTGTTTTGCCATCCAGGATCAAGTATTCCATCTTTACTTTTATCCCAGTTGTTCAAAGTCTGATCCAGATACAGACTTTTCAAGATTACGAAATCTGGATATCAGGTGCTAAATAGGACGAAGGCTGCGAGGTCTGTAAACAACGGGTAGAGCAGCCACATGGGGTCTGAAAATGGGCTGTTTGTGTTGTTTTCTGTGCTGTTTTTTGTTTCTTTCAAACAGCCAGACCTTATCTGACCCACAGAAAACACATAAAAAACAAATACACTACATTATTCAAATACATTGTGAATATTTTTCCATTGGCTTCAAATTTAATTTAAATGTCCAGTAGTTGGGGAAAAAAACATTCAGAGTTCTTCATTTGTGGAATGATCAAAAGTTCACTTTATTTACTTGACTCACTGTCATGGCTTAAAAATCATCTGTAAAATATAAATAAATAAAAGGGATATATACACTACAATGAATTGAATTGAATTGAATTTCTATTTATTTAATTAACACGAATTAAGGTTCCCAGCCTATAAAGGCTCACAAGACACATTTCATATTTACACACCAAAACAAGATCTTCAGAAAACAAACAAAACCAAACCCACATAAATAGTGGAATTCACACAAATAATTCACTTTTTCTTAGAGTTCAGGCACTTTTTATAAAAGTGGCTATAGTAAACACTTCTTTTCTGAAAGAGCATTCAGACTTTACCTTATCATCAGCCCACAACAACTCAGGCTTCACACTTTGCATTTTCTGAAACAAAAACTGCCTGGCTTCGCCATATAATGGACAATGAAACACAAAATGCAGTTCATCCTCAATTACATTTAGATTAAATAATGTGCAGAGTCTTCCCTCCTCAGGTACAGAGTTAAACCTACCTACTTCTACTGCCAGAAGGAGAATCCCACCCCATAATGATCTTTTGGCTCTTTCCAATGGCAAGGTCACATAGGGTTCTGGGCAATAAATATTTTTCAACTGGCAATAGGTTCTGAGCTTTGGTTTAAACCAAATGTCATTAGCCCATTTTTCTTTATAATCCAGAAATAACTTATGCTTCTCAAACTTAACATTACAACGCAAACCATTAATGAAAATATGACGTAGATCCGCCTCATTCAAAATAGCACTTACCGGTATTTCACGGCACCAAGGATAGTTATGTGCTTTATCCTAACTTTTTTGGCTATTCTATCCTCTGGCATAGAAGATAAACAATTCCAGAGCCTAAGCGTTTCTCCCTTCTGTGATCACACAAGGTTCCCAGCCCATGTCACCCTGGAGAGCCAGAACAGGAGTAAATTTATGCACACCCAAGAAACAACGCATGGCCCCCTTTTGAATCGCATTTACTCTGGATGACTCCCTACTTTCCCATATTCCAGTTGCATGTAGAAGAATCGAAGAGACGCAGGCATCATAGAGCTTTGAGAAGGCTGCGTAACCGAGATCTTTGCACTTCTTCATTTTGCTTATAATAGAATCTAATGCTCTACCTGCTGTATCAGTAAGGGTATTAATACCTTCTTCAAACTTTAGGTGTTCATCCAGGGTGAAGCCAAGATATTTGTAAACTCTGGTGTAACATAATTTCTTAACTCCAACATTAAAATTAAAGGAACTTCTGCTTACTCCATGTTTTCTGAAATGTATAACTTGAATTTTGTCTCGATTAACTGACATTCTCCATTTCCAAGAGCAATTATTAACATTGTCTAACAGGGACTGTAACTCCTCCTCCCACTCTGCCAGGATAACAATATCATCTGCATACAAAAGTAAATTTAATTTCATATCCCCTATTTGCACCCCAGGGTCTTCATTTTTAATTTGCTGGGCTAAATCATTTATAAACAAGGAGAAGAGGGTAGGAGAGAAAATGTCTCCCTGCTTGACTCCCACTGGAGTAGAAAACCATCCTGTCCTCATATCATTCAGCTGTACACATGCCACTGGGTTTTTGTATAAAGCTTTAACAGCTTGGTAAAATAAACCATTCACACCTGCTGAAATAAGTTTATACTCAAAAGTATAAACAAAGCATGTATAATCAAAAGCTTTCTCAAAATTGGTAAAACAAACAAAGGTAGACTTCCCTTCATAAATTCTGGCTCTAATTACATTACTCAGGGTGTGAATATGATCTAGACAGGATCGATGTGTTCTGAATCCATTCTGCTCCTCCACTAAAATGTTTTTGGTCTCCAGATATTGACACAGCCTGGTGTTTAGAATATTAGAAAATAATTTATAAACTGTACTCAAATGGCTGACTCCTCTATGGGTAAGAGGGACCCTTGGGTCATTTTTAGTTGACTTTGGGATTGGCTTAATAAGTTATTTGTACCATTCAGAGTGAGCAATACCAGATTTAAAACAAACTTGCAGGAGATGGGTAAGAAATTGTAACAGTTTAGGTGATTTCAGTACTTCGTTGGAAAGACCCTCAATGCCAGGAGCTTTTCTCAGTTTAGCACACTCAAAAGCCTCATGAACCTCCTCAGATGTAATAGCAGAATTTAATAGCTGATTGGGCCCATAATTTGCCCGCTCGAACTTCTTCTCCTCTGACTTTTTTTCTGCACAAATAAATTCTAAGAAAGTCTCATCAAAGTTATCTATGTCATTATTGCCAGAAAATAGGACAGCAAAATCTTTCCCCCACTTGTTAAGCACAAAATCAGCCTTATGTTCAGGATCACCATTTTCCAGCACAATTTCCATTGGAATTTTTGAGTCTTTTCTGGGGCCCAGTTTATTAATTTCTCTCCAGAAAAGCTGAGGATTTTAACTTGCAAGTGCTCTAAATTGAGTGCGAAGCCGCGGTCAAATCTTCGTTTATAAAATCGTAACTTTTTATCGAAAAGCAACTGGCAATGTTTAAATTCCATTTTAAGAGCTTCTTTCTGCAAATGACTTTCATTTTTAAAGAATCTCCTCCCAGCACTTTTAGATTTTTCCATAACTCGTCAGCGTTCCAAAAAGGTTTGTTTTTCTTCTACAAACTTTCCTTCTTCTTACCAGTATTATCCCTGACAGAATTTTTCAGGCGTACTATATCCATCTCTTCATACAAGAAAATCACAGAATTGTCCATATAGTCTGTCAATATTATCCTGGGATTTTTGACAGAATAGGAGGTCATCTATCAGCTGTTTCAGAGCTAAACAATACAAATCAGAGGACAATAATGTAGAAGGGAAATTCCTGGGTCTTTTACATTGAGCCGCCTCTAACGAGGGGTAGACTTATCCCCATAATAACTAGAATTAGCTGAAAAAATTTCAAGAAAGCAAAGAGTGATCTGGTAATTTGCATTTATCACCGATCAAACCCATACAGTCAGGTCCTATACTTTCAGCCAGTTCGCCTGAATTTAACACCTCAAATTCGACACGTGTTAAAACAGTCATGAGCTGTTACAATATAGCCCAAAACTGCCTTCCCCTTCCATGAGATAGAGGTGAAATTGTCCTTCGCAGGAGACAGTCTGCCATTTAAGACACAGCATTTAGAGTCTTTCAAAAATTCAAGCAAAATTTTCCCATGATTATTAACCCCAGTATTTAAAACAATTCTTGGCACAATGCCATCTATATCTGGGATACATTCTTCCCTATCAGAAATACGACCGTTCAAGTCACCACACACATAAATTGCATTATAATTTATAGAATATAGCTGCGCCAACAGGTGACTGAAAAAGGCCACAGAGTCCCTCCCCCTCACCCCTCAGGAGGCAAATAACATGAGAAGATAACAAAAGCATACTCTGTGTAGCGATGATCAAAACGCAGTCCAGTCACGCCATCAATGGTTTTGTCCACAATGTCCACTTTATAGTCTTCAAATGCCGTGTTTTTAACAAAAATCTCAACTCCCCCCGAAGCTCTTGGGGCTCTAACATGAGTGTTCCTATTGTGGCCGAACCAGGTATAGCCTCCAAGCAGTTAACGGGACATGATAAATGTGTTTTATCAAGGGAAATAAAGTCGGGGTCTTTCATTTCAGTATTAGGGTTCTTATTTCACAATTGGCCGCTGTCCATCCGTTAATATTCCAGTGAACAAGAGAAAAAGTCGTACTTACAGACTGGGACGGGGCTCCTCATTTATTCTTAGAGTGATCAACAGGTGAACGCTTCACCATTCTGCCGTTACCGATGATGTAGAAATCCTTCCCTACTGCCGGTAGCTCACGGAGCAGAGTGCGGAAATTCAGCACAATGAGACGATCCACTTGTGATTTTGCTGATCTTCATAGCTCTGGTTCTCCCGCATGTTTCAACCGCAGTACCTTCTCCTCCACTGTGCGGAGCTCCTCCTTGATATTACCGAGTCTCAGACCGCGTGGCCTCGGACGCTCCACGGCAACCAGCTCCGGCATCGGGTCACACCGCAGGCCCGCGGCAAGCAGCTCTCTTACTTTCTCTGTGCTTCCTCGTTGTTATCAGATGGCAGCCCTGTAACGATAACGGAGACGTCAGGGTCAAATCTGGGTTTCTTAGATATTTTGTCCTTCTCAATCTTTAGTTCAATCGCACCCATTCTTGCGCTCAATATTCCCACTTCCACGTCAAGACTTTCTTTAATTTCCTTGGTAATTTTCTCCATCTGTTTTTTCATTGATTCCATGTTGTCTTCCGCCAGCTTCTTCATTGTGTCACGTCAAATGTACACTTTTTTATTCAGCTGTGCTTCGAGCGCTGCGTGCATTGTAGCCATTCCCTCATGAACAGCTCTGCAACCCCCCCCCCGTTTAAATTACTGTCAGTGTTCTGTCTTGACCGAAGTGCCGCCGTCATGATCTCAGAATTGTTGTTGCTGGCTGTAGCGGCCCAAACTTTCCCAACACTTTCTTAACCACAAATCGTCCTTATTAAAGCTGGGGTTGGTAATCCTGTTCAGAAACACTTCTTGTTATACTGGGTGAAATGGTCCTTCTACCTTCTGAGTAATCAATACATTATGTATCAGAAAAAGGAACGAAAATAATCAGTCCTCTGTGGCAGCTGCAGGACTGACAAAACTCCGACCAATCCACGCTCCTCGGTGCGAGGAGCAAAAACCAATCAGATGCCTTCATGTCTAGTTCTGTATCCGCCCCCCTCTATCCCTGCCTCCGACGCGTGTGCACAATCTTCACGTGTCGCTGTTGCCGGAAGAAATCAGTGTACAGAATTACAGCAGAACGGATTTCATGCTCATTTATGAGCAGTGGCTGAGAAAATGCAGCCCCAGTTACTACTTCCAGCGTTACTTGTAACGGCTCGCCCCGAGAAAAAGGCAAGGAAGAGAAAACCGGAGGCTGAAAAGGCTGCCAACAAAAAGGCTCTGGATAAAGCCAGAGGTCAAACCAGAGTAAACATCGGTGTTGCTTTTGAGCGGTGGAGACAACTGAGGGATTTGAAGGGCCTGAAAAGTGATGCTGAGGTTGCTCTCTTTCTGTTGGACAGGTAATTATATGCTTTGCTTCGGGGAGGATTTGTTATTTTTATGAAATGTGTAACTTTTGCTAACGTAGCTACTTTTGTAGCTTGTATTAGCCTAATGATAATAGTAGCTTCTCTGTGGGTGTAAAATGGGTCGGTGACGCTAGTATTGAATAGATTATAATATATATATATAGTACTCCTCCTGCAGCTTCTCATTTCCGTGCGGTGCGCGTTCCAGTTTGTGGGGGCGTGGCTTGGACGTACACACTGACGGGAGGGGGAGGAGGGGGGTGGAACTCAGAGGAGGTGCAGTTTTCAAATCTTGCTAGCTCTCTTGTGAGCTCTCCAGGATTACCAACTCCAGTTTTAATAGTTTTCTTTTACCATTTTAGTTTTCCTGCTGTCTCTTTAAGGGTTTTTGTAGAGTTTCGTCTGATTTCTGCTTGATGCTCTGTTAAGCGTGTTCACCGTACATTTCTGAAGGTTGTTTATTTGCCAAGTTTGAATTTAATTTAAATGACACCCCGAGTCCAGCCAGCTGCTGGGATCAGAATAATCCTGATGTTTTTGGATCAAAGTTATCCCCATCCTACTCAAACGTTTCGATAACCCCAGATTAAAACCCAAATTCTGCTTCCCAGTTTTGAACAACCCGAAAATCTGATCAGATTACTTTTCAGCAACTGGGCCCAGGACCTCAGATTCACAGTTCTCTGTTCTTTTCATGGTTAGTTTTATCATCACCTCAGTCTTTACACTTGTTGATATATAGATAGATAGATAGATAGATAGATAGATAGATAGATAGATAGAATTTTATTTGCCATGTGCAAGGCTAAAACCCAAGGTTAAAAACAGTGCAGTGAAATGCAAAAAAACAAGAGCACGACTTTACCATTACAGAATAAATAACAAAATATCAGAGGGATCGCAACCGCCTAAGGGGGACCAATCAAAGAGTCCCTTATGAGGATGGTGTATGTCCCTCATGATGCAGGCTGCCCTCAACCTGCAGTGTTTGTCATAGATGGTCTGCAGGTCAGGCAGAGGTGCTCCCAGGATCCTCTCAGCACACTGAATTATTCTGCTCAGGGTTTTTCTATCCTGGACAGGGCAGTTGCCCTGCCACACTGTAATGTGAGCACAGACTCCACAACAGCAGAATAAACTGACCTCTGTAGCGCCGGAGAGACTTTGAACTGTCTCAGCTTCCTCAGATGATATAGGTCAGGTCCTCCGTGATATTTACACCCAGGTACCTGTAGGTGCTCACTCTCTCTACCGGAGTCCCATTGATGAGCTGTTACTCTGCCTCTCCCTCCTGAAATCCACTGCTATCTCCTTGGTCTTGGAGACATTTAGGTCCAGGTTGTTCTCTTTGCACCAGACTGCCAGCCCTACAACCTCTGCAAAGTAGGCAGTCTCATTGCTGTAGGAGATTAATCCCACCACCACTGTGTCATTTACAAATTTGATGATGGTGTTAGTACTGTGTTGGGCTGTGCAGTCATATGTATAGAGGGAGTACATTCGAGGACTTAAGACACAACCTTGGGGGGCTCCGATGTTAAGTGTGCGTGGAGTGGAGGTGTGTGTCCCTTTTCTCACCACCTGTGGTCTGGCAGTCAGTGAGCTCAGGATCCATGAGCAGTAAGAGTGGCTCAGACCAAGATCCTGCAGCTTAGTGACTTGTCTTGAGGTTTAATTGTATTAAATGTGCACATCTGCCCTTGCCAGTATCTAGATGGGAGAGTGTGGTGTAAAGGACATGAGAAATGGCATCATCAGTGCTTCTGTTTGGTTGATATGCAAACTGAAGAGGATCTGATGAACCAGGCAGAGAGGAGCATATGAAGTTCTTGATCAGTTGTTCAAAGCATTTCATAACGACTGGAGTAAGAGCCACAGGGTGAATATACAATAATGGACTCAGGCATGCAAGAAATGCCTACTTTACCAAAATAATCAACAATCATAAAAATAACCCCAAAGTCCTTTTTTCCACCATCGATCATTTAATCAACCCAGATTTTAACAAGTCCCAAAGTTTTCCAACTGATGCTCTGTGATAATTTTGCAGACCACTTCAGAGGCAAAATTGATATCATCAGATCCAATATTTTATCTCAGCTTGGTAGAGTTTTCTCCCAAGTTAAACCAACAACTTTTAGATCCGATTCCTACATCACTTTTAAAAACATTTTGTGGATTCTTTGAAGATGAGCTCTTAAATTTGATGAATTGTTCTCTTCAGACGGGTACTTTCCCTGCTGCCTTTAAAACGGCAGTGGTGAGACCCCTTTTGAAGAAGAACAACTTGGACGCTAATGATTTTAACAGCTACAGACCAGTTTCCAACTTACCATTTTTAAGTAAAATCTTTGAAAAACTCGTTTTTATACAGCTCAATGATTTTTTACATGACAGTAACATCTTTGAGAAATATCAGTCTGGATTTAGGAAGCATCACAGTACAGAGACAGCCCTGCTAAAGATTGTTAATGATCCCAGGTGTAATCTGGACTAACACAAGTTATCAGTCCTGGTGCTACTGGATCTAAGTGTTGCCTTCGACACAGTAGATCACACGATTCTTTTAAACAGACTCAGACACCTGGTCGGCCTCTCTGGCACTGTTCAAGTGGTTCACTTCCTATTTCTCAGAAAGAAAATTTTTGGTAAATATGGACACCTGCTCATCAGGAATCCATGAAATTAAATGTGGTGTGCCAGGACAAAACTGAAGTTTTAATCATCGATCCTGATACTCAGAGAAACACGTATCCAAACTACAGGCATTGTTCTTAAACCCATCCCATCAAGTTAAGAACCTGGGCATCATTTTTGACTCTGAGCTTAGTTTTATTTCACACATCAAACACCTAAAGAAAAAAGGTTTTTATCATCTTAAAAATATAGCCAGAGTCCACCCCCTTCTCTCTCAGGCTAACATGGGGGTGCTGATGCATGCTTTTATCTCTAGTCTTATTGATTATTGTAATGCCCTGCTTTCTGGTCTCTCTAAAAAAAAAAGTACCTCAAGCCTGCAAGTCCTACAGAACTCAGCTGCTCGTGTGCTGACAAAGACCAGAAGGTGGGCCCACATTACACCAGTTTTAAAATCACTGCATTGGCTCCCCATGTGTTTCAAGATCGATTTTAAGGTTCTTTTAATGGTTTTTAAATGTCTTAACGGTCTTGGGCCTTCTTATCTTTCAGAATTGCTTTTACCTATGAACCTATGAACCCTCCTCTCTATTATAGACTTTTTTAGTCTTAGTTCATAACTCCAGTGTTTCCTCAGTGGGGGCCCTCTGCACTGGGGTCTGTGATCGGACCTGCGGACACTGGCGCTGCCTTGTGGGTCACTTGGGCCAGGTTGGGTGGGGTGTGGGCACACTGGCCTTATGGCCAGGTTGGGCGGGGTGTGGGCACCCTGGCCTTATGGCGGGTATTGCTTTTTAAACATGTACAGCACTTTGTGCTGCATTCCCATGCATGAAAATTGCTTTATAAATAAAAAGGCTGATTTGATTTGATTTGATGAGCTCCACCTTCTGACAACAAGCGTGAAAGAACATGTCTAACATCTGTCTCTCACTGTGCAGGTTGCGGGGGAAGAGCAAATGGAAATCAGGACGAAACACAACAACAACATCAGCGAAGCTGAAGCTAAAGTATACCGGGAACTATTACCTGAGTGTCAAGGCTTCCTACAACCAAACACAGTCTCCAATGACAGGCGAAATCCCCTTTGACCCATACAAAGACAGTGAGTCAACATCATTGTTCTCTGAGTGACATGTTGTCTGTGTGGAGTTTCAGTCAGCCAAGTCAGTTACTCAAGAAAAGGTAAACCTCACTGACTGGTAAGCAGACCAGGTATTACACCTGAAGCCAGGTACAAATGACGGTTACAGATCAAAGGTCAGTATAGACCCCCTCCTGTGACCTCATCCTAAATATTATTCCTACACAGAGGTTAAGTAGTCAGAATTGAAGAAGACTCTTGGACGACACGTGGAACATCTTGTAGTATCTATAGCCAGATGCTGTTGCCCTCGATTAAACCTCTCTTGGAGAGCTTTGACCTCGCTGACTGAGAGACATATAAAAAACAGTGACCTTTAATGTTTCTCCCATGGGAAGGTTTGATAAAATAGTTGATTGATAAATATAGTATTTTGTTGAGGTTTTTATATTTTATTTTATATGACTTACAGCATATAGAAGCAGCTTTTAAGCTAAGCTCACCATTAACTAGCTTTTTTTATAGTATAGTATAGTTATTTTTTTTACACTATGAAATAAAATAAAAAAAAAAAAAAATAAAAAATAAAGTGTACCACTGAAGGTCAAACATGTTTAAGCATTGTACGGAAACAGACGCATAAAAAACAATGTCACATTCCTGTCAGCACCACCTAGACTTTGTTTGTAGTGGTTATTAGAAAATGTTGGCATTATGCTCATGCTCAAAGATGATGAAAATGGTAAACATTAACCCTGCTTGGACTATGTCTGAGTCCAGAGCAGTTTGTCTTTTGTACCTCAGTGAAAGCCGAGACCTGGGAGGACTGCATTTGAACAATTTTGTTACCTTTTTCTGGTTTAAGTCATGCTTTCACATGGAGATATCTAATTAAGTAGAAATTGCTAGGATTTAAGAAAAAAATGTTTTTTGTTTTTTTTAATTACCAGCCATAATAGGTCCTCCAGAACTGTCACTGGCTTGTTGTGGAAACTGCATCCAGATGAACATGTCCTTGGTGGAGCCTGACAGCAGTGCAGGGATCAGTGACATCCACAAAATATACAATTTAAAGTTTCGAATCCAGTGGAGAAGGGAAGAAACTGAAGAGGTAAAACATCTGTTTGGTCGACATGTTACACCACAACACTCCTGCTGATTTCTATCTGTATGAATACTACACTTCGTGATTTCTTAAAGGGATAGTTCAGTTTTTTTGAAGTGGGGTTGTATGAGGTACAAATGGCCAGTAAGTATAATATCTGCAGTAGAGAGATCTTTGCTTCCCCTACTGAGAAGTACTGGCGCATCATGCTGCAGCGAGACACAGAGTATTCCTCCACCTGCCTGCTTGGAGGAATATCAAAACAGCTGATAGATGAATTGATCCAGCGTGTTGCGGAGCCTGCCTGCGTGGAGGAATACTGAGTGAGTTGGTTGGTTCTAGATAAACTAACTTTTTTTCCGACCAGCTGATGCATTGTAAATTTATACTTTATATCGTACTCTTGAACTGATGTATTATTTTGAGGTGGGACTTCTCGTAGGCGGCAGAAATACGCTGATTAACAATCCCCAATTCACAACCATTCACCGTTCACTGCCTGTGTCTCACTGCAGCACGATGCGCCAGTACTTCTTGGTGGGGTGGGGGGTGGGGGGTGGGGGGGGGCACTATTACACTTAGTGGCCATTTGCACCTCATACAACCCCACTTGAAAAAAAATGAACTATCCGTTTAATAAGTAACACCATGACAACTCTGGACATTTCCTCAGTTCCTCATGTTTTAGATCAAAATGGTGTTGAAACTTTTCAGAGACTCTGCTCCATGTGGACATCACATCATTTCTGACAATCTCCTGCTCTACCACCTCCCAGAGGTGATCGTACTGGATTCAGGTCTGGAGACAGGGGAGGTCACTGAAGTTCACGTAACTCACTGTCACGCTAATGAAACCAGATTGTCACATGGAGCGTGATCCTGCAGGAGTAGCCATTAAGCCATGAGGGGATGAACATAGTCAGCAATAATACTCAGATAAACTGTGGTATTCAGACCATGATTAATTTGCAAGAAGAAAATGCTACACCATTACACCAATAAGCTGAACTCTCGACACAAGGCAGGTTGGGTCAGAGCAGTTCTTCAGTGGGGCAGTGTTGGTGACTGTGCCAAGTGACAGGCCCAGAGATTGAAAAATTAAGCCAATATCAAACTACAGAAACCTGCAATTCTTGATAGAAGCTGCATTCATCAGCTCTTGTTGACCAGTTCCATGTTTTCCCACATTCTGTGTTGTAAATTGTTTTCTTGTCTGTATACAACATCTATGTCACATCTGCCCGTCCTGTTGCTCACCCTGAGGTTTCTCCATTTTTCCCTGTTAAAAGGGTTTTCTTGGGAGTTTTTCCTCAGTTGATGTGAGGGTCTAAGGGCAGAGGATGTTGTCATAATGCTGTGTAAAGCCCTTTGAGACAAACTGTTTGCAAAAACAGGCTATACAAATAAAATTCCCTCGCCTTGAATGGCTGCTTGAAGCTGGCGAAAAAAACCCCCAGATCAATCCACATACACCAGGCATGTCCAAACTATTCCACAAAGGGCCGAGTTGCTGCAGGTTTTCTTTCCAAACAAGCAGCAGCACACCAGACTTGACTCATTTAATCAACTGATCTCAGTCTTCAGACAGCTGATAGGTCAAACTGTGTTCTTGATTGGGTGGAACAAAAACCTGCAGCCACACGGCCCTTTGTTGAAGAGATTGGATATGCCTGACATACACTCTTAAAGTTGGGGTTGGTAATCCTGGAGAGCTCGCAAGAGAGCTAGCAAGATTTGAAAATTGCACCTCCTCTGAGTTCCACCCCCCTCCTCCCCCTCCCGTCAGTGTGTACGTCCAAGCCACGCCCCCACAAACTGGAACGCGCACCGCACAAAAATGAGAAGCGGCAGGAGGAGTACTATATATATATTATAATCTATTCAATACTAGCGTCACCGACCCGTTTTAAACCCACAGAGAAGCTAATATTAGCATTAGGCTAAAACAAGCTACAAAAGTAGCTACGTTAGCAAAAGTTACACATTTCATAAAAATAACAAATCCTCCCCGAAGCAAAGCATATAATTACCTGTCCAACAGAAAGAGAGCAACCTCAGCATCACTTTTCAGGCCCTTCAAATCCCTCAGTTGTCACCGATGTTTACTCTGGTTTGACCTCTGGCTTTATCCAGAGCCTTTTTGTTAGCAGCCTTTTCAGCCTCCAGCTTTCTCTTCCTTGCCTTTTTCTCGGGGCGAACCGTTACAAGTAACGCTGGAAGTAGTAACTGGGGCTGCATTTTCTCAGCCACTGCTCATAAATGAGCATGAAATCCGTTCTGTAACTCTGTACGCTGATTTCGTCCGGCAACAGTGACACGTGAAGATTGTGCACACGCATAGGAGGTAGGGATAGAGGGGGGCGGATACAGAACTAGACATGAAGGCATCTGATTGGTTTTTGCTCTTTGCACCAAAGAGCGTGGATTGGTCGGAGTTTTGTCAGTCCTGCAGCTGCCACAGAGGACTGATTATTTTCGTTCCTTTTTCTGAATACATAATGTATTGATTAATCACAAGGTAGAAGGACCATTTCACCCAGTATTAAAAAAAGTGTTTCTGAACAGGATTACCAACCCCAGCTTTAACCTGTTAGCTGTGTCAAGAGTTCTGTGGTGTCAAGTAGCAAGGTGATGATGTTGGAATGGCCACCATGAGCTTCAAAACTGCTTCTCAGGAATGGATGACGTCACATAGGTGTGTCTACTGCAGCCTTAGGCTTCTGTTGTGGACATGTTGCTCAAACATGTCCACAAAAGGCACAGCAGTGACATGGGAGCTAGCAAAACACACTGACAAACAAAGTCACTGAACAAACCAAGAGAGCAAATTATAGCAGGGAATTAAAACAGCAAACTTAGGCAGTGAATTCATTCAGAGAACACCATAGAAAGACAGAGCAAACGAACACAGGTGAACAAAACACTAAGGCTGAAGACACAAGTGAGAACACATGATGAAGCAAAACACAGAACAATGAGCACAAACATGTGGGACTCAAAACTCAAGACAACTGAAAAAATACAAACCATGACATAACCGTAGGCTTTCTTTCAGCTCTAACCAGTCTGCCCTCCATCTTCTGACCTATCCCAGTAAGAAGGTGTTTCCTTAAGGCTCCAGAGACTGGCTGTGAAAACCCCCCTTACCAGTTTGAGAAAAACTCAAACTAGCATCTGAAATGAACAGTCATGTGGATCAGATTGAGTCACTTTCCAGAATATGAATACAAATTACTTTATTAATCTCCAAAGGGAAGTTCATTTGTCTGTCAGCTCATCTACCATTTGCAGAAGAATCAAAAAGCCTGATGGTAGAAAAGATCTTCTGTATATGGGGTGCCGTGTGGCACAGTGGGTTAAGCAGGTGCCCCATATGCAGTTGGCCCTACATATGCGGCTCTCTCATACTGTACTATCAAATAAAGGCAAAAAATATACTTAAGAAAAAAAAAAGATCTTCTGTATCTCTCTGTCCCCTCTACGCCCCTTTAAGTCGTGTAGTAAGTAGGATAATGTAGAGTGAGCCGGTTGTTATGGAGAAATAAACCCCGACAGGGTGAGTGGAACCCTGACGCAATCACATTATCCTAAGAAGGTGTTCCTAAGAAAGTACTCATGAATCTGCACATAGAGTATCAGATTAAATATAATTCCTGTAGAATTCCATATAACCATATATTTTCCAGCTAATCCCTCAATGGTTCAGAGCTGGGGATGCAGATGAATTGAAATGATCTCTCATTTTTTCTTCTTCTGTCGCCTACAGAATTACAGGGAGACACAAAACAAGAATTTTACACTTGACAACCTACAGATGGGTGTGAAGTACTGTGTACAGGTGCATCCAATGATCAGTGTAAATCGAAACACTCAGTGGTCCTCCTGGAAATGCATCTTCACTGGTCCTGTGGAGCGCAGAGGTGAGCTGAGCCTTTAGAACTCATCATTGCTCTGGTGTCATCATTAAGAGGATCAACAATAAAGACATCGACATTCATGTTTTTTCATATCACTCCATGATCACTCAGGTCACTCTCAGATCACTCTCTAATCACTCCCTGGTCACTCTCAGGTCACTCTTTGATCACTCACAGGTCACTCTCTGATCAGTCTAGATTGCTTCTAGATCAATTCTAGATCAGTGATAGATTGCTCCCAGATAAACCTCAGACCGCTTCAGTGTTATTCCCTCATCAGTCCCAGGTCATTCTCAGATCACTTCCATCACACATGCTCACCAGCATTTCTTCAATCTTATTGGCTGAACCTGCATGAAATAAAGACATGTACTGGTCACACCTTCTGCCACATGATCTGGAGAAGGAAACAAGACATAAAATACTGACAGACTGACAGATTTATTTCTATGTGTGTGTTTGTGTCTTTTCAGACCCAGTTGTTGTTGGTGTTGTTACAGCGGTTCTAATTGTAGCATTAGGTGTCCTGATGACCTCCATTTTTTTCCTCTACTACGCTGGATTCCTTTGTAAAGTGGCAACGCTTCCTAGAGCAGTGATTGTAAGTATCTGTCTGTCAGTCTCAGACTTTTCTACATGTTTGGAGTCCACCTATAGTTAGTCTCTTCAGCATTGGCTATAGGTTGAGTATGATACCAGACATTATTCAGCAGAGTTGTACTCTCACCTGTTTTACATGTTTCTCCCCTTTATTCTCATTAAATCCATTTTTTCCACTCTAGATGGCTCTGAGTCAAGGTTACACCCTGACACTAGAAGGGACCAGCCCAGACCCAGTCTCCATTACCTCAGAGAAAGATAAACTGAGGAACGACAACAACCTCATGTCACTTCCTGTCATTGGGGATAAGGATGAGGATAAAGATGAAGAGGAGGAAGAAGGGGTAAACAACTACATGGACAGAAATGCACAGTTTTCCTCCGGGGAAAGCTTGTGCTGCGACTCTGCTAACATGCAGGCGACCAGTAAGCCAGGTGCACCAGGGGATTGTGGGAGTTTTACTGACAGGTTGTCATCTGAGGTGGAGGTACCAGATGCACCATATGAAGGTGGGTTGTCACATGGGACTCTTGATGAAGGTGAGACCAACATGAAGATTTCTACTGTGCCTGAGGGGGGTCAAACTGAATTCAAAGAGCCTTTCACAGGCAAGGAGGAGGAGATGGAGGAGGTGTTTGACAGCTCCTGCGCTGTCAACCTTTTCTCAGTCACTCTTGCTGCACTGGGTGGAGGTGAGAAGGAGGGAGAGGGAGAGGAAGAGGAAGAGGAGCACAATACAAGAAACTCTCTGATAGACCTGTCAAGACTTTGTGATGTGGAACCTCGACTGGTCACAGTGTCAAAGACAAATTCACAAACTGATTATCAGAGCACAGACGTATCCCACAGGTGTGCAGGTTACATCAAAACCTATGGAATACAACTTGAGTAGGAGGAAGAGGAGGAAGACGACAGATGCTTTGATGGATATATGGCGCACACGTAGCTCTGATGTGTGATTCTTTTATAAATAACACAGTTTGAAGGCAGTGTACTGGGGCCAGGGTGGATGTGTGTTGCATGTTTGAGGGTCATTCTCCTCACAGTGCTGTATCATTTTATTTCCCTACACTGTAATCTCAAACATTTCAGCAGGCCCTGATAGACCCACTCATGATAGGTGCTTGGAAATATCTGGCCTAATGATGCTAAACTGCCTGAACTATTGATACATGTATGTAATAAAGTTGTTATACAGGGCTTTTACTCAGGAGACGTGGGAGATTAAGAGAGCTGTATTACCCTCTTATTACCTGTCTCTGGGTGTGTAATGTGTTCATTCTTACACACCTCAGTGACACTGATACTGTATGGACTAGAAATAGAGGCAATATCCATGGGTGAAGAATCACACTCCAGTACATTCAGCGTGTATACACAGTTAAATGAATCCCAGCTCCTCTCTAAGCATGCTGAGTGCATAACGACGTTATGATATCAATATGTCATGCTGTGGTTGTGTTCCTGGCGTTGCACACTGCAGTTGTCTCATGGATGTAATAGATCCATGAGTTGTCTCTCCAGTACACCAGCTATTTCCGCTACTTCATGTAGGTCACGTGATTTCCAGTCATCACGCTTCACTGATGGTGCCTTCACGAATGTCCGGAAAAATGACAATTTCTTCTGAAGCCGATTTATAAGATTTTTATTATTGTTATTATTATTATTATTATTTTTTTTTTTGCATGGAAACTCAGCTTCTTAAATATTTTATTGTATATTTTATATTTTTAAAGTAACAACGACAATAGATTGCTCTGTTGCTTGTCCTATCTCGTAATATTTTTCATATTTCATTCATATAATTTTATATTAATTCATGAACCAGCCCTACGGCTGGGTCTGTGAAATAAAATCGGTTCCATTCTGGCAGGCTACTGGTGTCAGTGTCTTTTTATATACAGTCTGTGGTCAGTGTTCAGTACTAGTTAATCAGTTGTCCTAGAGGTCTTTGAAAGCAGCAGGAGTAGCCGTGCAACCGTCCGGCACTCTGCGGTGTGTTGCTGAGAGCTTTCCTCGTTGGTACCAAGTAACCAGCTCCTGCTTCAAACAGACCCGTCTGTGATCAAGTCCACACTTTTTATTGGAAACTGCCGGTTCACACTGAGAGAGGAAATGCTACTTCGTTAGCTAGCTAGCGTTTCCGGTGATCGGGCAGGTGGAGAAAAACAGCGCTTTCTGGCTCTGGGTAATTAGCTTGTTTTGTTTTTTAAGTGTTTCCTAATGAAGTTGATGTAATGAGAACTTGTTGCTGGGCTGACAGATATACACAGCTACAATGAAGCCCGCTAAGTGACTATGTAGTTTGATGAAGTGTAGGCTGAAGTAGGCTCGGTTTACAGTAGCAAGAACTAAACATGAAAGCATCTGACATTTAATGTTTTACATTTACATGACAGAAACGGTCAACACTGCTAATAAGTAACATTAAGATGTGATTTAACTAGGTTCTTACAGGCACATCGGTCTAGTATGGAAAGTGAAAGAGCCCGAGGAGGTCACGAGGCACTACGTCAGTGATGGTTGTCATGACTACTCTCTTTTGGATGCTCACATGGCTGCCTCAGGTGCTATCAGGTAAGTGGAGTAAGGTGATTGTGGACAGTGTGACAGAAGGTGGCCCTGAGCGAACACTGCACAGCAACTTAAGAAAATACAGGCAAAAAGACAATAGAGCAACAAATTCAGAAGCCATCAGTCACAACACATGCGCTGCAAAATATCTTGTTCTTTTGTCTGTGTTTTACATGTGTTTTCTTTAGTTGCAGTATGATGAGCTTTCAAGGCCACTAGTGTTTGACACTAGGTCAGTGTTAGAGCCATGTTATTTTGACCGTTCCGTTCCGTTAAGATGTGCAATAAATCTGATATGTTTTTGCATTAAAGCTGTTATTGAAATCGCTGTTTAAGCAAGTGGTTTCAACTCATGTTCATCAACGCTTTGTGCCTCCACTGCCTTCATGTGACCACTCTGACTGGACTGTACACTGACCCAGTTTCTGTTGCTATGTATGCATCCAAGTTGTGAGGACTTCACTTTATTTCCATAAAGTGATAGTTTGCTATTCTGCTCTGCCCCATCTCTGACACACTTCTGTAGTTTTCTTCTTCAATTGTAGCTCCATGGTACTCTTCTGATTCCAGGTTCTCTGTTTATATTGTTCAGTGTTCACCAACAGACTGCTTGTTACAGTGCAGATATAATAACATTGGGTGTCACATACAGTGATCCATTAGCAAAACAGTGCTGTCTCCAGAATGACCACATCACACACATTGAATCAGCTCATCTTCAACACAGTTTCAGCACAAACTGAGCACATAACCTTTGTGAAAGAGGACTGTTGGATCAGGCCTCTTAAGCTTTTGCTTGTTGTTCCCATACAATTGATTATATGCAGCAGTACTCCCCATCTGTCAGCGTGGGGAAGTTCACCTTGATATATCAATTCAGTTAAATACAAGTCAACAGACTTTATTGGTGTGCCATTTTCAGTTATTTCCAGAGCACAATTATTTATGGAATTCAAGAAAGGCATTAAATTATTAGAGAAAGAAAGAAAGAAAGAATTATATATACACATGCACCAATTAGCCTTAAAGGGATATTCTGGTGTAAATTTAACCCATGGTCTATCACACCATGAGACTGAGTAGAACACTCCCTAGAGAGATCAATTTTGCCAACCAGTTTCACGGTGTGATAAACCATGGCTTATATTTAAGCTGGAATATCTCTTTAACATTATGACCTATGACAGATGATGTGAATATTATTGATAGTATTGGGCTATATCTGGCAGTAGGTGAACACCCCAAGTCCTTGTGTGATTGTTGGAAGCAGCACAGTGGGCAAGTGTGAGGATCTGAGCAACTCCTGAGCAACAGGCTGAACTGTGACAGCTACTGTAGATGACTGTCAGAGCGTCTCCTTCATAGGTGTTGCGACCTACACAATATTAGGCAGGTGGTCATGAAGATATGGCTGATTGGTGTACACTAGGGGTGTGACGAGATCTCATGGCAGGAGATCTGGCGAGATCAAAACGTGACGATATTTCTCTGTTAATTGAAAAGCTGTCTAGCGGGCACAGGGCAGAAGCGTATCAGACTGTGAGCTATGCAAACTTCTATTGATGACGTGTGGGGGGCAGTAATGCGCGTGTGTGTGGCAGCATTTTGTAGTGGTGCAACGGATCATTGTTGATCCGTGATCTGTTTGGATCGCTCTCCATGGATCGGTACGCAAGTGGTCCGCGAATCAGTTCAAAGTTGTGCGTGTAGTGTGATTACATTGGCGCACCACCCCAGCCGAATAAACAAGCAATAATAATAATAATAATAACTTTGCTCTTATCGGCAGCTCTACGCCGCACACAACAACAACCACCATCATGTGTACAGCCCCCCCACCCCCGGCCGAATAAACTGGTAATTAAAAAAAAAACTCCGCTCATATCTGCTTCCTCTGTCTTTTCAACTGCAGGAGACATGGTGCCCAAAGGTCTCTGCTGCCAGAAAATGTGGACATGCTCATATTTTGAAAAAGGAGCATTGCCATAGCTTAAGCTAGGCTGTGTAGTTGTAGCATGTTGTCAGTATCGTGCAAAAAGTCAGTCTCTGTTTGCACTTTTTTTTTGCACTGTGTATTGACAGAGTTGATTACAGTTTTGCAGATATTGTTTGCACTTGAAAAAAAAGAAACATTTAATTTTATTTATTTTATTTTAACTTTTATAATTTTTTAGTTTTACTTTCGATTTGTGGAAAGAAGTTCAGCAGTTAAAAGCTCATGCATAGGTCATGCATGCAAAGTTATAAAACATATCAAAATGCACCTGCATTGTTTTGTGACTCAGTTAAATAAAAAAGTCTGTTTGTCCAGTCATATAATTTGTCATTGTAGTTTTCTTAAAAGTAATGTTCAAATATCGTCTCGTCTCGTTCTTGTGAACTCAATATCGTGTATCGTCTTGTCTCATGAGCTGAATGTATTGTCACACCCCTAGTGTCTACATATGCCAATGAACATGTGAATGAAAGCCGTTATCACATCTATATCTCTGGATTACAAAGCCCGGCTCTTTTTCTGAATTGTCAAAACACTAGATTCCATTATCTGCACCAAATCCTCAGAGGCCACTGGCCTGAACCAGTTTATGGACTCAGCAACTCTTTTGACGAAACCATAAATGATTTTCAGCAGTCCCTCCTGACACAAGTTGCATCTGACATCATCGTTTTACAAAACACAGTTTCACCCACTAAGACACAGGTTGTACAAGTACAGAACAGGTGCCACTGGTAGACACAACTACTCATACGTGTTCACACTTTTTTCTAATGAAGTGATGAAACCAGTACAAACCAGGTCAGGATGCTCGGGGTGTTGAACATTGATATTTGAATGAGGAAGGAGGAAGACAATCTGAGAGGCAAAGGAGGAGCACAACAAGAGCAGTAGGTTCAGAGGAAACTTGAGCAACTGTAGAAGAACATATTATTGTTCTCCTATTCTCTGTGTGTGTGTGTGTGTGAGAGAGAGAGAGAGAGACAGAAGATGAGATTTTTTTTATCATATACAATTATACATAGTACAATGTGCAGTGAAATGTGTTATTGTGCCTGCTTCCAGAAATAATGGAATAAAAAGACATGACATGTAAAATATGAGATATATGAGATCTGCAATATGAAAATAGCTCATATAAAAATAGGTACCAGGTGCAATGATACTGGGTCCCAGCTACCAGTTTAGAGAAGATAGACACTTTATTTCTCAAGAATAAATGTTTCTGTGTAGTGTGTAATGAATGATCAGTGGTGTTTTTGTTCTGATTGACTTGTGTGTGTTCTGAAAACAGAGTTTGATTTTGAGCTTAGATAAAACTGTTTTAACTGAACAGATAAATATATCTCAGCTTTATATGCCATTTACATTTGCATCTCTGTGTAACGTCCTATTTGTTTTCACTCCAGTAATGAGTGAACTACCCCAGCCTGTTAACCTCACCCTGACCTCCATCCACCTCCGTCACATGTTGACATGGCAACCTGGACCAGAGACCCCCCCTGGGGTCCATTACAATGTCACTGTCAACACAGACAGGTGGGTTTATCTCTTTTGCTTACTTCTGCTCACTTCATCCACAGCAGTGTTTTAGTGTATTATTGTTCTCCTATTCTATGTGTGTGTGTGTGTGTATGTGTGTGTACGTACTGCTTCTTTTCATTCTGCTTGTTTCCCTCCTCTCTGGTCCTGCAGGGGAACATCCTGGGTGTCAGTGTCTGGCTGTGAGCGGGTCCGGCACCCACTGGTTTGCAATCTCACTGACGCCTTCCCTGAACTGACACAAGTCTACTTAGTCCAGGTGACAGCATGGCTGGAAGGACAGGCCTCACATCCACTGACCCATCTAGGATTTACACCCATCAAAGACAGTGAGTGGCACTGAAAAATGGTCACGTTAAGTGAAAGTGAACCAACAATGTCTTCACTTGATTCTTCTCCTCCAAACAGTCCAGTTCCTCTCCTTTTGGATGCTCTTCTATCCAGGGTGGTGTTCTGGTTCATGAGGTGGAGCTGGTCCCTTCAATTGGCTAGAATATCACAACAAAAATAATCAAGAGATCAATCAAGACTGACAATGATCTTTTCCTTTGCTGCCTCTGTGTCACATCTGAAAGATCCTTGTAAGTTATAGCCTATTTGGCTATTATTGGTAACAACATACAGTGTTACCAATGATTACAGTTTAGAGATGAGCTATTCAGGTGTTTTTGGACTTGGATATTGTGTGTCTACTGATACTGCATCAAAAATGTTGCTTTTTATCTATTTGACAGATAACAGCTGCAGCTGACTTAACACTTTATCATGAGCTACTTGAGCTAAGTCCTGAAAGTTCTAGTTCAAAATGATGGTTATGTATGTAAAAATAACAGGTATTGAGCAGCGAATTGGCTCCTGAGTATGTGCTTGGCAGCATAGCGCAAAAAGTTTCCACCTGTTAGCATAGAGCACATTAGTGGAAGGTGCACGGGAGCTGTGAATTGTCCACACAACTGCTGGATCATATGCTCCTAACAATGGTTCAGGCCCTTCAGAGGCCACACCCAAATTTGCAACCGTGCTGGGTTCGGATGCCATATTTGGCCCTCCAGCTGTGAGAGGAGATCTAGTTGCGCAGGGAGGTACCAAGGCTCTCCATCCAAAGGGGACAGTGTGTCGTATTGTCTGTCCTAACAAGGATGTGCCTCCCTGCCAGAACTGAGAGGAAATGTTTGAGGGCAAGAAGGATGCCTTGTAGCTCCAACACATTTATGTGTTGTTGCTGCTGCTGGGGGTCCAGTGAGCCTCGGGTGGTCCTGCACTGCCACACAGTGCCCCACCCTGCTAGGGATGCATCTGTTGTTACAACTTGTCTGTGACAAGTTATGGACCCTAAAGAACCCCCTGAGTCAGCTATGAACACGTCCTCCATGGGCATAGACAACTGGCAGGGGCGTAGACCATCTTGTGGTGATGATGTTTCGGATGTATCCAAAATATCATCGGTACAAGATGGTCAGGGTTAAGCCGAGATTGTTCATCCAGATCTTAAAAGGCTGCAATGAACAGTAGTAGAGCCAGAAATTTTTCATTGGGGTGGTCAGTGTGAGACCATTACTCACATAGGGGTGGCAATACGTAGATACCAGAAACATCTAGATGGCTGTTTTCACTGTTATGATTGTTACTGTTGTTTTTATTTATTTATTGTTTTCATAGTGACCTTATAACAGTAGGCCTGCCACAATTCATATCAATTAGATTGTTATCAGGAAATCTCCACAAATGTTAATAAACTTATATCAGCTTGTTCCCACTGTCCTAGACTGATACATTAAATTTATTCTTTTAGTGGGAATAAAACATTGCTGCTGGTGAACATCAATGATAAATGGATGTTTAATTGTGTAACTGTACAAGACTGGTCTTAAAAATCATGGAATACATTACACACACATTATAATCTTAGTGAGGGCAGAGCAGGCTCTCCATTAATTTTCTATAGAGTAGAGGTCTTCATGGGTCCAATTTGATAGACCCGAACCCAAATGGACCCTTGAAAATTGTTCCTGGGACCGACTGGCCCCGAGCTATTATTATAATTCTGAGTTCTGAACCCGAATGGACGCGTGAAAATTGTACCTGGACTGGCCCGGAGGCATTATTATAAATCTAAGTTCCGACTCCGAGCAGCACCGAGATATGTCGGAACCAGCCCCGAATAGAACTGTGACATACCAGCCCCCTACCCTAAAAAACCCATGGCCCCGAAATGCCCAAGTTGCTTTATGATTGATTGCTTGATTGCTTTATGAAGTTGTCTAGCGTTAAATAAGACTTGTTTTATTTATTACATTCTGTTTCTTATCTAAACGTAGTCTTCTTCTACCTGGTTTCTGCTGTGGGCACTGCCAGCCCCCCTGGCTATAACGTGATGTAAACAAAAATAAGTCCACATCGTCATTTTCTTGTTTAGATGGTCATGTACTGTAATCCCTCTTCTTAGCCATTGCTAACACTGATCCACCGGTAAGTAGAACATATTTTCTCTTGTTTAATCAATGTTATAATTTTGGAATTTCCATTGTGCTTTGCAGAGCATACCAGTAACAACACGCAGTGGCAACTCAATTGTTTTACCATTTTGAACCATTAACCAAAACGTTACATTAATAAACAATCTTTTTTTATTTAATTTAATTTTATTGGATGGAAGGGGGGAAAAGGGGAGGACGGGGGTGATTGACAGCTGTGACCGCCAATCGTCTGGTCCTCTCGGGTACTATACAACCTGGCCCCCTAACCCTATGCTTTCAGCATTCACCCTAATAATAATAACAATATTAATAAGTAATGAAGAGAAAAAATGGCCGACCCGAAGAACCATAGTGTGACTGCTTTCAGCATTCACCCTAATAATAATAAGAAACACGCAGTATAACAATAGTGCCTCTGTGCGTTGTCCCGTGGCCCTAATAAAGATTTGAAGAACAATAGTGTGAATGCTTTCAGCATTCACCCTAACTAGAAAAAGCATTCCCAAGAAGGGAATGCGGGTGAATGCTGAAAGCAGCTGAATGACATTGCTGAAGCAACGCTGAATGAGCTGAAGAAATTGTTCAAACAACACTGAATTAGCTGAAGAAACTGCTGAAGTAATATTGAAAAGGCTGACGCTGAAGCTGAAACAATTAACTTGTACCAGTGCTAACACAGATGAAGCAATAAGTGAGAATAGATTAAAAAGTAGAATTTGTAAGAAGGAGGCTAATTTTGTAAGAAATGGTTGGCAATTACTTGAATTGTTGATGTTGTTGAACAAATATTAATAAAGATGAAGCAATATTTGAGGAGTAAAAGTAGAACCTGTAAGCAGGAGGCTGAATGACATGAAAAGGTGGAAAGTACCTGTTGTTAAGGATAAGTATAAAATGATCTGTGAAAATATATAGACATATGAATGAAAAATGTGAAACTCCTAAAATGGGAGTTTTGTGTGAGATGGATGGAAATTACTTGAATTGTTGAAGATGAGTATAAGAAGAGTTGAAATCTGCAGCTAAACCTGATAGTAAGGAAAACTGATGAACTAGCACTAACATAGCTGAAGCAATGGCTGAGAAGAGATCAAATAGTAGAACATTTAAGAAGGAGGCTGGTGGTGTATGAAATGGCTGGAAATAACTTGAATTGTTGAAGATTAGTATGAAGAAATTGAAAAGTTAAAATCAACTCAAATATATTTAAAACTGACAGCTTAAAAACATTGCTGAACCATTACTAATATAGGTGAAGCAATATCTGAGAGGTAAAAGTAGAACGTGTAAGCAGGAGGCTGAATGACATAACATAGTGAGAAAATACCTGAATTGTTTAAGGTAAGTGTAAAATAATGTGTGAAAGTATATAAACATATATCAGCATTCACCCTAATAAAGATTTGAAGAACAATAGTGTGAATGCTTTCAGCATTCACCCTAATAAGTATAAAGATTTGAATAACAATAGTGTGAATGCTTTCAGCATTCATCCTAATAAGTATAAAGATTTGAATAACAATGTGTGTGTGGGGGTTACTCCAGAAAATCTCCCTCTTTTTCAAAGCCCAATGTTGGCAGGTATGGTGCTAATATATAGCCTTGTCAAATGTGCCATCTGCTCCAGTCTGAGTGATGTACATCGTTTCATCGTCTGGTGGACCGACCCCTCCACTGCCCCCCTACACTATTTAGAAATAGCATATCTTCCCACCGATGGCCTCATTTGCTGTTGTAGGTCACACAGAGACATCAGCAGAAATGAGAGACTTTTGCATATCCAGTCAAAAATTCCTTGTATGGGCTTTAAGAAAAGAAGATAAAAAAGAAAAAAAAATAGAAAATAAAAGTAAAGAAAAAAAGAGAAAAAAGAAAAAAGAGAAAATAAAGGTTAAGAAAAGAAGAGAATAATAAAAATGGTTGGAGAGAAAGTCAGTTCAGACGACATTGGATGAGGTCTCCCTTCTTCTCTTCCACCTCTTTGGTTTCCTCAGCCCCAGAGTGTGGTGGATCCTCATCCACACTGACCTGTGTCTGTGTCTCCATGTCTTCTCAGGGAGGCTTGTTGTTGCTCTCCTCCAGTGTGGGGGGCCATGTCTTCTTGGGAAGGCTGGTTGTTGCTCTCCCTTCTCCTCTTCCACCTCCTCGTCCATGTCAACCTCCTGTCTGGTGTAGGGGCCATGTCTTCTTGGGGAGGCTGGTTGTTGTTCTCCAGTGTGGGGGCCATGTTGCCTTGGGGAGGCTGGTTATCGCTCCCTTCTGGTGTGGGGGCCATGTCTTCTTGTGGAGGCTGGTTGTTGCTTCCCTCTAGTGTGGGGGCCATGTCTTCTTGGGGAGGCTGGTTGTTGCTTCCCTCCTGCGTAGTGGCCATGTCTTCTTGGGGAGGCTGGTTGTTGCTTCCCTCCTGCGTAGTGGCCATGTCTTCTTGGGGAGGCTGGTTGTTGTTTCCCTCCTGCGTAGTGGCCATGTTGCCTTGGGGAGGCTGGTTGTTGCTCTCCTCCGATGTGGGAGCCATGTCATCTTTGGGAGGCTGGTTGTTGCTCTCCACTGTGGGGGCCATGTCTTCTTGTGGAGGCTGGTTGTTGCTTCCCTCCAGTGTGGAGGCCATATCTTCTTGGGGAGGCTGGTTGTTGCTCTCCTCCGGTGTGGGGGCCATGTCTTCTTGTGGAGGCTGGTTGTTCCTCCTCTCTGCCTCAAGCTTCGCATTCAGCTCCTGTTTTAGCGAGAGCTGGCTGTTGAGCTGAGCTCTTAGCTCCTCCAGCTCTTTCTTCAGAGCCAGGTTCTCCCTGAGGACTTCAGCTTCATACTTCTGGGTGTCTTGGTATGAAGCTTCTTGGAGAGCTTTGTTCCACTCTTTCTTCTCTTCAAGCTCCATAGTCAGATCAGAGTTTAGTTTAGACCCTCTGTACCTCCTGCGCCACCAAGATTATAATGGGTGTGTATTGAGTAGAATGTTCAGGCTAGAGTGGGTGATATCAGTGTTCCCCCTAGTTTTTTTGCTTTGGGGGTGGGGGTGGGGGCTTGGTATTGATATCGATACCAGTGTATTATAAAAAAATATATATATTTTTTACAATACAATACAAATTACTTTATTAATCCCCAAAGGGAAATTTATTTATTTATTTATTTACTGTGTGTGTGTATACTACTATACCTACATGGATGTGATATGACGATTATTGTTGTAAGGCCTAGTTCAGGTTAAACCCTTTGTAAAACATGGACAGTTCCTTTAAAAACTGCAGAAGTGCAGCCACAGGGGATATTTTAACACACACTGGTGCAGTTTCATTTTCTTCATTTTCTAGTATACAGGTTTGTTTTCACTCTGGTCCAAACGCCACCACTAGCAGAGTGTTGTGTTTCCATGACGACTGACCAGAAATGTTTACATGAGTCCCGATAGTAAAAATGAAAGTCTGAGAAGTAACGCTAAACTTTAACAATTGAGACACACTTAGGCAGTTCACAAGCACGCAGGTTATTTGTAGCGCATTTCATTTTATAAATGGACCGCTCCAGAGTTCAACTGGAGCTGTGCTAATGGAGCAGTAAACAGATACACGTGTGTAATACACGTGGTATCAGATCAGTGCCTGGACTCTAGCACTCGACAATACCAATGCCGGCATTTCCGATACTGGTATCGGAATTGGAACAACTCTCTATATAAGACATGCACATCCGCGATCATTTAAAAATTAGCGCGACTGAAGATGGCAGAGGGAGAGCAGCTTTGGGTGGAGGACTCCAGGTGTTTGGGACTAGTCAGAACAACAGGTCTGCTTGTGGCAACATCAGCAGTGGCTGGAGATCGGGAAGTGCAGTGGACAGGGCTGGACTGAGAGAGAGGCCCTCACTGAGTGCATGTGTGCGTGTGTTGTGAGAGAGGAGCGAGGGAAGAGCCCCACCCACCGCAGAGAAGTAGGGTCTGGGTGGGGGTGCTGTTGGGGGGGGGACACTGGACATCATCATTGGGAGAAGTTGTCTGAAATTGTCTTAAAATGAGAGGAGGCCCAACATTAGAACATTAGACTCCTGCCTCTCCTGAATTGACTCATGCACTGGATAATGTCATCGATCCGTCGCTGAGATGGGGTTGCCCTCATCAGTTTGGAGTCCAATAAAAATGGTTTACTGGCTGGGTGTTAGGGAGCTCTTGTTGTAGTTCGCTCTGAGCCCTAGCCTGGCCCTGCGACACTAGCAGCACTTCATCTCTAAGTGCATCTACTCTTTACTGGGAACAAATTAACCAATCATCCGGGTAGGGGAAAATGTGCATACCTTTGCTCTGCAGTGGAGACAGTGCTGCTGCCACAAATCTTGTGAAGGTCCTGGGTGCCAGTAAGATTCCAAATGGCAGCACGTGGAATTGGTAGGCCCTCCCCTTGAAGACAAAGCAGAGAAACCGCCGGTGATGGAGGGCGATGGGAACATGAAAATACACGTTTTTCAGATCTATGGTTGTAAAGCAGTCGTCTTGTTTGACGCTTTGTAAAACATCTGTTGTACACAACATGTGGAATTTGAGCATTTCAAGTACCTGTTTAAAGGCCTTAAGTCCAGTATGGAGCAAAGTCCACCACCCTTCTTTCGAATGACAACTAAGTGGAATAAAACCCACTGTTTTGTAAGTGTTGCTCTAATGGCTCAATGGCGCCCTTTCCCCCGGAGGACCTGTAATTCCTGGCATAGGGACAGAGCCTTGGTCTGATCCTTTACAATGGTCATTTTGACCACACGAAACCATGGTGGTTGGCGTCTGAATTGGACTGTAACCCTGAGACAGGGTGGACACCACTCAGGGGTCTGATGTAAGTGCTTCCCAGCACCTGAGCTGCTGGTTGGTAAAGTGTCCAACCACCAGAACCGAGTAGTCACTGTCTGCCCCCTTGCCCTCTCTGACACTTGGAGGGGTGATGGTCAGATGTTGAACCTTGCTGTGCAAAGTGAGAGGGCTGGCTAATGCCAGGCTGACGAAATCTCTCCGGAGGCACCCATGTCTGTACAGTGGGTCGCGGCCTTGATGGAACTGCACTAGTTGTCATAACGGCCCTCTGGCCCTGAGGAGATGCATGGCGCAAGCTAACCAAATGCTTCCTGGCAGCAGGACCAAAGTGCTTCTCCTGGAACAACAAGGAGAGAACAGCGGGCCTTCTTGCAGGGCTTGGAAAGTGGTGACTGAGCCAACCATACTTGCCGCATAAGGGTAAGGGAAGACATTAGCCTCCCCAACTCCCTCATCATATAAGCAATGCTTGTAATGGGGTCTTGCTGAGGGTCTGTACTGATTGGTCTGCTCCTGAGGACTGGAGGGTCTAGAATTAAGTTTGACATTGTGTTACCAATGCGAGCAACATGTGCTGTAGCATTGTAGCTCTTACCAATAAAAAACAGCCAACACTGTGGCCGGGGGCAGTGTACATCAGATCTTAATGCCTCATAAGGCGAGAGTATCAGGGCAACAAGGGCCTATTCTTGGCATGCAGTCCAGACCGTAACTGGACGCACCCTGCATGTTTGCTAACAGCAGTTGCTATGGAGATGGGACAAGCATCTACAGTCTGTCCAGCACCTCTGTAGCTCCTCAATATAGGGGGCGGAATGTGGGACACTAAAAGCAGTAGAGGGAGAGGCCTGCTTAAAAAAGGCACTCTGCATAGTCTGCTGGTGCCGCATCCAACCGCAAGTGTGCTAGCGCCATTTTCACAGCAGGTTTGACTGCTGATGCTTGGCCAACCTCTGAGCCCCTCAGTGAACTGCGGACGCAGACTGTGCTTCTGGTCATTGCTAGTTAAGGAGCAGTGCCTTAAGCAAACTCTGATGCCAAGGGGTCTACCTTTGTAGCCAAAGGATCTATTTTTCTAGGCTTACCCTTACTGGGGGCCTCCTATGACTCTGCTCTGTGGCTCCTTTGCTTCTTAGGGGACACCACACAGTCCCTCTGCAGAGGACTGTTGAGAATTTAATCCCCTCTGAAATTTGGCCAGTCTAGAGGCACAGGCATTTCAGCTCATTCAATTACAATTCATGCACACCTGCTCAGCTAGTCTTTGAGGCAAGTGCTCTATGCCCAAGCAGCTGGGACACCTATCATGACCATCGTCAGGCTCAAGGGGGTCCTGACAATTGACACAAATCATAAACATATCTAATGCAATACAATTTACTGACAATATGGCAATCACACGGGGATTTCAGCATGTAAACAAACACTGAACAAATCAGGGTAATCAAATGTGTGCAGACCAAAGAGCAACATTTGCGCCGCTGTCTGGTTGCTTAGCAACGGCTATTGAACACCCTTTGACAAGTAGCTAGGCTGTCTTATCACAAGCTAAAGATTATATTTGATACCCAGATAGCGTTAGAATCACGGATAGTGGATTTGGAATTGTGAGCTGGAGCAGAAGAGGATATACCGTCCAGGGGGTCTTAGCAATGCTCCAAGACATGAGTGAGGGAGAGTCGGATGGTGAAATAGATTGCACGTCAGAACGGCTCAAACAGGTGGAGTTGAGGAAGAGATTGAAGATGGCAAAGTTCAAATACAAAAAAAAGATAGAGAAGAATTTGCAACACAACAACATCCGTGAGGTGTGGAAAGGAATCAATACCATCTCTCGCTACAACAAAAAGAATAGACAGCCAATAGTGGGTGATGTGGAAAGAGCTGATGAACTCAATCAGTTCTTCAACAGGTTTGACACTGAGGTCACATCCCATTCCACTCCTTCTCGTCCTCCTTCTCCCCCTCCTTCTCCATAGTGGGCATGTGGGCATCTCCACTGTGGCTCCTTCTCCTCCACAACTGTGTTTCTCCACCACGGCTCCTCCTCATCCTCCTCATCCTCCTCCTCCTCCTCCTCCTACACCTGGGTACACCTTCACTGCTGCAGCTACTCCCCTTCTCACACCTGCTCCTCCACCCTTGTTTGTCACAGAGACAGGGGTGAGGTTGGAACTCGGGAGACTTTGCTCTGGGAAGGCAGCTGGCCCAGATGGTGTGTGTCCAAGGCTGCTTAAAGACTGTGCTGCCCAACTGTGTCAACCTCTCCACAGGATCTTTAACCTGAGTCTACAGCTGGGGCGGGTGGTGGCACTGGGGAAAACATCCTGTAGGTTGAAATGTTCCTTTAATTATTCTGTTGCTTATGTCACAGCCACCTGACTGGCAGAAAGGATTAGGCAGCCTAAGGAGCAATACAGTTTTTTGACAGTGCTACATAGTTAAGCCATTTGAATCATGTAACTTTGTTGTTTTTGCCTTTTTTTTAAGTAAAATCATTTTTTGGACTGAGTTACGGTCTTGGATGATTCTTTTGTGTCAAGCTATTTGCTGAAGAAGACTGCCTAAAGTAGTGGTAAAGTGACAATACGGAGACAAGCGATTGCCGCTACAGTGCCTGTACCAAAAAGGAAATGTCTGGCTGAACTAAATGACTATAGAACAGTGACCCTGACTTTGCACATCATGAAAACCCTGGAGCGGTTGATTCTACGCCTACTGAGGCTTGAGGTCAAAGACAAACTAGACTAGTTTGCATACAAAGAACACATTGGAGTGAATGATGCAGTCCTCTGCATGCTCCACCATGTCCTCTCTCATCTGGAGGAATCTGGCGCTTATGAAAGAATCATCATAAGAACCAGTTTTTTGTCACCCGGATCACAGATTACCTGACAGAAAGGCCACAGTTTGTCAGGTGAATGAATCAAATCCTTGGCAGTGTCCCCTGACTGGGCCAGCCCTTCAACATCAGCTCCAGTCTATTACACCATTCACTACAAACTGTAACTGTGGCAAACGGGTGCCATAATCAATCACAGTGTCTGATAATGTATTGATAATTACTACTCATGTTCATGCTGATCTTATCTTTGCCCCTTTGTTTCAATACTAACAGCATGACAAACCTGTTATTCAAGTATCTCTGTGTGTGTGTGTCCTCCAGCTCACTTGGAACAGCCCCTGCTGACTGTGACTCCCTGTGGCAGAGACCTTTGTGTGGACCTTCAGCCACGCAAGGAACACCTTAGAAAGGCCTATGACACTCTTGAATACAAACTCAAGGTCACAAGCAACAGTGCAGACACAACCAAGGTACAGTGTATGCAGTTTGTAGCATCATGGCTGGCAAGTTCAAGTTGCCATTACAGTTATTTACAATTTCTGAGATGCTTTTTTCAATTCTGTAGCAACATTTGCAATACTCTTAATGCAGTTAGCACAGCATCAGTCTGTGGGCTACAGTACAATGAACATATTTCTTTCTTGAAGATGTCAGGTATGATGTGGACGAGAACATGTGGCCCAGTGCAGAAGATCTGGCAGGACAGTGAACTTTGCATTTTTCAGTTTTTATTGAACGGCAGCTATAATACAGTTTTTTTTCTACATTAATTTTCAGTTGCAAATAAAATCTTTACTGCAGAAATTGTGTCGATTACAGAAACAGAAGTCAGAAGTCAACAGAAGTCAAGAAAAAAGGTTAAAAAAAAACTGCAAAAGACGCTTTATGATCAATACAAGATACTGTCTGTCTATTCTAACAATATAGCCGACACATGTACAGTGATTCAGTTAAGCAATATTACCCGAGAGGGTGATGCTTGCTGTCACACTGATTTGAGTCCATTCTAAATTTCTTGCTGACCAATAAGATTGCTTGGTCAACTCGGAACTACTTATTGTATAATTTATTCCATCAGCTGTTAGTGCTTTTTATGACACTGTACTGTGACTGATGTTTCTGTTGAAGACAACATGTGTTGGTGTTTTGGTAGATTTGGTGAATTGTGTCAGTGTATTTTACTTTTATTTTGAAAATTTGTGTCCGAGGATGAAATTAACTGTTTGGCAATTGTGGGTTTTAGGTGTGTTGTATGTTAACAGTTTAGAAAAAGTGTTAAAAGTATTGAAAAATGGGTCATAGCCATTGTAAACAACTGTAAAAATAGGGAGTGCTACCACAGGTGAAGGTGAGAAGATGCTTTCATCTGAGCAAAAGTTATCTAAATAGTGTCTTATAATAAAGTTTATCTATCTGAACTGTTGGGGCGCTAGGACTGTTTCCACTCACTGCCAGATGTGGCTAGTATACAGTGGTGAGTATCACATGGAAATGTCATGGAATGCATGATGGCAGTTAGTGTAGAACTGGTGTAAAACAAGGTATGTAGAGTCTTCCTGTGATTTAATAATTGGGACTGATACTGTACTTGTTGTGCTGTTTCCTCTGAGTTTGACGTTGGTCTGTGGTCTGTGTGTGTATGTGTGTGCAGTTCGTCACCATCAGGTCTTTGAAAGAGCAGACTGTGGAGGATTTGGCCCCTGGCAGAGAGTACTGTGTTTCAGTCTGCTTCTTAGACAGAATCGAGTCCAAGGAGTCCAACTACAGCGAACCTAAGTGTGCTTTCACCACCAGCATCTTTCATGCAGGTACACACACACACTCACATACACAGTTGCTGTTAGTTACCCAACTCTTAAAAAGCTGCTGGCTCTAGGTCTTCAGTCTGTGCCATGACACCGTGGCAGAGGAGGAAGCATTGGAAGGATGAAGTATGCCTGTGACAGTCTGAGGTCTTAACTTGAAGGTCACAGTTGCTCTTCAGCTTGTGACAGGAAGCCACTGGTTTTTCAATAGTATGTTGCCTCAGTAACAGATCATATTTTGATGTAGTTTTAAAGGTTCATCCTACATAAATAACACTTTCTGCCTTGTAGTTGAGGTGCATGTTGAGTCTTCTGTGTAGATATTTCCTAGATTTCCCTGAGATGTTTCAAAATTCACAGTCAGTGTTTTTCATAGAGCAGGGTTCCCCAATTAGTTTTCGGCGAGGGCCAAAGTATGTGAATTGTGCCAAACCAAGGGCCAAAACGAAGGTTCAAGGTTTTTTTACCCACCATGCCAGTAAAAGTTGATTGATGTACAGATAATGTTGCTGCTGCTGCTATCATTATTATCATTGTTATTACTACTTGTGTAGTACATTCTATAAGTAATAATTTAGGCATGGGGTTCTCAAACAGAATGAGTCCAAAGCCAACCATTTAGTTATTTAAATGTTCTTCTATACACCAACACTAAAAAAATAATAAATATAAATAAATATCTAGGTGTACACCTGGATAACAAGTTGGACTGGTCCTTTAAAAGGGACAAAGGGCCAAAAAGGGGCACAGCTGCCTCTTTTTCCTAAGAAAGCTCAGATCTTTAAACATCTGTACTAAGATGCCCCAGATGTTCTATCAGTCTGTGGTGGCAAGTGCTTTATTTTATGCTGCAGTCTGCTGGGGAGGAAGTTTAGGAAAAAAGCAGGCAAAGAGGCTGGATAAGCTTGTCAAGAAGGCTGGCTCTGTGATGGGAGTAAAGATGGACTCTCTGGAGGAGGTGGTGGAGAGATACACAATGAGGATGATGAAGGCCATCCTGAACAACACGGATCATCCACTTCATAACACCTTGATGGATCAAAGAAGCAGTGGAGGTGGACGGCTCCTCTCTCTTCTTTGCGGGACAGAGAGATACAGAAGATCTTTTATACCCACAGCCATCAGACTCTACAGTCTGATTTGTCTGATCAGTCTGATCACTTCAAACATATTATCATGGACTTCATTCTGTGTACATGTACTTTTTGAAAATTATTGTTATTGTATTACTGCTTTATGTTTACTCCCTGCATGTATATTGTATTGACCCATTACAGACCCATGGATATCTGCTATGCTCTGCCTGTTGGTGCTGATTGGTGTTGCAGTCTTTAGCCTGCTGGTCTTCACTGGTTTCTTCTGTTTGAGGGAGGGACCACTACCACTGGTCCTGGTAAGGAACACTAACATTAAAATGTGTCGGTAGTGAAGTACACACGGTACTAATGGAGTAGTGGACGGCTTTTAGGGCTGCTCAGAGTCAGAGTCCATTTTTATTGTCATTCATAGTACATTTGCATGTAGTGGATGCTTGATGCTTTTATTTTTTTATTTTTTTATTCACTCAATTTAAAAAAAATATGATAAATTAGTCAGAATGTTAGAGAATGAAGATTCAGGCCTTTGATAATCAGTAGAGTTACAGTTGCATTTATCATGAACATGCATTCATCATAAAACCACAGATGTGTTGCTCAGCAGGGCTGGTGTTAGGATCAGACCTTCATGTGCAAACGTATAACCTCTGTCACCTGCTTCCTCCTGGTCTCACTCTCTGTCCTCTTTCTCTCATCTTCACTCTTTCACTCTCTCTCTCAAATTTTAACCATTAAAGACATTTTTTAAAAATATAAATCCTAACTATACATATAAAAAATATTATTCCCCAAAGGTAAATTCATTTCCCTTTGGGGATGCAGCTATAAAACAAATTATACATATTCTAACACTGAATATAGCTGACTCTTTATCAGATAAATCAATGTAAAAGGAGTTATTAACTGAGGCTCTTCACCTGGATATCTAGCCGCCACATGTTTGGCTGATGCCTACTGAGATGAAAAGCAGGTGTTCACAAATACAGAGGGTGTAATTTTTGTCTACACAGAATCCTGTTGTTGTATGTAATGAAGGTGGTTCATGAAAAGATAATATTCAATCAGCTGTGTTAGTATGAGTAACTTATCACTAAATGTTGATCATACAGTCAGCGGCAGTTTGTGAAACCTGCTTAATTTACTGCAGCTCGCCATGTTGTGAAGAGAACTGTTCTAAGTGTAGGCGTCGATTGCTATTAACCTTTTACTTTTATGGTGTTGGTCTCAGGCGAGGGGGAACTGAACCAGCTTTTCAGTGAAATATGCTGGAGTCTCATGTTCCATTATTAACCGCCTCAAGTCGCCCAATGGCAGTGAGATGTAGAGGAGTGTGGGGGGGAGTTCCCCTAGAGGACTGGTGTGTGTGGCCCATAGATGAGATGTCAGGTTTGCAGCGGACATGAGGCTGCTGGTGGTTTACCCACACTCTGTTTTCTAAAGAACAGTCTCGCTTACAGCAGTTCTGTAATTTCTGTAATATGATTCAGTGATATTTCCACAGATGGAGATGCTTTTGACAGTTAATGGAAAAAAAGCATACACTTCTATCTATCTATCTATCTATCTATCTATCTATCTATCTATCTATCTATCTATCTATCTATCTATCTATCTATCTATCTATCTATCTATCTATCTATCTATCTATCTATCTCTCTTAATGGTCCCATCAAGGAAATTTGTCTTGGGCATGAAGTGCCAAAGTGCATACATAATACATACATTAACAGAACAGGACTGACAACAACATACACAGTATATAATGCATTATCAAGTCCATATAAGTAGTGTGTAAGATAATAAAAAGCAAATAAGTAATTAAAATAGTTAAATTTAAAAATCAACTAATAAAATAAGAGATCCAACAATGGCAACAATAACAATAACCAAGTTCATTTATCGGCACACCTTACAGAAGACAGTAAAAGATCAAACGAAAGTACATATACAGTAAAAATGGATATGAAGAAGCACAGGTGTTGGAGTTAAAGTTAGTAAGCAAGTTTGAGGACAGGTGTGTTGAGGTTGGAATGGAGTCAGAGGTGACACTACTGAAAGCTGTAAGGCCACAGTAGTCAGATAGGCTGCAAGGGCAGTTTATTACTAATGTTTGATTGAATTTATACATTTACACAAATGTCTGCAAAAAGCTGAGCTTTAAAAATAACTCACCATGACTAAACAGAACAATTTCAGGTTTGTGGTCATTCATTAACTAAAACAGTGAATCTGTTACAGACAGTTTTTAATAAACTTCCATATTTGGTTCAAATAATGACAAACCCAGTGAATCAAAAGAGTTTGGTCTGTTTTGTCATTTTATTTGATAATAGAAGAAGGCTCCTGATTCATATGTTCTGCAGCTCTCAGTTGTCTTCTCTGTTTCTTTGTGTCTCAGACTTCCGTCCATCATGCAGATGAGGTCCTGGTCATTTCTCCATACAGAACTCCTCTGTCCTCTCTCTTTAATGTTAAAGCCACGCTGCCCTCTGCAGGCGAGAGGAAGAGCAGCCGGTCCTCATTGGAGGAGAGTGATGGGGAGGGAGGGACAGAGAGCACCGGTGACAGCAGACCAGGTTATAACATGCGGGCTAGTTCTGACCTCCTGTCCTCCTCCTCTTCATCTTCATCTTTATCAGCTTGTCTATCTCCAACATCTGACACAACATCAGACCTCTTGAGTTCACTTCAGCCTGAGGTCCCTGTTTCAACAGAGACACAGCCCAGTGCTAGGCTAAACCACACACTGTGCACACACACAGACACACACAGTGTGACCACAGAAACAGTCCAAACATCCAAGGAGGAGGGGGAGGGTGTGGACAGCCAGGACGTGAACCTTCTCACATTAACCTTTGGCAGCCATGAGAAAGAGGAAGAGGAGGAGGAGGAGGAGGAGAAGGAAGAGGAGCATGTTGGTGTGGCAGAGCCAGGTCTTCCTTCAGTCTCAGAAGAGGTCAACATCACCATAGCTCAACCCTCACAAACCTGGAATGACACAGATTTTGCCATGGAAACCTCCTCTGCTGATGAAGAGGGGGAGGAGGACTCTGGATATATGGGCCGTCCATGTACTGACACCCTAAAGAAATTATTGCAATGATGCTGTTGGATCATGTGATCTGCTGCTGCTGATACATGTCACCTGTCATCCTGACACAGCTCAACTTTGCCTATATTTTCTGATGAGGAGTCAGATTTTTCAGTGGCTGTCTAAAAGGTCAAAGGTCATAATGTTAGCTCTGTTCTTCATGATGTATTACTGATTTCATTTTGTTCCATTCTTCATGAAGTGTGTCATTTGTGGCTCCCTTAACACCAGAGAACTACTGTATCAAAGACTCTTCATGTCTTATATGACTGGTTATATTAATCATCCAAACACTCAAACTGATCTCCAAACCAAATCAGATCAATAAGAATATTTGACAACTGGTAAAACATCAACATCCAGAACACAGAGACTAATATCTGAGTCATAATTGTGTTTAACGTTTGAACTATACTATTCTCCCAAACAGAGGAAGAACTCCTACTCTTGAGCCCCCTGATGGAGAGCCCTGATTTACACTCATTTTTTCTCCTTTACTAACATTTGTCAGAGAATAACATCTGCCTATTTACTCAGCTGTTGTTGTCCTAATTTTATTTTTATTGTTTTTATTTTTTTTGTTTCTATATTTTTTACTTGGCAGCTTTACTGAATCTACAGTGAGTGTCCCATCACTCTGGCTGAAGTCCATCATGCTCCACTTTGATTCAAAAATTTTAATTCTGAACTTTTGGTGAATCTGACACGTAATATGGCGGGCAAGGCAAGTCAATTTTATTTGTATAGCCCATTTTATGACTGGTTTCTCCTCTCGTGGAGCTTCATCAGCCTGGAGAAAAGGATCTTTACTGCAGCTTCAGAGCAGTAGACCCACCTCAGCCCATCAGACTGATGCCCTATACGTCTATGTTTGTATGTTTTCATCAGCAGCTGGAGGACTGACCTGACAAGGGAACACTTTATTTCACAGCTTTGGATTTCATATGCACTCCGCCAAATGCAGCACCAATGCATCCTACAGCCCCAGGTGGCTTTGATAGTTTAATTGTGCAGTTTTAGTTTTGCTTTAGTTTGCTTCTGCAGAGCAGGGCAGGCAGCTGGTGTATCTGATGCAGTCGACATAACTCAGGACATAAAGGCTCTGGTGTCAGTTCCAGCAAAGAGAAGAGTGAGGGAAAACTAATGTTTCTGTTGCTCTTTTTGTGAAACAGTGAAAATCATGAACTGAAGTAAGAAGTCTGTTGTTGCTGTGAATGTTCCAAATGATGTTCACTGGGTTCACTGTGACTGATGTGTTATTCTTCTTCAACATGCACTGAAAACACAGTGGTCTCTGTTCTGAACCTGATGTACTTATGTTTACACCAAGCTCAAATACTTGGCAGCCTCAGTCTTTGGGTAATCAGCTGAAAATGAATCATCAGCCATTTTTGATAGTTTGATTTATTTTTAGTCACTTGTTTATTATTTGTACACGTTATGATTCATGGATGCGTTGGTGGTCACACTTTTCATTTGCCAACTTGTTATTGCCAGTATTTAGTAATGTGAAACAATGCACTTATCCGAAGTCATGCATTACTACACCATGCTTAGGTCCTTCATACAATTATTTATTACATTTAATTACATTTATTAAGTTTCACTATGCAGTCACAATATAAACATAGAATTAGTGACAATTTTTGTATTTTTATACTGACTGTAAAAACCACTCATAACCACAGTGTCAGTGTATTCTAGGTTACTCGATGTTCAATCAAAAGAAAGCATCTTTGATAGTTACATTTAATGTTCTGTCAGCTGTGTTGTGACTGTAAGTCTTCCATGTGGGAATTGTTGAAGCTCATTTTATAAATCACAGACATGTTTGTCATGATAATAACAAATAAAACTGAAAGATAAAGTGAACATGCCTTCCAGAAGTCCCTCACCGTCAGTAACTCTTCACTAAGCTCAGTGCACAGGGAGGGACTTCTAGGGAAACAGAAACTTAGCTGTGTGCATGATTACAACCAGTGTCATTTTCCCAGCCCCCACACATATATTGTGTGCTCTAACCCAAAAACAAGAATCACCATCTTATGTAAAATGTTGATCTGCGAGCCATAACACAGTCTCTGGAGGAACCATGGAGCTCTGGATGCTTCTTCTGCAAATGCACCTGGGTAAGAAGGGAGAAAGTAAGAGGGTGATAAGAGGAGTGTGTGTGAGTACTGAGCTGCTGCTGCACTGGTGAGCAATGTTATTGTCGCTGGACATGGATTTATACATTTCACTTTCATGAAGTGTATGTGGAACTTTCTTTATAGAACTTGATCTATATGTGTGTGTGTGTGTGACAACTGACATTAATTTCTGTATACAGTAGATGTGTGTATATGGATGTTAATGTGTATGTACACTACATTTCCTGTATTATCACCTTCCTCTCTGAGCTTTATGCCACAACTCCTTCATCCTCTGCAGTGGTTGGTGTTTTCCTTCCAGCACCTTCCATGGTCTCCATCTCTTCCTTCAACTTGGAGCACACACTCAGCTTCCTCCCCGGTCCTGGGACACCCCCTGACGCCCACTTCACCGTCCAAATCATCCGCCAGAGGTATTCAACTGACCTAACTGAATGAACATGTGGATAGCCTAGTGACTTTAAGATTTTGTGTAGCCGGACATGCTACATTGCTTCTTAAAATAATACGCACATTATTAATTTTTAACAAATTCATGAATATTTCTAAAAATAATTGGTCATATGTCATCGAGTGTAGAATAATGAACATTTAAAATGAACTAAATTACGGAGTGATTTACTAACCCTAATCTCTTGACTGAACACAAGGGAGAAGACATCAAAATTAAAGGTACACAGTTTGGAGGTTTTTGCTCAAAAGTAGACTTATACAAATGAAATCCGGCTTAATCATCACCTATGGGCTTCTAGTCATGTGTGGTGTTGACTGTGTCTGCAGAGCCCCCTCCCTCCGCCTGTATTTTGGTCTTTTGCTTTGTTTCGTTGTGAGCATGGACGTTTCTGGGTGGAGAGTAGGTGTTTTCTCTCCAGCCAATGACAGAGCAGGTGAAGTTCCGTGTAGCATGAGTAGGAGGGCTGCTAGCCCTGCTAGCTGTCCCAAATGCAAGCGAGTGGTAGTGGCAGATGCTGTCCGCTATGGCTAACACCCGCTAGCTTGACGCTAACCTCCTCTAGCGGTAGCGGCTAGCATCCGCCGTTAGCACAGCTCACCACAACGGCCCTTCTACTCGTTGCAGCGTAGGCCTCGAGGCTCCCGTTACCGGTGACGGCCAGGTATCGGCCCGCGGCTCCAGCGCTTCACTCGAACTGTATTTCCTTCTTTTTCCCAGTCGTGACAGCTGTTGCTGCTGCTGCAGGAGGAGCGGTTTGAATGTTTTGTTTACAAACGGCAACGAACAAACCTCCAGACTCTACCTTTAAATTTAGTAAAGAAATATATATGAAGACCTCCAATGAAGTCCATCCATCGTCTTACTTGTACCTTAACTTGTTTTTGGAATGTAACGTCAACCAGGTATTTTGCAGGTTCTCATATATCATTTGAGTCAGTCAAACTGGAACAAAGTTTTTCCATTCATGTCTTCATTCAGTCATCAGGCTTTGTGTTACATTTTACCAATCAATATCAATCCATTGTTGAGATATTTCACTAAAGACCAAAGATGTCAATTTAATGGTGTCAGCCAAGCATCTAGAGTCAGTCCAGATGATGGTCAGCTTTGACTCTGCTCTCTTTTTCTTGTCTTCACTTTGGAGGAAGTCCTCATGGAGACCAGTGTGGGGTTGTCTGGAGCTGGTGGTGGGACAGATGTGCAACCTAACCACAGCATTTAAGAACCTGTACTCTCGGTACCAAGCCCAGGTCCAGGCCTTCACAACCAACCAGACATCCAACTGGACTGTATCCAAGTGGTTCCAGCCTCTGTCAGACAGTGAGACACCACATGCACATTGAAATACACTGTTTAAGAGTTACACACATTTTTGAGAGAAATGGAAAGAAACATTTCCCTCACCATCTCAACACTGATCCCATATGAAAAAGAAATATAAGGAACATATATAAAAAACAACTATATCTTTGGTTTCATTGTTGTGTGCTTTACATACAAGTTTACATACAAGTTTACAAGATTTATCTATATCTTTTCCATATGGGGTGGCAACCCTTGCTTCACTTTGGTTTGTTTTCGTGACAGTTGAATAAATGTCAGTTACTTTCCCCCTGCAGCTGTGCTGGGACCTCCTGATGTCTCTGTGTCTGGCTGTGGGAACTGTTTGAATCTGCAGCTCAGATTACCTGTGAAAACTCTGGGCCAGCAGAAACTGCAGCTCAAGAGTCTCTACAGAGGAGTTGTTCTGCATGTGCATCGGACCAGGGACGGCTTACAGGTATATGTCAGACTGACAGCAGCTCTTCTCCATGTTGTTCTGTGCAACTGTCACATAACCTGTGAGAAACTGTTTTAAGATGGATTGTCTTGCAGTGTTTGTTTTATCTGTTTTATTTATAGATGAGATCAGTGATTGGGGGAAAATACTGACACTGTTGTACAGATCAATTTAAAAGATGCCAACCCCCATTCATTTTCTGCAGCTGTTTTCAGAGCCTCTGTCCCCTACATGCTCATCATGCAAACAGCAGACAGTCAGAGAGCAGCAGGTGAACACAGCACAGAGCATTTAGCAACTAAACAGGAGCTAGTGGAAAAATGTAGCAGGCTTATTTATGTGGGTTATTTTCACGGACCTTCACATAGGCATGGAAAATAAAACATCATTGCATCCCATCATAACTGCAGAACATGTGAATAATTAAAAACATTTCCAATGAGGCAGAAAGATTTAAAGTTAGGTTAGAAGCTGGAATTGATCCTTTTGAGTCTCTAGGACACATCAAAAGAATCATTCCCATGAATCTGGTATGCAGTGCAGCTAATGTCTACTTAACACAGTGTATTTGTGATGCTGATGTGGGTATTGGACACACATACACACACACACACACACACACACACACACACATATTGTTTTCAATAATTTGGTAAACACTGAGTATTTGTGGAGTTTTTGTGAAGATGATCTGCTGCATTTTGAGTAGTTGTGTGTAAGCAAGTCACTTCCTGAGGTAGATTTTTCATGTGAAATACTAAGAAATCAGAACCCTCGTGGCAGCTCTTCTTCCTCTATTTTACACATCTGTTCAGAGCCAATCAAAAAACTTAGATGCTGCTTCCTTTCTGATGTTTTTCAGGATGTGTGGTTTTACCCTCACTAGTTTGTGTTCCTGTGTTCGAGGAAACACTGAGTCTGATGGGAAGAAGTCAAAGAATTCATCAACACATCTTATGGTTTCACTCTGGGCAGAGCAGGCTTCCATAGTAAATCACTTTGAGATGTCACCTCCAGGAGACATCTGTAGCGATGCCATGTGTGTGTGTTTCCTGGTGTGAAAACCTGGTGTGTGGCAGCTCTTTGTTCAGGACTGTGGTACAGGAAGTGAGATATGTTACTGTGCAAATGCAGAAACAACAACTGTTTCTGTGGAAAACCAAGAAAGACAACAAAACAAACTGGGTGATGTCAGCTGGAGATTGAAGCTGTTAGAAACACTGAATTATGCAGGCTCATGTTCAGTCACAGACCTCAGGTCAGGGAGCAGCTGGGAGCTAGGGTTGCTGCCGACCTTTGTTGTGACAGTTTCTCTGAAAATGTATTAACCAGGCATTCAGCAGGTTTTTAGCAGCAGCTGAAGTATCCACAGAGGTGTCTCCTCTACACAGCAGGCTGATGAGGAATTTAAAGCACCAGAAACACTGAATAACATCGGTGATTTACTGACATTCTTCAGGATGGAAACATTTGGGAAAATATAATATAATCACAACTCAACTACACATAGAACATAGGTTGATCCAGTTGGTCCCAGTGACCATTTATTGCAGATGACTGAATTACAGATATGTTATTAAACAATTCAACTAAAGAGGCCACACTCCAGATGCTGTGGCTGCTGGTTCTTAAGGCCTTCCCCTCAGGTTCCACCTTCAGCCTCTCAGGTGTCCTCTAGATGGGGCTAAACATGCAGTGGTGGAAAAAAGTTTTCGGACACACCATGCATTTGTGAAATATTGCATTTAGAATCACTCTTTGGTCTTCAAGTGCAATTTCTTTTAGTACAGTCACAGCCAAAATACTAAACAAGTATTAAAAAAGCCATTAAAAACTTAAAATTGTTATTGTTATTTGTTGACTTTGATAGTGATGATACTGATACTTTGGTATTGATGAGAACTGACATTGAAACTGTCAAGAATTTAGTTTTTGCAGTTTTTCTTCAAAAACAAATATCATTTTTTATTTGTTTGTGTCTGTCTAACGCAGCCACACCTTTTGAAAGGTGTGGCTGCGTTAGAGAGACACACAAATCTTTCATGATAAATTTTGAGATTGTGTAAAGTTTTAAGGGTGTCTGTCTTGTCTCCTACACATATTATAACCTGAATGGTTTTTATACACGAAGACATTTACATACAATAATCAAATCAGGTTCAACTCAACATGTACATGCTGCTCACATCAAAATCACTATTAGAATAGCTGTTATTAGCCAGTAGTCATTACGCCTACAGGAAATCTGACCTGGTTCATAGTGCAAACACAAGAAAGAAGGAGAGTTAAATACACACAATTGTGTGTTAATATAGAGTAAAGATTAGGGGGATTGGTGATGCATCAAAATGTGGGTGTGGTCAGAATGGATCCACTGTGTAAAGAAGCAGGACTCTGAGACTGAGAGAAACCACAATCTCTGGTCTGATGAAACAAGGACTGACCTGTGTGTTCTCAGGTCTCAGAGTCAGGTCTGAAGGAAACCAGGCACTGGACACAGGATCAGCTCCTCCAGATGAGGGTTAGGGTTAGGGTGAGCGAAGATAAAAATCATCTGTTTTTTTGTTTTGCTTTGTGTTTTTTCATACCAGGATTCATTCTCAATACACCCTGCTCCATCGATGATTTCATGTCCTTTCTTGTCTCACTCCCTCACTCCTGTCTCCTGGCTTGTTGTGTTCTAGTTCAGACTGAATCTGCCTTACAGAGAGGAGAATGTGATCACGTACCTCCAACCAGGTGTAGAGTACTGTGTGACTGTCACTGTGGACACACTCTTCAACTCCAACACTGTCTCCAGTGGACCTTACTGTGCCTTTACCAGTCCTCCTCCACCCATGAGCTCAGGTAGCATATGTTACTTTGTATACACACAGTTAAGTAAAGTGTCCATACACTCAGAGATGGGCAGAGTACATCTTTCTCTATGGCCCATTTTGAGAATCCCTTCTGAATTATTAATCATTTGATTTAAAACTTAATGTTGAGTTTTAATTATTTTCCATGACTTAGTGGTTTGACCCTGTGAAAAAAGTCCATGGATCAGTCACAACATTAAAATGTCACAGCCCAGGCTGAGTGAGCAAGACAAAGAGGGAGACTGCACAAGTTTTAAAGTAAATTAAAACCCAATATTTATTTGAACCCAAGATTAAATCAATATAGCACAATAATCTGTGATCTTTTACATGAATGCAGTGTTGGGTGTATGAGGGGTGTGATGGGTGAGAGAACCAAGAATAAACAAACCAAACAGGCAGCATGTGGTGAGAGAGAGTGAGAGAATGAGGAGCCATATGTAACCTAGGCCCAGCCTGCCCAGGTGCATCCCATGCACAGCAGCTCCACCCATCTCATCAGCAAGGATCCTGCCAAAGAGACTGCCAGCACACACAAAGAACCCAGAAAAGAGTGGGAGGGGTCATCACAAAAAACAGTCAGTTGATTAAGGCATAAAGTTTTAAAGGTAAAATTTGTACAGTCAGATCAAAAGTATATTTATTATGTCAACAACTGACTGACAGACTGACCGACACTCACAGTGTAAAAATGAATCTGAGGCTCAGAGTAGTTCTGTGTATTTCCATGGACGATGAGGATCAGGATCTGCCAGTGGATCAGGCAGCAACAGCTCCAAATGTCATCACGAGGGAGGACTTGTTGACACTGATCCTGTAACAGGCTCTTGTTACTCTCCACTGTTTTCTGTACTGAAGGGCTGAAAGAGGAACTTGATTTGAATATAACGGTTCATGTCTGGCGGCAGTTGAAGTAAACCACAGTTAGCCACATGGCACTTAGCAGTGTTTATTCCAGACAGCAAAGTTTCAGGTTGTGCTCTGTGTCGCTCCTTGTTTTACAGTGTATGTGGTGGTGGGCCTGCTGGGAGCTTCCTCTATGCTGGGACTCCTCCTCATTGGACTGCTGGTTCATGGTGGTCAGCTGAGCTTGTCCAGAACTCTGGTAACTGATCTAACTTAGATGTGGTGGAATCTGAACAGTAGCATTAAAGTGCACACCTCAGTGTTGTCATTATGTGTCTTATCTCCAATCATGCACAGCTGCGGAACAAAGACTCAACCAACTGGCTTCTGAAGGTTCACAGCCGGACTCCAGCACCCTGAAGGAGACAACTGTCTGTGACAACTGTGGACAGATCAAAAACAACCTAGATTGAAAATACAGATTGCTGGAGAGGAACAGGGCTAAGGCCTGAGACCAGTAGAGCTGGTTTAACTAGATGTTATGGGGCCTTGGAGGAAGTTGAGGGTAAAGTTTATGGTTCAGTATCACATCATAATACTACAAACAAGATGTTTTTCACATTTAACTATTGCTTTCACAAATTCATCAATATACAATGTTAACCTCTTCTCTTGATTGTACTAATGAAACTGTTACTGATACTGTATTACTATCCTGAAAAATAGATCATGTTATAACAAGGTGAAACTGACGTGTCTATTTTTGTGACTTGTACAGTACAACTCCATGTTGTACTTTTGCCACACCAAAAGAAGAACTTCTGATTTCCTGAGTCACTTGGGGTGAAATGATATTGTTCAAAGAGTAATTGATTTCAATGAAGAGGAACAGGAAGTGAAACAAACGGTACATATAAAAGAACCATAGTCACCACCTCATGTAGGAATGACCATGTTCATGTGTTAGGGTTAGCATTGTTACATTGTACTATTATGTACCCTCACTGAAGAACTGAATAATCCACCTCTGACAGCTGAGCAGATCACTTGGTTACTGTTCACACTGATGAGCTGCTGTGTTCCAAAGTGAAAAATGTGTCTTTCACGAGCAGCTCATCGGAACAACATGTTTCATTCACCACATGTATTTGATCTCAGGCTGAGTTTAAGCTGGAAAGCTTTTTTTTAAATGTAAGTGCAGTTCTTTCATACATCATTTTATCAATCAGTTAAACTGAAACGCTCACAGGCTGATTTGCCTGTGAATGTTCTCATTCATCCAGGTCATTGTTATCTCTCTCTCAAATTGAATCGAAGGCAACTGGACTTGTATTTGTCTGTGGAAGACGTTTCGCCTCTTATCCAAGCTTCAGACTAGTGCGGACTAGAGAGACCGATGCATAGGAACTGATGAAGCCGCTTGGATAAGAGGCGAAACGTCTTCCACAGACAAATACAAGTCCAGTTGCCTTCGATTCAATTTGAGAGAGAGATCACAGGCTGATTGAATATACAGAGCTGCGCTTCAAGGGAAAGCTGTCAGTATGTATCTGTGATGATGACTCACAGGTTTCTACCATGTTTCCTGATAACCCAGGGCTATCCATACCCTGTGTTTTAGTTCTGAAGTCATGGATGGCAGAGAATCCTCCACACCTCTGTCAGGACCAAACTGTCCTGCTCACTGGTTTGAAGTTCAGAGAGAGAAACTGAAAGACCTACTCTAAACCCAGTTAACAAGTAAAAGACCCCATATCAGAACCTAGCTTCCTTCTGAAAGACATTGTTACCATGTGGATGTTTCTCCCTCAGCACTTACAGACAGTCATGCAGGCATTTACTCTAGGAATGACTGCTATGACCTTTTGCTTTCTGGTTTCCATAAGAAGAACATATTTCAACTGCAGACCAGAGACAGACCATAGGACACCACTCTTAAATCCTCTTAAATCCACCGTACAGTGGTCCTGAAAGACCAGAGAGCACACGGAGCCCTGACATGACCACAGTGCTGCTTATTCCAGTTGATTCTTATTTTGTGGATTGTTTTCCCTTTTACCTTTAAATCTTATCTATAATTTGTAATTAAAAACATTTCACATTTAAATGTATTAGTTGTTTTTTTCCCTTTTCTTCTCTTGCCATCACACAGTGAGTACATGGTGGACCAACACCTAACTCACATGCCCAGCATATCCATGGTGCAAGTCTGGCCCATATCCAGCATATGGATATGGGCCAGATGTGGGCTGTGGAAGCAGGTCTATGCTGAGCCAGAGAAAAACAAGCATGTGGCTCATGTATGAAATTAATTTATTACTTTTTCTATTAGCTATGGGAGATGTTTGTTTGAGAACAACAGGCTTGGGAATTAATATGTTAGGCTATATGCATAATATCATATTCATTCAACAGTATTAAGGTCTTTACCATAAACAGTGTTGGGAATAACGTATTTCAAAAGTAACGCAATTACAGTAGTTATGCTATAACGCATAAAATTTCGCGTTACAACGCATTTTAACTCTATTAGGGACCTGGTTTATTAAAGGTTTCCTTGTATAAAAACGTGTAGCCTACAAAAACGTGTGCAAACTTAATATCACCGTCAACATGCAAGCTGATCTAACGGTGCACACTGAAAACGACACGCGTTGTCCATTATCACTTTGGCCCTAATAAGTATGCAACATGGGCTGTTTCCTCACAGGTGAGCAAAATACTGGGAGGAGAAAATGCAGAGCTAATAATACGTAATGTATTATATTTTGGGTGTAACTTCCCCACATTGCATATAAAAAGGTCTCAAAAGCTTGTTTGTTTTTTGCATCCAAGTAGGCCTAGTGCTTCACCTCACCGACAAAGTGCAAAGTGTCTGCTTATTGTTCATTTTCTTCTAAAAATGCAATATGGAAAAGTTGTACTACTGTATCCATGTGGCTTTCAGTCTTATCTCAGCTAAAATGAACATTAACTTACCAATTTCAGTGCTCACTTTTTTCGATCTTTATTTTTCTTCTTTTTTTAAACGTATTTATTTGGTGTACTAGCCTACTTATCTTGCTCCATCAGATCAAATCAGTGTTTTGTTAGAGTCACAGTGTGTGGTGTGTTCACAGGCAGTGGGTAAAATAGTAGTTAGTAAAAATAACAATTTAGGCATGCTGTGCTCTCCATCTCTGTTTAAACTACAACCAACATGGCGGACACTTGACACAGCGGACTATCGCGGACAGGTTTACGCATCGCTCCACCTCTGAGCACAGAGTTTCGTTTCCGCGGAGTTCCCCGCCTGTTATTACCCACACTACCAGGAAATGTTCGAGACATAAATGAAACCGACCGTCAACTGAACAACTGCGTGAGCTAACCAAAGAGACCAACATGTCTGCTGCCGTACGCACATTCATTCTGACGTTCGCAACGTTGTGTGGATCAAAAGGTAACATCTGTTCACACACTTTCTCTCTCTCTCTCTCTCTCTTTCTCTCTCTCTCTCTCTCTGTCTCTCTCCCGTGTGTGTATTTGTGTGTGTGTGTGTGTGTGTGTGTGCGCGCGCGCGCGCGCGCGCGTGTGTACGTACGAGCCACTGTAACTGGACCAAATAGCTGCTGGGAACTGTCACCGGCCAACATTCAGTGGTCAGTCAGGAAAGTTTCTTTTTCTAAGTCACAGGTGGAAAACGATAAACTCTGACCCAGAGTTATTCTGGGTTTGTTAACGTACTGAAACATTGTGACATTAACCTCTGTGTTGTCACAGGTTAATAAGAAACGTCACAGCAACACACTCACAGGTCGTTGTTTGTTTGCCTCCCACTCATTAGTCACCTCAGGTCCCTGTCAGTATAGAACAGGCCCAGGCATCTTTCACGGTGGAGAAAAAACTTTGACTGTGGAGATGAAGTACTAACTTCTTAGTCTTCTTCTTTTTTTTTCATTTAAATCTTTATTGAAATTTTGTTCTTAACATTCAAACAAAGAGATACATATTGAATTGAATTGAACTGAATTGAATTGAATTGAAAATGAGGAGCAACAAATGTGTTGCATGACTGTCATCCATTATCAATTTACAGAGTGCATAAATCAGTTAGTTCTAGCCATCTTTCACCGTGTCTTAATGCAGCCATTTCTCCCACTTAGTTGCAACACTTTAGCTCATTCTAAGCTGGTAGGTCAGTGCAACGAGTTATAGTGGGTGGTTCATTCTTGCACCACTTTCTTGTTATTGCTTTCTTGCAGTACATGTGACCGACAATATTTTGGTGAAATACCTATCTTTGTCCAGGACATAATCAATCAAACTTCCAAGTTGCATAACTCTATATCCTGTAGGTATTGCATATCCCACAATGTCTTTAGTTATGTTTTTGACATTTTCCAGAATGAGTCAAGTTTAAGAAGATGTGTGTATGGTTTGCTTCTTTCTTTCCACATAACCATCAGCTTGTATGTTGGGAACCAGTTTGAAGCACTAACTTTAACAGGTAAACACACAACAATCTTCGTTGAGGGGACTGCAAGGTTCCACAGTAACATTCCATTCTGGCCCAGTCAAAGAACGGAACATGCTCTCTGAAAAACTCTGTTTTGTCTCTGATCATTTCTGTTATGTCACTAAACAGTGCCTTTTGATTGATCACTTTTGTTGCACTATTGGCACTTCTATTTGTATAGCCCATTTTTACAAACAGTTTGTCTCAAAGGGCTTATCATTTATCTACTACCATTATTCAGTTCATGTTGATGTTTTTATGAGCCCAATAACATAAAAATGAAAGAAAAAAATCAGCATAAATCCACATCAGTGCAGGTCTTCACCAGTCCAGTTTTAGTGAGTCTGTGTCCACAGCAGCTTGGTGACAGGAAGTGGAAGCTGACGTAATCTCTGCCAACTTCCACCAGTCTGCCCAGTCTGCTGGCCACAGACAGCCGCTGCTTCACTGGTTATTTTGGTTGTAAAACTCTCTATTAACACTTTAGTCATGTCACAGAATCACATCTGTCCTCATGGAGTCCCTCACCTGGATTTGCTGCTGTTTCGTGATTGGCTTATGGGAACATTGCAGGTGTTTATAATGTGAGTGTATAAAGTCCAAAGTGTGTACCTGTAATGACACTGACTCTGTCACATGGTCTGCGTTTATGGACTGTACAGTGGGGTCAGGGATTCTCAGCAGACCCACAAATGTCAGCCTGACCTCCTACAACATGAACCTGGTGCTGAGGTGGAGTCCACCTGAAGGAGCAGCCAGAAACGTGGTCTACACAACTGAGTACAAGTGAGTCCATCATGCTCATCTCATCACATTCACCTAATAAACCCTCTGAGGTGGTGCTACACAGCTGTGAACACCTGTCTGCGTTCAATCTACAACTGCCATCAACTATAGTTTTCATTATTGATCATTTGAACAATGATTTTTGTTTATTAAATGTTGTATATTATTCCAATATAACATCATGTTTGGACATTTTAACCAAATGAATCAACAGATAATTTCATTCTGTTTGTTCCTCTGACGAGCTGTAAACATAATAATGAAACATCTAATCTGAAATTTGTCACATTTTTATCCATCCCCATCTACTTTGATCAATATGTCTGTCGAGTAAAAATGTAGAGTGAAAATACAAAGTTTGTGCTGTGGTGCTGCACAATGTAGCGATCTGATGAAAGTGTTGAATGACGGAATGTAGAAAATTATGAGGAACTACAGTTACTGGAGTGGTAGCATGGCCCTCTGAGACTTCAGTTTGTTGCCAGTCCACAGCTGGAGTTGATAAAGTTTATCAATGGTGTGTATGATACAAACAAAGAGCAGCAAGGGCATCAGTAACAACATCACTGAATTGTCATAGTTGTGCTGAAGTGTACATCAGCTGCTCAGTGATGAAATCATTAATCAGTCAAGATGGAGAGACAGAAAGATCCCTTCAGTTAGTTGTGTTGAAGCTGGAAATAGAAACCAGCTGCTGTGTTCTTGTAGCCTGACTTGTTAGCTTAGCTTGAGCTCTGCCTACACTTGGATGGTGGGTTGGACCCTACTGTCCATTGCATGTTTGACACACTATTGTGCATGTACGTTATCCAGACAGTTGTTTCTAGAAACTAAAGTCCACTCACCTCCACTGTGAAAATTGTGGTGAATTCTGACTTTTAGTCTCTTAACCCTCAAGTTCTAGAAACTGAACTAACTACCAACTTGTGTAACAGAGCATGGTGTTTGTCTGCAGCACTACAGTCACCCCCTACACAGTCGCCTGTGTCAACATCTCCACCTTTGAATGTGACTTGACTCGCCTCAACATCCATTCACCCATCGTGGAGTATGGAAAGTACACCGGCAGAGTGCGGGCACAGCTGGGGTCAGACAGCTCGGCCTGGGTGGAGAGTAACCCCATCACCCTGGACATAGACAGTGAGTACAAACTGTCTCTGTGTCTAATAAATATACACAGTCATATACAGTACTGTGCAAATGTTTTAGGCACTTCAGATGTTTAGATTCTTATCCATTCTGCAACACCATCCTAGAGGCCCCTGATCAGTTCCACATTTATTCTGCAGCAAGAAAATGACCTAAAAACTACAATAAGCCAATAAGTAGCAGTATTTGAATTGGCAAGAAGAACAGTGAGTCCTGCAACAGATGGTTTTACCAAATGGGAGGTGACTTAGAGAAATGATATTTATGTACAGACTACAGTATTTTGTCATGATGATGGTATTTGTAGCAACTTCAAGAACAAAGGAGCAGCTGAGAAGCTGAGGTTGGGCCTGATGCTCTGTCTGACACTCTAAACAAAAGAATCCACTGAGATTTCAAACTGAAGTTTAACTTTTTATTAACAAAAAAATATGATCCACTATGATAAAATGCACCAACTTATACTCAAAGTAACCATCAGTAATTCAGAGTAATCCGAGTGACTGTTTTTTGTCAGTGTAATGTATCATTTAGATTTCAGAACTGCACAGGTTGCACTCCTTGCATTACTTTAACTACTTGACTTTATACATCCCTCATTCAAATGATGTTTAGCACAGTACTGACTGAGCCATAGAATTTGCATCATTATACTGTTTAGACTGCTGCTGTGGTATTATCACCCAGCTGGACCTCCAACAGTGTGGTTGTTGCCATGGAACTATTGTGGTAAATACATTTTCATTTAGTTGTTTTTGTTTTCCAGACACATAAGGAATTGAAGTGTCCTGTCAGTGTTGTTCATGGTGTTGTTTAACAAGCTGCTGTACATCCTGCTCTTCTCTGTCTTCCTCAGCCATTATTGGTTCACCCACAGTTTCTCTCTTCTCCAACGGGGCGACATTGGAGGTCAGCATTGAGGACCCTGTGTTCGTGGTGTCAGAGCTCAGGAGGGTCTACTTCTCTGCCACGTACAATCTCAGCTACTGGAAGGAGAACCAGACGGAGACGGTGAATGCACTGCACAACGGTTGCTCAAATGTCCTCTGAAATTACTGGTCATACAGTGCTGCTTGAAAGTTTGTGAAGCCCTTGAGTAGTTTAGATTTTTCTGTTTTTACCAAGATTTTCTTATTTTGTCATGGCCAGTTTGGTACATGAAATGTCAGGTTTATGTTTGTCACTTCCATGTCTTTGTTTTGAGGGAACTGTGTGTGTAGCCAGCAGACTATGTGAAACATGGAATCAGAGTATGTGCAAAAGTAAGTGAACCCCAGCTGCACTGGTAAAGTCAAGCAGGTAACAGACTTAGGTGAAACACATGTGGGTGCTCAGGTAATTAATTAAGCAGACCCATCAAATATGCTGAGGAACGGTTCTGTAAGATCTGTAAGACAAATCATCGGCACATGGAGGACACTCAGCTTCCCCACAACTCTGCCCAAGAGTGGATGGCCATCAAAACTTTCACCAAGAAGCACCAGAAGAAGAATAAATCCGGCCAAGGCCAACCCACACATCACCCCCAGAGAGTTGCAGGCCTCTCTGGCAGCATCTGGGATAAATGTACATGTGTCAACAAGCAAGAGAAAAATGAATAGATATGGTATTCATGGGAGAGTTGGTAGAAGGAAGCTTCTGCTCTCAAGAAAGAACAAAGTTACCAGTCCAACAATGAATTATTTGGCCACAGTCACAGGAACAATGTTTGGAGGGTTCACAAACTTTCAAGCAACTCTGTGCATAGGAGCTACATTTACAGGTTAATATACTTGTCCCATGTCTTAGCGTCTGTAAGCTCTGGATCCAAAGACGCAGTGGTTCCCAGCCTTTTCCAACTTGGGGCCCACTTGAAAATCTGACAAATGTTTGCGGCCCACCTCTGTACCCATAAACGATGTAGAGGCTTTTTTTTTAATTAAAGATAGAACATCCAGGACTGACCTGGAAAGGGGAAACATGTAGGAAGCTCCACAGTCACTGGGAAGTTGAAAGCATTGCTAACCGTATTGGACACATGAACACTTTGCAAGTTATAGAAGCTGAGACAAGAAGTGTTACAGTCATCCCTGGTCTCCCTGATTTTTATTTTTATATAATTACATTTCTATTTTATTTTCATTCCCAAAAATCATATTATTTTAAAAATGATTTGATGGCCCGTTTGCAATAGGCTCACAGGTTGGGAATCACTGGTGTAGAGGTTGTGGGATGTGATCTTTATTACAACTTGAGTTACATAACCCAGCAGGTTGTGCTGTAGGTGGGACACCAAATCACTGTGGTGACCACATTGATGTTTATTTAATTGCTTTAAAATCTAATGACACTGTTAACTAGAGTGAATATTACATCCAATAATCAGCCAGGAGGATAAAGGATTGATCCCTGATCTTCATTAGCCTCACTGTAGCCTGAAGTGCAGAAACAGAGGAAATAAAAAGATACTTACTGTATTCTTTGTAACATCTCCTCTATAGTAAATGGGTGAAACATTGGCACACTGAGTCCCCCTAACAACATGAAGTGTTACCATGACACCCTACTGTTCCAGACATCTACATTGATCTTGGCTGTGTCACCACAATGAGAGTTCCATCTGTTTTACAGAACCATGACTGTTTGTTTCAGACTGTTAACAAATGTTCAGTTCCATCTCACATCTGGTCACCTCTGTCGTGATGCTGCAGCTGCTCACACACTCACAGCCTTTCTGTGATTTCCTACAGGCTTTAAACATAAGTCCTATACAGCAAAACCGTGTGGTTCTTTCTGGCCTGGATCCAAAGACCAAATACTGTGTCCAAGTTCAAATTAACACAGACAGCAACCCCCACCCCAGCAAGCCCAGTGCAGTTGTCTGTGAGAGCACAGGCACAGGTAAGTGTCTTCTGCCGACATAATGAGCTGGAGTTTGAGTTATTGCTGAATAAGTGGAATGATCAAAGGCATGATCTGCAGGTCATTCTTGTGTTATCAACCATGAGACAGATTTGTTGCCAACTGGTCACTCAGTTGGTCCTCTACTTTCTCTGCTTTTTCACACTGAAGTGTCTTTGCTCTGATCCGATTCACTTTATCAACTTGTTTTTCTCTCCTGTGTTTCTGTTCTCAGATGAACAGAAACACATCATTACACACCACAGGAGAACATTCACTTGGTTTATTGCTTGCTTTTGGTTAACTAAAAAAATGAGATCATTTCTATCTCTCTCTGATTTACATAAGGTCATCCGTTATGAACACATTACACCTATTCTTGCCTTGCAAGAATGCTGCCTGCTGCCTGTTACCATCCATATTGATTTTAAAATTCTCCTATCACTTTTAACGCACTAAATTGACTTATTAACCCCTTGTGTGCCTGGGCACTCACTTAGGTCAGTGAATGGAGCTCTACTAGTCACTCCAAGGTCTCGACTAGTGACTAAAGGTGACCGGGCCTTTGCTGTTTGAGCCCCCAAAGTGTGGAACTGTCTACCAATTGCAATCAGACAGACAAATTCCTTAGTGTCTTTTAAAAGTCTTCTTTAAACATTCTTTTTATCAAAAAGTATGTTTGATATGTGATGTGTTTCATTATCCAGTCATACTGATTACTTTTTGCCCCTTTGTATCTACGTTCTATTCTCCTGTTTTATGATCCCCATTGTCTTTGTTTGCTTTTCTTTCCTTATTAAGCACTTTGTAACTTTGTTAAGAAAAGTGCTATATAAATAAAGTTTATTATTATTATATTGGTCAGATTGTCTGGCCAGAGTCAAGGGAGGGTATCCATCAACATTGCTAAACAAAGCCAAGCTTTCCAGAATAAGCCAGGCTTAAACTTATGCCATTTCCAAATGAAGCCTCAAGTTGTTCCCCTAATGCAGTCCAGACTTATCTAATCAATCAGTTCTCACATTATGCTTATATACTATTGACTCTGTGTCTGTGGTGTTTTAAAGTCTGATTTTAAAAAACAACATTCAGTTGGAAGAACCTGATCTGAGTTGAAAGGATGAGAGGATGAATAGAGACAAGTCAATCAACTGAGGCCATGAGGACATCATTTGTCATTTTAATCAGAGCTGTTAGACTCTATCTTGAAACGAATGAATCCATCCCTGTGTGGTTAATGAAATAAGTATGAAAGCAGAAATTATCTTCGAGATTCCACTCAGCATTCAGAGAGCTTTACAGTGTGATGCTGTCTGTAGAGTTTGGTTCGGGTAGGAAAAAATCAGGTGTGCTCAGTCTCTGCAGCCCTGAGGAACATCTGCTGCCACGCTGTTCTGCTGTCCCTGTGTTACCAGTTTATTAGGAACACATGTACAAAGGCAATCTAATTACAATCAATCTTGTCTAATGAAGGCTATAATGGTTAGTTATTTATGATTATCTAAACAACATTCACTCTTTCACTTTTCCTCTTCCTCTTCACTGGATCCTCTTCTAGACAACAGTAAATTGAGAACATAAACATAATGATAATTTCTGCTGTTGGTGTGTTTCCCTGCAGATGAATCTCCATGGATGGAAGCCATGATCACATTCATCCTCATGGCAGTGGGTGTGGTTCTGGTGGTGGTTGGGGTTGTGTACCAGGAAAATATCTCCCAGATTTTTTGTCCCGAGGATGCCCTGCCTCAGCACCTCAAAGAGGTTTGTGTCTTATGTTCTCTGATGAGCCATAACACAGGTGTCGAAAACCTTATAGTTGAGTCAAGCTATCTCTGTGATTGGGGTGTTTTCCCATCTGTGTGACTGAGGTTAAGTGAGCCATTCATCTTTAAAAGAAAGAAGGCATCAGTGACTTCTATTCCCCAAAGAGTAGCTGTTAGGCCAAGAATGATACGTTGAGCCTCTGGTTGGCCTTGGAGGAACCAGTCAGATATTTTAGACCAGAATTCAGAGCCAGAGGGCATAAAACTTCAGATGACACCTGTCACACAGCAGTGACACAGAGGGAGAAATCTTTTGCAACCTGAGTTTCAAATGGTAAATATGGTGGACCAGCTTGAGCAGGACTGAATCATCAGGTTGACACAGTGTTGTATAGGTTAATACACAGTTCCTCCTTGTGAACATCCCTGGTCTTCACAGTAGAAGCTGTCTCACAGCCATCAAACACACAAACTTAGACAGTAGATGCCTGGACTCTGTAGCCTGTTAAAAACACAGTATGTTTCTCTGGGAGGGTTTTACACTTGTAATTCTCGGATCAAACACAGCATAAGTTTCAGGCTACATATACTACCAGCCAGTACTGACCTGTGGTGATGTTATAGTTGACCAGTGTGTGTTCAGCTGTATGTGTGTGATGTTTTATTGGTTCTTCCAACCCAAATCTAAATCCGTCTGCCTCTTTCCTGTCCCCAGTATCTGCTGGCACCACCCGACTCCACCATTTACCAGGCCATGAAAAACTCCCACCCTCGAGAGGAGTTCTGCCATCAGATCAGGATTGTCACAGACCACAGGACTGTGGAGGCAGGGGGCCCTCTAGAGGGATCAAGCACTTTGAGCAGCAAATAGCCTGATGGGTCAAGAGGGCAGATGATCGGTGTGGACACTGAGAAACAGTGACAGATTAAGAAAATAATCTCTAGATGGCCATTATTATTATTATTATTATTATTATTATTATTATTATTATTATTACTACTACTACTACTACTACTGTGAAGAGACACAGTGACATGGAGTTACAGGACTCTTAAATCCCTGTGTTGCTTGTGGTGTTACTATACACTGTGTGTAACTGAAGGACCATGACACCACCCACACTAAAGGATGTATGGGGCAGTTTTGCTCCAAGATACTCACACACCAAGCTCTGTTTATTATTGTGTGTTTCATGACTTTATAAACCTCCTTTCATTGAGAACAACATAGTTCTCATTGTCTCACTGTGATTATGAAGGACTGAGGGTCAAACAAACCATTCAGCAGTTTTAAGTGGAGTTTAAATAAAGTCAGTGTTTGAACGTGGGATGAGTTGGTTGGTCTTTTCTGACATGAAGCAACACACAGTACACAGCAAACACACTAACAGCCAGATGTGCCATAAATGGCTAACCCTGACAGTAAAGGCACAGGTTAGACAGGCCCTGCATGCACATCATTCTCTCTCACACATTGTTAACTTTGCATTGGGCTCTTTCATAGTCTGTGTCATATTATACAGGAATCAATGTATAACAAGGCAATAATCAGCACATTGGCCATGTTAAAATTTCATCCACTCACATTTAGGGCTGAAGTTGAAGATAGTTGTTTGTATAAATATGATTCATTCTATCTACAAATTAAATTCTTTACATAAATAACCGTATCAATATCCTGTATTATTCAGAAACATACCGCCTAATTTGTGAAGTCCAAGACTGAGACCAAACCAATGTGAGTCCATTTTCAAGACCATTACTGTATTCAGTACCAGGACCAGTAGGTCAATGGTACTGAATACAGTACGTGGCTTGATATTTACATTGTTTCTCAGCTAAAAGAAAAGTTAATTTTATTTAAAATCTAAACCATATTTCATTGAAACAAAGTTTGGATTGGACAGAATAACAGCACAGAACCTGTCTCCCTCTTTGACACTGGTGCAACCAAGTTTTTCCAATGGTTACACAAGCATATTCTTTTGTAGAACAAAATCTTATTTTACAGCAGGAGCTGTCATATACGAATACGAATACGAATAATTTTATTAATCCCCAGAGGGAAATCATATATTAAATCCATATGAGCAGAATAAAGAGCCTCAGGGTGGAGTGGTCGGTCCCCAGCTAGCTGTGACCCCCTCCGCCCGGCCTCCGAACCAGTGGGGGAGGTAATGTGCGGTGAAGAGGTTTGCTACTTCCCATCCATAATACGAGCCTCTACCTTAACTGCGCATGCGCGAACCCAAGGTGAGTTTCGCTGGAGATTAATTTGTGTGGCAGCTGTCGTGCTAACGTTAGCTGTGAACTAGAGGGCACTTTTAACATTGTCTCTGAATTAGCTGCCACCGTCAGACTTGAATAAGCTGCCGTTGTTCTAACTTTAGCCCTACACTAGCCGCTGTTGTGCTAACAGTGGATGGGAGTGTGCTGCTGTTTGTGCTAACGTTAGCTTCAAGTGAGCCGCTGCTGTGAATCTCATACGAAGAGTAAAGGGTCTGTGTCCAAACAGACACAGACGAGTCAGTGAGCCACCTGATACCCGGTAGGTCCCTGCCCCTCTGTAACTGCGGCTAACGACTTGTTCAGTGTTGTAGACTTTGGCCGCCTCAGAGACTCATGTTGGACTGGGGGTCATTAACTGTAGTGAACAGTACAGTCAGAAGTCCGCTTATACAACCACCGTGTGTTTTCCTCTTGTGTTGTCTGGCCTGTCTGTGTTTGTCTCCCTCGCTGTCTCTCTCTGTAAGGCTCACTAATGTCTCAGCAGACGTTATGGACCGCTGACGTCTGTCTTGTCCTCTCCTACAGAATAACTGTAATCACTGGGGCCTGCAGACAGACAGACACACACCAGGATGACCAGTGTAAGTCAAGTTCTGGTTTCTGTTCAGACTCTAATTATCTGTGAATCAGTCAGTGATTGAAAGCAGCTGTTCCAGTGGACGTGCTCACCATTTGTGTTTACTGCAGCAGCTCTCCAGTTGTTGCTGTGTCTTTCTCACTATTACAAAAAACTAAAAACATTTTTTTAATTTACTCAGAAACACATTTTTACATGTATGTGTGAGTGGGGGATGGGGTAAATTCATATAACTGACTTTATTTAGTATTGAACATGTTTTCTCATAAGTCTCAGGTAAATACTACAGTAATGTTATAATATTGTTGAACCTTTTTGGATTTGAACCAATGGTGCAGCGGTCTCACTGTCGTCTCACATTGGAATGGGGCTTCTCCCCAAAGTCCAAACACATACAGGTTAACTGGAGTCTGTAAATCGGGCATGTGGAACCTATTCCACAAAGGGCCCGTGTGGCTGCGGGGACTCATTCAATCAACTGATCTCAGTCTTCAGATAGTTGATTGGTCAAACTGTGTGCCCTTGGTTGGTTGGAACAAAATCATGCAGCCACACCGGCCCCCTGTGGAATAGGTTCCCCATGCCTGCTGTAAATTGTCTGTAGATGTGAGTAGTTGTCCCTGACCAGGTGTACCCTGTATCAGGTGTAGGGACCTTTCTGCTCTTTTTTTCAGAATAGAACCTATAAATCTTATTTAAAAAAAAAAAAAAAAAAAAAACATAGACAAACACACAAACATGTATGCAGGAGAGTACCCCCCCAGACCATATAGCTGTTTAATTTGATGTGTTTTCTTGTCTTTACACAACATCTATTGCGCATCTGCCCATCCTGGGTGAGGGATCCCTCCTCTGTTGCTCACCCTGAGGTTTCTCCATTTTTCCCTGTTAAAAGGGTTTTCTTGGGAGTTTTTCCTCAGTCGATGTGAGGGTCTAAGGGCAGAGGATGTTGTCATAATGCTGTGTAAAGCCCTTTGAGACAAACTGTTTGTAAAAATAGGCTATGCAAATAATATTGCCTTGTCTTGATGTATGTGTGTTTGTGTGTGTGTGTGTGTTCAGGTGCTGTGCCACAGAGCCAGGCTGGTCACTTACCTCCCAGGCCTTCATGTGTTGGTCCATCGAGTGGCTGGAGCCAGAGCCTTTTCCACTGCTGGATCCTCTGGCTCCGATGAGCCCCCCAAAGCCTTCACACCACCCGACATGGGTATGTCATACACATTTTCACTTTACTTTTCAACATGAAGTAGCAAAATGAAGCTGTTTCAGATGATAGAGTGTGTGCCATTGTGCTGTATAGACAGAAGAGCCGTCATGCTTGAGATGCATCTCTCAAGGTGGCATATAGCCAAATACCTGGATTTGTGTGAAACCTGCTTCATGTACTTTTCTTGACATTTAGGGCTGCGGACAGTTTGGCCTGATGAGAGCATGGGGCCTTTTGGGCCCCAGGACCAGCGCTTCCAGCTACCTGGTAATGTGGGTTTTGAGTGCCACCTAGAGGGACTAGCAGAGCAGAAGATAAGCCTGGCACACAAGGTGATACCTGATGTACTGTCGAGCCCATCCAGCAGTGAGAGACATGAGTTCATACTGGCCCAATTCATTGGAGACTTCTATGTAAGTGTGATGATTGGAGACTGCAAATAGAAAGGCTTGGAAGCCTTGGATTAAAGAGGGAATCAACTGATACCACAGACCTGATTAATAATAGCAAAAACGTCCAACATGGATTTCCAGTCTGAAATCAGAGGTTGATGACTGCCTATCATCAGAGAGACCAGTGATATTATTATTATTGTTATTATTACTGACTGCTACTGAGGCTCTGTTGGTGTATTGCTTTGTTGTGATTAGAGTGTGGAAGAGATCTGTAGATGGACACACACCACGCCTCAGCTGCTGATGCTCTTTGCTGTAAATGAAAGTTTCGGTTTCACGGGGAAGTGAAGGCAAGGCAAGTTAATTTGTATAGTCCAGAGAAGATAATACAAGACCTCCACGGCGAATGATGCACAGTAACAGAAAGCTAACATCTCATCTGTGTGGATGAACCAACGGTCAACAACTCCTGCATCTCTGTTTTTTTCTTCTTCTTTTATGTGTGTGTGTGTGTCAGGACAAAGATGACCCAGCTTCTTCACAGAGTGTCAGTCGGGCTGAACAGTACTTTGACAGCTCCACTGTGGAATGTGCAGTCCAGTCCTGTCCTGAGTTGCTTCAGAGAGGTACATCTCACACTCATCACCCAGGTTGTGTTGGTGGAAGATGATCTCAGTGACTGACCAGCATTAGTATAAATTTATTTGTAATATTGAATAAACACTAAATGGTTTAATGCACAGACTCAACAACCCCAGGCAGACTTAAACATTTCTGTTTTAGATTCATTAGGTTCTGTAAGATCAGCTCCTCCTGTGATTAAGAAACAGAGAAGCCATAATCACATGTGGACCAAACTGTGAACACAAAAGTGCCACTGTCTCTGTGTGTCCAGCAGAGCTACAGTCACCGTCTCAGACTCATGTTCTGTTCTGTTTGTTTGATGCACAGATTTCCAGTCCATGTTTCCTGAGGCTCCATCCTCAGGTATGATGGTTGTAACAGTAACACAGAGGGCCAAGAATGACATGACAGCGTGGAGCTCTGAGGTGGAGGAGGAGAGGGAGCAGATGCTAGGAAAGGTGAGCTGGAGTCCGTTATATTTTGACAGGACAGGCCCCAGCAGAGTCGGGCAGAACGTATGTGGAACAGACTCCACAAAGGTCTGCACAGCAGATCTGTGCAAAGATCTGTTTTTACTACTGTGTGAACTCCATGCATGCACAGTGGTGTCACAGTGCGCCTGACACTATGGGGGCCTTAATGCTCCTGTGAGTAGCACACAAAGCAGGAGACTCACATCCCCATGTAAAGAGGGAGCGGGTCCCTCCACATGAACAACACCAGGATCGTGTGTGTACACAGGAACAGAGTCACACCGATAAGAGTTGTTTCTCTGCTGCAGTTTGTAGATGGAGCCAAAGAGATCTGCTTGGCTCTACAGACAGATGGGTTCTGGGCTGACTTCATCGACCCCTCCTCAGGCCTAGCGGTAAGGTTCTACTGTAACTCACTCACACACAAGCACAACACAATGAATAATGTGAGAGTGAATGCTACAGAGAGTGTGTGTGTTCCTCTGGAGAAACTGAACAGTTTGTGTGTGTGTGTGATCCTCTCCAGTTCTTTGGCTCCTACACTAACAACACCCTGTTTGAGACGGACGACAGGTACCGCCACCTGGGCTTTCAGATCGAGGACCTGGGCTGCTGCAGAGTGATCCGACACTCTGTGTGGGGAACACATGTCTTTGTTGGGACAATATTCACAAATGCACCGCCCAGCAGCCTCATCATGAAGACACTGCAGGGGAGATGAACACAGGAACTCTGGGCTACAGTGATACTCTGAGAATCTGTTCATACACTGGTTCAGAATTATACAACTCTGAGTTCGTATTTTATTATCTGATAGTGATTTATATTTATACATCCAGATCTCATTCTGAAACTTGCTGTGATCACAGTAAACAAACTCAAATGTTTCTTGTCGTTCGCTTTGATTCAAACTCCTGTCATTAACACACTTTCTCACTGACATTCATACTGAGATTGTACAGTGTGACACTAATGTCAGCAGAAGGAGAATGAAATTTAAGTTTGATGTGGAGGCAGAACTGAAATGACAGTGCCTGTCACCTAGCAACCTTGATACTGTAGTTTTAAAGGTTTTACCATTAGCTCCTGGTCTGATATAAGAAGAAATTACATTATCAAATAGAGGTCTTTGTATCAGACACAGTGTGTAATTAAGAAATGACTGTGTATTGATGTATCTGTTGTCACTGAAGAGTTGCTTATGGACACCCCTGCAAGAGTACTCACCATTAACAAACAGTGGCTGGTCAGGATCTAAATAGCTATAAGGACAGACTGTCCTTGTGACCTACACCACCACCACTGATCTGAGTGCTGTTCATGTGTTCATTCACTCATTCTGTGACAGCTGTCAGCAGCTGCTGCAGTACCAATGACCACCAGCAGGTGGAGTGTTGATCTGAACACCATCAGTGGTGCAGTCAGTGACTGCTCTAACTGATGTAGAAGGCAAGGCAAGGAAGGGCAGAAGTGAGGCTGGGTTACTGGGTCATGTTCTTACACAGCACACCAAGGTGTGTGTAGTATCTATTTTGCCCACCATCTCACCATATCACTCCATATCACCACCACTATTAAGCAGTCCTCTTGGCAATAAGCTTGACATGAAACAAATCTTCTGAGGCTTGAAAAACAAAGATACAAGATTCACTGTTGGCTCAACTAGGCGCATTGGTCAAAGAACTGTCTTGCTCCTTAGGTTGCTCAACCTGGACAGCTAAGTACCTATGATGTCACCAGCAGCGTGATTAAACTAGCATTTCAACATTTTTAAAGGAAAAAAATCAATCCAAGGCTGGACTTGGAGCCTTGGAGCCTCTGGCGGTTGTTTTGATTGCGACACTGGATGCAAACTGTTTGCAAGTGTGGATTTGGTGGTTGGTAAAAACTGATTAGTGACTGGATCAGGATGGCTAAACAGATAGAGGATGATGATATGGGTTTGGTGTTAGATGATTGGACCCCAGCATGTAGTGGGAAATCACAGCGATCACAGCAGGGGCGCGGCAGGAGGAGTTTGGATGCAGGCCCAAACAGTAAAAGAAAGAGTCGTGCCAGAAATTTGGAAGAGAGCAACTCAGATGAAGGAAGTAGAGCTGTTCGAGGTAAGGTTTTGAAGGGAGACTTTAAAATTAACTTAAAGTTCAGAAGAGAAGATGAGCATATCATTCTGAGTCCAATAGCGCTGACAAAAGAACTGAGAAAGAGGCTGGGGGAGGTGGAAATGGCTATAGTCATGAGAGATGGAAACCTATTAATAATATGCAAAATAGAAGAGCAAAGAAGCTAAGCAGTTGGAAAATATCTTCCAGAAGGTGGTGTGTGAAAGAAGGATTCTGGGAGTAAACATGGGGGTGAGAGGAGTGATAACTGGAATTCCTGTGGATGAAGATTTGGAGAGACTTAAAGGGAGAATAAGGGGGGCGAGGTGAATTGGATCAGGAGACTGCAAAGAGCAGTTGATGGTGAAAGATGTGATAGTCTGTCAGTTCTCATGGAGTTCCGAGATCCTGTTCTTCCCGAAAGAGTGAGGGTTGGATGTATGAGATTCCCAGTTCGGCCTTACATTCCTCTGCCACTTCGATGCTACAAATGCCAGAAATATGGTCACATAGCAGCAGTGTGTAAAGGAAAACAAAGGTGTCCCAAATGTGAAGGAAATCTTAAATTTGAAGAATGTCAGAATGGCATGCAGAATGGCATGTTCCTCCTGTTCCTCCTAGGAGGAACAGGAGGAACAGTTATTTTGTTATACTAGTAAAAATGTATGTGTTAACTCTGCAAGCTTCGAAGGGCCTGCTACAGCACAACCCTTAACAGTACAACAAATTTATGGAGTGTGAGAGCGAAAACCTGTCAGGCAGGCAGGCTCTTTCTTAAAATTACCTTCAATCAATCTAGACAGGAAATTCTCTCTCAGTCCCTCTGCCTTAGGCGACCACATATTAGTACTCCAGGCCAACTGTGAAAAAAGGAAGATTTCTAAACTTATATAACATCTTAAGCAAATATATGTGGATACCTCAGAAAATAAACTCAAAACAATATCCAATATCAGGCTGGTCACCCCATCGGACCCTCCACTGGACCTTTCCCAGCCTAACTCTGATCTCCCTAAACGCCCAAAAAGGAAAAAACATCAGAGGTTCCAATACATTTGCCCACTAGCAGAAACATATAAATGTTACAAATTACAACAATCTTCAATATTATGGAAACATAAATTGTCACACTGCAGCTCTTTCAGTACGTCGACTCCCACTGTAACTGTAATGCTCCATCACAGTGTCCATTGTTCAGATATCAGGATCCCTTCAGAACCTCAGGATCCCTGAACAACCAGCTTCTCACAGTTATCCTTCCTCAATATCCTTCTAAGGGGAAAGGAGACAACACACCAGTATCTTTGCAAATTAACAAATACAAATCAAAAACATATTAACACGTTATGTTTGAACATGAAATTCAACATTTACATTACTCAGAATTTATAATTCACCTTTTAGCCATACCCTCCTATGATAGAAGACTACAAAATAGCCCACAGTCAAAAAAAATCTTCAAAATGGATACATCTCCATCAGTTTTCCTTCTATACTCACTTCATCACCATCTTCTCATTTATTATTTCTATTCAATATCAGCATCTGAGCTTGATTTCCAGGCATCACCACTCCAACCCATCTCAATATCATGGCCTTCGCAAAAGTCAACACTAGGGTACCTTATTGAACACAACTACAAGCCACAGTCATGGGTTGAGTGTAACTTCTTGTTTAATTGACTGCTTGTGTTGGAAAGGAGCCAGCACACCTTGTCTTTAAGAGTGGGGGGTTGGATGTCTGACTTAATCCTCACGTAACCACCTTGTTCATCCAAGTACGAATGGGCCCAGGGGAGCACAGGAAGGACGGCATCCTCAACTCCAATATGTTCTTGGTAATGAAACTGTAGAGGGTCCTGACCCCAGCGTGACGGGAGCTGCAGCTGGAGCTGCACTATCAGGTTGTGAAAGTGATACCACAGGAGAAACTGCATCTGAAGCCACTTGTGCTTGTGCTTCACTTCCTGTTGGCAGGGAAGCACAACAAAGTAAGTGTTGTTCCACAGTTTTTCTGTACAATGGCCCCGGCTCATGCTCCGGCTGCTCCATCTCACAATGGAAATGCCACTCTCTCACATCTACTTGCAGTCACTCCACTCCTCTTTAGGGACATAGTGTGACAATAGTTAAAGATAAAGTGAGTGTAGACTGGTTCCAGATTGGAACCAGACCAAATATAATGTATGCACCTCATCATAACTTTAACTCCTAACACCATAAACATTTCTGCAGGGTGACCTTAGTTGTACTGTATCAGGACAGCCCACCCTGACCTTCAGATCTGCTCCTCAGAAACCATTGGTTGACATCACCATGGCTATGTCTCTGAGAGTAATCTGATTACCTCTGTATTCATGTGATGGTAACTGAAAACACAAGACAGATGTTACACACAGACTCAATATTGACCTTCGTCAGTCCTGGTGTGTGTGATAGTGAGACTGACCCTCATTACATTCATTAGTAAACATCATGTGGAATCTGTTCTAGAGACAGTCAACAGTTCTTCATACACTGACAGTAAATGTTTCACACGTCATCTTTGATTATAAGAAGATTAAAGTTGTACATTGATGTTGCGTAAGTATCAAAGAGACAACCTGTATTCAGTAATTGATCCTAAGAACAAGTTGTCAGGATTTCTATGAATTTGTTGAGATGTCACAATAAAGCAGTTACCACACAGACCCAGCTAGGATCTAAGCCTCTGTCCTGAAAGCCTGAGAAAGTAGATGTTAAAGTAAACTGACATGTTTATGGATCTTAAACCCACATATCTTCTAATGGATCAAATAATGGGACATGTGTAAAAGGGACCTTTAAGGGACACCTTGCACTCACACAGAATAAAGTGTGTATGTATCTCGCAGTAAGAGGCCCGTGTAATCTCTTCTGGCTCCTGACCCTCCTAATCCCTTTCCCCTCACATTCCAGTTGGATAACAGGAGTGGGTGCACAGCTGAGTCCAGAAACATGATAACACCCTCATCTCCTCTTTCTGCAGTGAGCATGCTCTCTCCACCTCTCCAGCTGCAGTGGATTACTTGCATCAGTGTTATAGAGATTGTGCTACACTGAGTCTTCTGCTGTGTTTCCACAGAGACTCAACTCCTGAGTCTCCAGGTGTGCAGCATCATTCGCATGTCATCTCTCATGTTACCTAATGTTATCTGATGTTACCTGATGATACCAGATTACAGATGATAAGAAAATGTAACAAACACAGACCAAGTCTAAATTAAAATGAAAAACTAATTAAATCAAAAACCGTTGATAGTGAACTCAATGTAATGTCGAATTAAGAAGAAAAGATGGGTCTTGATTCTGGGTTTGGTCAATCAAATCAAATTTGTCGAGCTATAAATTTTCCCTCAAAGCTCTCTTTCAAAATGCTTCTGGAGAACATGAAGGAACAGGCAGCTCATGGGTCAGCGAGTTGGTCACTGTTACATGAACACCATGACACGTCCTAAGGTCATGGCAGGAAGCTAATCCCTCCTCAGAAAAAGGATTAGAAATCACATTCGAGGGTAGAAAGCCTGAGGAAGCTACAGTCTACTGTCTTATTGAGGTGATTTCCAGAGCAGGACATAAACTCAGCAGTGAGGTGGCTGCTTGCACCAACACACTGTGAAACCAAATACTTCTGCTCAGTGGACTCCACTTTATTGTGCCCAGCACAGAACAAAGAGAGGAGGCATGGATATTAACCTGTGGCCCAGAGTCATATGTAGTCAGGTCATGTTCCCATGCACCTCCAGCAGAGGAGGAAGGAAAGGACTAAACTACTACTGTACTTAGTTGCATCGTACTGTCATATTATACTGTGGTGCACTGTGACTGTGCAGATGAATTCCTCAGATGCCTGTAGTCACAACACACACAGCTTTATTGACACACTGTTACAATCACTGTAATAACACTACGTGACTTTTCATGAAGTGAACGGTTTTCCTTGATATTTACACTGAGAAATCATCTGTTACATGAACAGTTAAGGTTTCACATCTCAACATAGTTGAACAAAATGTATATGTACAAAAAAGTGGCAAAATGTAGCATAAGTTGTACAAAACTGGCATGCAGCAGTCCCACTGTCACACAGAGTACAATTAACCTTTAAGGCTCATCTCATGTTCTTTGTACAAGTGTTCCTGACATCAGGAAGGCATTTCATGAAACAGTTAGTGTTTGACTTAAACCAAAAACGACAACACAGATACAACTAAAATACGCAAGACATAAGTAAGATGGTCCACAGCTTCCAGCACAATCACACTGGAAACGCACACAGAGCATTGAGAGTGCTGCATGAGACACTTGTCAGAGTTTGTCGAGCACAGAAAGTAAAACACAAAGGGAAACATGAAGTAACTGTTATTTCGTAGAAAACACAGACTGAGTAAAACATCAATAGCACCATTATCATGTAAACAAACCAGACCAGGTTATAGACTTATCCCTGCCCATATTTCCCCGCCCAGCACCAGTCCAGATTCAGGTTCATATCAGTCCCACTGACTCCACTTACTGTCTGACTGTGGAGCTCATTCTTAAGTAAAACTGGAGTTTCCACTCTTTCATGAAGTCGTCCACCATGATTCAACAAGAACAAGAAGATAACAAATTAACTCTTAGTTAATCAAAGTAAATATGATGAGTCATTTAGTTGCCACAGCTCCATCACTGGAGTCCACTGCTCTCTACTTTAAAGTTAAGAGTTAAAGCACTGGAGTACTTGATTTTAAAAATACCTTATTTTTTCTGCAAAATTATGCAAGTACTTTTTTTTATGTCAACACAGTGTTGTAATGTAAATATGTATTCCATATTTATAGAACCGACACAAACACTGTATGTACGTTAAAAACAAAATTGAACTGGTCAACACAGCAAACATCAAAAACTAAATGAATATTTATAAAGCTTCAAACACTGATTTCAGATCAGACCATGGTCTCTGGTGAAGAATCTCCTCATGTTTATCTCATGAAGCAACATTAGGGCACTGACAGGTTTAGACATGACTGACTGGCTATGACTGGAAAATAAGAAGAAAATTAATTCTGTTGACTGAAGCTGCTTCAAAACAAGACTCAAGAAGTGGAGTCAAAAGTACAATATTTGCTTTCTTAAGTTTAGTAGAGTAAAAGTCACATGTTTTTTTTTTGTTTTGTTTTTTTTAAAAAGAGCTCAAGTACATTTCTCAAGTAAAATCCATGGCCTAGTTGTTCTGGATCAGAGCTCTAGAACTCCACAAGGTCTCACATCAAACTTCACACATTCACTTATCTCACAAGACTTGATATAAAAAATAAATACTACATATATATATATGTATATATATATATATATATATATATATATATATATATATATATATGTACATGCATTCAACAACATACAATATGACTAACAAAATGCAGTCTCAGTCGCTGAGAGAGCTGCTGGAAGTTCATTCATCACAGAGAGTTTACTGGTATTTAATGTATTTAACGATTTCCTACATACATTCACCTCCGTGAGTTCAGCCCTTTGAAAGACAGAATGAATGTTTGGATGAGATAGTCGTTTTAACACTGTTGTTTCCTCCTGGAGTAACTGCATATTTAACTTCTATGTGACAATGGCACATCAGTGTTACTACAGAAAGTGCTGCTTGGAGGAAACTGTCCAAACTGCCTCATGTCAAAGTTCACCAGAGGTCAGGTTCATCTGGTCCCCTGAATACACCTAGATGAACCTCACATGTTATTACTTTTCAAACAGCACTTGAGATGATGAAGTGAGCAATGATGAGGGAACATATCAGCATGTGGCCTCGTGGTCTTCCAGCTGTGCTGCTGAGAGAAGAAGTAATGGAAAAGATGGCATCTGTTCTGTTCCATGGCACTGGTAAGTTACAGATGTTTCCTTCACAGCACGCTGTGCACACCTGGACAGCAGGAAAAACATCACAAACAATGTTGAGTCCAATAACAGATTACTAAAAATGACTGGGATAACATTTACGTATACTTCTATTTACATTCGTATTACACTTGACCATCCCACTGACCAGGACAGGAGCTTGTCAATCTGTCCTCGACTGAGTTTCCTACTGTTCTGTGATGGGGAATATCGCAGAGGTCAAACGAGGCAAAGCTGCAGTGATGCTTTTAAGAAAACATGACAATCTGACAGTAGCATGTGCATGAAGGCCACTGTTGGTTAGTAAGAGTTCAATACTTAGCCTCATACCACCAAGAAACGGGGTTGTAATCAGCAGTCATTTTAATTTATAGATAGGATTACTGACTAACTATTAACCCAACAAAGAAAGATAAGGACAAACACACTAGAGATGAAGGTAAAGATGAAGGGGGTTTGGAGACAAAGGGAGGAAGTCCTGGGGCTCTACTCAGTGCTGAGAGTAGCTCTTAGGTAACGTTCCTGCCTTCCTGCTAACGGTGGGCATATTGCGTCATTGCGTCATTTCCTGTTGTGCCTATTTTGTTAGACTCTCTCAATCCTCCGTCTAGCTTCCTGCTAACTTCATCACTTTAAGCACCACTGCACATTACACTTAGTTCATTACACAAGTCTCTGTCACTCATGTCTATCACAGGACCCTATCTGTACTCCTCCACTCAACGTACCTGTCCTCGAAACGCAAACTTACCTAGCAGAGCTATGGCTTCTCCCTCCACTTCTCCTTCTCTCTCCTGCTCTGTGTGCCTGATGTTCCTCTGCCTCCTTTAATGATAATGGTACATGTAATAAGTGTAGCCTGTTCACAGTCCTGGAGGCGAGGCTTAGTGAGCTAGAGTCCCGGCTCCGCACCATGGAGGCTAGTCCTTTAGCTCTGGTAGCTTCTCAGGCCCCCTTAGCCAGTGCGGAGCCACCTAACCTAGCTGCCGCTAGCAGTTCCCCCACAGCTCCTGAGCAGCCGGGAAGCCAGGCTAGCTGGGTGACAGCACGCAGGAAGCGTAAATCCATACGGACCGTGTTGCACCACCAACCCCTTCATGTTTCTAATAGATTTTCCCCACTCAGCGACACACCCGCTGAGACCCAAACTCAGCATGTTGGCTCTGTTGCTCTCAGCGGCACTGCTGCCGGGAAGCCAGCATTAGTCATTGGTGGCTCTGTCCTCCGGAACGTGAAGGTAGAGACTCCAGTGAGCATAGTTAGGTGCATCCCAGGGGCCAGAGCGGGTGACATTGAGACAAATTTGAAGCTGCTGACAAAAAGTAAACGTAATTAAAGCCGCAAGCGGCTATGAACGGGCCCTCGCCACATGCGACCGCGGGGCCCCTGCGGCACATGGAGGCTGCGGCCCGAAGCGGGAAGACAGGAGAAACCTGGAAAAAGTGGAAAAAAATGCAATGTTGCCTTCATCCACCAGGTCGCGATATGAGCCTTTCCAGACCTGGTCAGGTGCATCGAGGAGCAGACCCTCATCACACATGTGAAGTTTGGAGCAAATCGGACAATGCATGAAGGAGTTACAGCACGTTGATGGTTCATCCACCAGGAGGCGCTATGAGCACAACCAGACGTGGTCAGGTGCATTCGGGGGCAGACCTTCATCACACATGTGAAGTTTCAAGCCAGTGGGACAATGCATGATGGAGTTATAAGGACTTGATCTTGCATGGCGAGGCATCAGAAATGGCGGCGCCATAGCGGCCATGCCCCTTAACGTAGAGCAAAGCTTTTAATAATTTTTGATCACAAAGGTCTTGAGATGATGTTCATGAAGTATGAAGTGGATCGGATGAAATCCCTAGGAGGAGTTCGTTCAAATAGGAGGCGTGGAAATCGCGAAAAGTTGACAGCAAAAACAATATGGCCGACTTCCTGTTTGGTTGTGACCATTGGTGCAAGAGACTTTTTTGTGTGTCTGGACAAGTTACACATGTGTACCAATTTCCATGTGGCTACTCCAAAAAAAACCCTATGGGGAGGGGTTTTTGAAAATTTCAAGGTGGCGCTGTTGAGGCATTCTGCCCCGCCCATGTGCCAGACCTCTATCACCGAGGGATACTTGCCATTCCTTACATGTGTGCCAATTTTCATGAAGCTATGAGCGTATTAAAGGCATGAGCAAATGCCAAACATTTTGTTGTTGAATAATCGCAATTACAGCCACGCCCTTTGACATAGACAAAAGCTTTTAATAACTTTTGATCACAAAGGTCTTGAGGTAATGGTCATACAATGTGAAGCTGATCGGAATAAATCCCTAGGAGGACTTTGTTCAAATACCAATGGTGGAAATCAGCAAAACGTGACCAATGAAATCAAAATGGCAGACTTCCTGTTTGGTTCTGACCATTGGTGCAAGAGACTTTTTTGTGCGTCTAGACACGTTACACACGTGTACCAATTTTCATGTTGCTACTCCAAAAAAACCCCTATGGGTAGGGGTTTTTGAAAATTTCAAGGTGGCGCTGTTGAGGCATTTGGCCCCGCCCACGGGCGACCCGCCTATCAGATGAAAGAGCTCGCCACTCTTGACTTGTATATCAAATTTCATGTGGATACGAGTTCGTTAAAGCCATCAAAAAGCCAAACGTAATTTCACGACGAAGGGTCGATAGTCGTCGCACCGCCACACGGACGCCATTGGTCATAGCTTCATGCCATTGATAATGTAGCTTCACCAACTTGTTCTGCATGTACTGGAAGTGGAATCAAGTTGATGGGATTAACTATGTAGTATTTATACATGTTGGAGTAAAAGCTGGACATTCCCTGTTGCCAACAGGGGGCGCTATGAGTAAGATGGGAATTTAATATATCAGGACGTTCAGGGCGAAGCCCTCATCATAGACAGCAAGTTTGAAGCTGCTAGGATCAAGTATGTGTGCGTGAGAGCCGTTCGAAGTTTGGTAGCGAGAAATCAAAATTCGCCAAATTTTGTCACCCCCTAGCAGCCACGCCCTTTGACCTACCGACATTATTTTAATAACTTTTGATCAACATTGGCACTAGGTGGTCTGTACCAAATTTGAAGTCAATTTGACGAACTTTGTAGGAGTAGGACTTCAAATACGAAAAAAATTCAATTCAAAATGGCGGACTTCCTGTTGATATTTCACCATGACATAGGTCAACTTTTTTGTGCGTCTCACTCACGTACACATGTGTATCAAGTCTAAAGCTGCTAGGATCAAGTATGTGGGCGTGAGAGCAGTTTGAAATATTTTAGCAAATAAGCTTAATTTGTCGCCCCCTAGCGGCCACACCGTTTGACCTACCGACATTCTTTTGATAGCTATCAATTTGGATAGTCAGCCGACCAAATTTGAAGTCAATCGGGTGAAATCCCTAGGAGGAGTTCGTTTTGAGCGTCAAAAATTCACATCAAAATTGCCTACTTCCTGTTGGGTTTTGCATGGGTCTCCAATGGACTTTTTTTGAGATCTCTGTGATATACATACATATACTGATTTTCGTCCACCTACACCAAATTGCCTATGGACATTTTGAAAATATTCAAGGGGGCGCTATTTCGCCATTTTGCCACGCCCATGTGCAACACCACCAAAATATCAAATTTTTTTCGCGTGAACGCTTGAAAATAGAAAAATCTGTGAGTTTTCGAGCATGGTAAAGGGGTCAAATCGGGGATTGTTTTGTTGGAAAAATAATGCAGAGCAATAACAATAGGTCCCTCGGGCCCTAATAATAAACACTACGATTACAATAGGGCCTTTGCCAGACGACTTGCAGTCGTCGCTCGGGCCCTAAATACAGTAAGATCGTAATCCATGTCGGCGCTAATGAGACCCGACTTCGCCAGTCGAAGTTAACTAAACCCAAAGCTGGAGGAATCAATTATAGCAACCTAGTCAAAATCAAACCCACTACTTCAGCAAACCAAAAAAAAAAAAAAACTATTAAATGTGGTTTGCTAAATATTTGATCTCTCTCATCCAAGTCTCTGCTAGTAAATGATTTGTTCAGTAATCACCAAATTGACTCTAACTGAAACCTGGTTGCAGCAGGATGAATATGTCAGTTTAAATGAATCTACCCCTCCTAGTTACATTAACTACCATGTGCCTCATAACACTGGTAGAGGAGGAGTGGCTGCAGTTTATCAGTTAAATCTGCTTATTAACCCTTGACCTAATGTGTCATATAACTCATTTGAAAGCCTTACACTCAGCTTCTCTCACCCAGACTGGAAAGCAGAGAAACCACTCCTACTTGCTGTGGTGTTTCATCCTCCTGCACCTTATTCTGAGTTCTTAGAAGAATTCCCTGACTTTCTGTCAAATTTAGCAATGAACTCAGACAAAGTCATTATAGTGGGTGACTTCAATGTTCACGTGGACATTGATGATGACTGTCTGGCCTCAGCATTCAAGTTGCTTTTAGATTCAATTGGCTTCTCCCAGAGGGTGCATGAACCCACTCACTCTTTTAATCATATCTTTGATCTGGTGCTTACTTATGGAATAGAAGTGGATCACATGACAGTTTTTTCTCAGAACCCAGTCTTGTCTGACCATTCTTTAATAACCTTTGAATTTACTTTAACAAATTACACTTTACCTGGGAAAAAATCCCACTACAGTAGATGTTTCTCTGACACTGCTGTTTCTAGATTTAAAGAGCTCATTCCAGCAGAGCTTGCTGCCACACTATATAGTTATATGATACAATACAAATTACTTTATTAATCCCCAAAGGGAAATTCATTTGTCTGTCAGCTCATCAACCATTTGCAGAAGAATGAAGAAGCCTGGTGTCTGAAGGTACAAAGGATCTTCTATATTTCTCCATCCTGCAGTGAAGAGAGAGGAGCTGTCCACCACCGCTCTTCTCTTGGTCCATCAAGGTGTTATAAAGAAGATGATCTGAGTTGTTCAGAATGGCCTGTTCAGAAGTGCCTCACGATGTTTAGTCTGTATCCTAGCAACGACTTCATGGAGAACTTCACACGGAACTTCAGCAGTAGCCATTGGTGGGATGTACACAAGTATTGTTTTGATTTGAAAAAATGTCTACTTCCTGAGTCTTTACCTATATCTCCAGCTCCTCATCACTCGTGTTGGGCAGAGAGCTGATATTTTGCATGATGACTGACGGCAGAAAGGACCTACAGTACATCTCCACTTCCAAGCCTTTAACCTCTGCACCACCAGCACAGCAACCACAAAAGCACCTCCTTATCCCAGTTTGAACAGGGTGGCATCCTCCAGACTTGCTCCATTTTCAATGACAGAAGCTCCTCTCCTGAATGTTAGGGAAGAATTTCACTTCTCTGTATAGTTTGTGTAGTTAAAGGTCAATCCCTCTTTGTTTATAGGTGAAAGTTGAGAATTGGATGTTTTCTTTTAGATATATTGCTAAAGACAGTTTATCTGACCTGTACTCTCTCCTAGGGCATGCCAAGGCCATGTTCATTCCCCTGGCGCCTTCGCCAGATAACACTCTGAGTTAGAGAGAGACCGTTGTGGTGATGCAGGAAGAAGAAGCACCAGAGTCTTGGATGTCTTTACTGAAGAAGTTTAATAGACTTGATCAAGGAGAATAGAAGAGTCATCGACACAACATGAGTGTGTGATGCCACCTCAATTCTGAGGGCCAAGCTGCAAAGTTCAGATTCATATACTAGGAAGGTGGACCGAGCCCACAAAGGGAGATGTGCTAACATTCCATTGGCTATTGGGCATAAACATTAAGATAAAGACTCACACCATCTAGGTGACGCGAGAACAACAACGGTCTCTCTCTCACTCAGAGTGTTATCTGGCGAAGGCGCCAGGGGAATGAACATGGCCTTGGCATGCCCTAGGAGAGAGTACAGGTCAGATAAACTGTCTTTAGCAATATATCTAAAAAAAAAAAAAAAAAAAACATCCAATTCTCAACTTTCACCTGTAAACGAAGAGGGATTGACCTTTAACTACACAGACTATACAGAGAAGTGAAATTCTTCCCTAACACTGCAGAATCTCCTCTCCCCACAGAAGTATCCATCAGTAGTTGACAAAATACAACAAAAACACAACAAAATAAAGCAAAGGTTGAGTAAAAACTCAGAGCCACCAGACTTTGCTGCTCCCAGTTGAAGCACATGTTTTGGAATGATGATGATGCATGATGCATGATGGGCAGCTATGCTGATTTTTACTAGGTAGATTATCTTGTAGACAGCACTGCAGCAACACTCCTTGGAGCACTTGATGCCATAGCCCCTCTGAGAAAGAAAGTCATCAACCAGAGGAGAATAGCTCCTGGTACAATTCAAACCTGCGCATCTTGAAGCAGAAGACCAGACAGCTGGAAAGGAAAACACATTCCAGCCAATGTGAGGAAGGCCGTCAAGCCTGGAAAGATAGTTTATTAATATATAAAAAAGAGCCTTGCAGCACCAGGAGTACATACTTTTCATCTTTAATCGAAGAGAATAAAAACAATCCCAGGTTCCTTTTTAACACTGTGGCCAAGCTGACTAAGAACCACAGTGCTGTTGAGTCATGCATCCCTCCGACTCTCAGCAGCAACGATTTCCTAACTTTCTTTACTGAAAAGATTGTAAATATCAGAACAAGGATCGGCAGTGGTGGACCACAGGACTACAGCCTCTATGGAAGCACCTCCCAGACTTGGTGCATACTTGAACAGCTTCTCCCCCATCAACCTGTCAGACTTAACTTCTGCATCACCTCCTCCAAATCAGCCACATGTCTGCTTGACCCAATCCCGACAAGACTGCTCAAGGATGTCTTCCCCTTAGTTGACGCTGCTATACTGAACCAGATCAACCTTTCCTTAGTCACAGGCTATGTGCCACAAGCCTTTAAGGTGGCTGTCATTAATCCTCTAATGATGCGAAGCCTGCAAAGCTAGTTCAGGCAGACAACTCGAGCTGCGCCCATCCTGATCAGCTGATCAGTCACATGCTCGCCTCTCCAAATATGGCGGGCTATTTAAACCCCCTAGCTTACCCACTCATCCTGGCAATGCTGCCGCTGCTGCTATTTTCTGCCATTGTTGCTGCTGCTTTACTGCCATCCTGCTGCTGCTACTGCTTACCATCACGTTGCTGCTACTGCTTACCATCACGTTGCTGCTGCTGCTCCTGCTGCCCATGAGGTTTTGCAAACCCACCACCTCCCCAGCATCCACCTGTGGGCTCTGTCTCTATGATCCCCTGCTTTCATTCCCTGTTAGGTCTGTCAAGCAGATCATTATTCAGGGAATGAATAACTGAGACAGAGCCTGACGCCAAACCTGCTGCAGCCATGCTCAAGAATACCTATGCTATGATTCAGCTTGCTGTGCTTCAGCTTGCCATGCTTATGCTCTCAATAAATTATTTGTTCTCAATTCAAGAGTTGTCTGACTGAACTTAAAAAACCCTCTCTTAATCCAGATGCATTAGCCAACTATAGGCCTATATCCAACCTTCCTTACGTCTCTAAGATCCTTGAGAAGGTTGTCCTAGTGCAGCTACATGAACATCTGCACAGCAACAAGCTTTTTGAGGCTTTCCAATCTGGATTTAGAGAACACCATAGCACTGAAACAGCACTGGTCAAAGTCTCCAACGATCTTCTTATGGCTTCTGACAGAGGCCTTGTCTCTGTACTTGTACTTCTGGACCTCAGTGCTGCATTTGATACCATCGATCACAGCATCTTGCTGCAGAGACTAGAACATGAAATTGGGATTAAAGGATCTGCTCTAAAATGGTTTGACTCATACCTATCTGACAGGTTTCAATTCGTTGATGTTAATAATGCCCATTCGGAGTACAGCAGAGTTACGTATGGTGTGCCACAGGGTTCAGTTTTAGGGCCAGTTCTCTTCTCTCTTTACATGCTTCCATTAGGGGATATAATCTGGAAGCACTCCATCAATTTCCATTGTTATGCTGATGATACTCAGCTCTACTTATCAATAGAGCCAGAAGCCATGAATGAAAGAATGAAAGACATCAAATCCTGGATATCTTCTAACTTCCTACTACTGAACTCTCAGAGGTTATTGTGTTTGGACCTAAGCATCTCAGGGACACATTCTCCAATCAGATTGCTACTCTGGATGGCATCTCCCTGAACTCAAGTACAACCACAGGGAACCTTGGAGTCATTTTTGACTAGGATCTTTCCTTCAGCTCCCACATAAAGCATGTGACTAAAACTGCCTTGTTTTACCTACGCAGTATAGCTAAAAACCCTAACCCTTGCCTTGCCTCTTAAAAGTCAAGACTTGAACCTTAAGACAAGGTTGAACCTAAAGACAAAAGTTATTCACAAAGCATCTTAGGCATTAAGACAGCTTCTGCGGTACTTTTAAGAGGCCTAAGAATTTCTAAAGGGGAAAAGAAAATGGCAGAAAGACAGAGAAATATTCTCCAAACACTGAATGACAGTGATTTGATAAAACACTACAGATTAGACTGTGCAGCAGGGAAAATGTTTGTGGCTGACCACCACCTTCAACCTGATGACGTCAGCACAGTCATCGGTCAAACAGTTACAGCACCTTCACACGCTGGTGGCTCATAAATGGACATTCATGGACACAGAAGGTGTCCCTGTTGTTGCTGGTATAATCTGTATCACTGCACTGCACATTAACAGGAAGAGATACAGGAAGAGATACCACAGCATCAATGCTCAAGTAGTTTTCAGTGTGGAACAGAAGATTTTAAATAACGTTGCAAAATGGCCGGACTCAACATTCTGTCTGAGAGCGGCCTGAGACTGCTGTTTGAAGGACAGTACCAGCTGGGTGCCTTCTGTTAGGAGACAGGTCCCTGCAAGCCTCTGTTTTGAACACCTTACCTCTATCCAGACTCAGGACCAAATCTAAACTACATGGTAACTTCAATATTTGAAAATTATGAACTATTACGTATGTGAATTAAACCCAAAGAGCAGTTGGAGTATATTAGATTACATCAGTGTTTTGCAGCTATTTTTAAAATCTGACTGACAATTTTTTGAACTGTTTAGTTGTTCATTATATCAAATTATATTCACAATATCCGCTCACACCACCGACCGTCTGTCATCAGAATTCCATCACTGGTGCAGCCGGCCGTGGGGAAAACAGTTAGAAGATGGAAGTGCAGGAAGGCTAACAGCAGAGACAGAAAGAACATCCGCCAGCCTCCCAGACCCAGACACCTCTGATGTAGATGCCACGTATGCAGCCTACTGCGAAGTGATGCGATCATTAACTTTCAAAGTCAGTGACATGTGATGTTGAACTATTATAACTAATAACTACATTCTTTGTTCCCACCTTTTTTCCTTCATGGTCTATGTCAGTGCATCCTGTGGAGAGACAGTCCTCCAGAGCCACACAGCGTTTGGTCACTGACACACTGTCTCCCTCCACATCCACTGTGTGGCGGGTGTAACAATATTCAGCTTCTGCAACACAACATAACACAAGCACAAAACATAGAATTTCACAGAGCTCTCAAAACCTTCCCACTGGTCAGTGTCAGTGGAGCAGGTGCAGGTGAAGACAGTTAAATGTGTTCACTAAAGAAAGCAACCTGTAATGATTTTACATCATTGATGATTAATTGATATTAAAGCAAAATATGACATAAATATTGATAAAGAAATAATGAAATAAATAATTCAGTAGATTTTGATGTTAAAATGCTTTCTGTTTTGGCATGTGCTTATTTAAATGTCAATCAAATGTTTTTATTTGTGTATTTCAGTTGTCTGTAGGCAGAGTTTTGAGCCTCTCAGATGGGAGGAAATGCTAAACTGAATGTAACAGAGTTAAGTCAGTGAAGTTAGTCAGTACACCAGAATCTACAGATTGCTATATATCATCTATATAACAAATGTGTGTTTTACTAGTTATAAACCCAGGTTTTCTATTCAGAAGAGAATGTGTTCAAAGGTAACAGATGTTGGCCTAATGTGGTCTTACCATGAGGACAGTACACATCTGGAGCCCAACGGTTGCACTCAAAGTTGTCTTTTGCATCTTCGCAGGTGAAGCACTTAAAGGCACCAGGAAATGGAGTACCTGAGACAAGACCAAACCAAAACCATTAAAAACTATGAACAACACTGACTCAGCACATTCTGTCATGTTATCAAATGAAGACAGTGTGGCTGAGTTTACTGGACCAATGACATAGCTCAGATAGACCATAATACTATATATCTCTGTATTGAATCCACAGCAACACAGCTCACAGCTTACTATAACTCATGGAAACCCACACAAACAAATAAGAAGCTCCAACATGTAGAATTAAATAATAATTCTGGTTCAGCACCTTCTTTTCAATTGTGGTCTAGGACCTTCTTATATGGCAGCCTATGCAGTATATGCTCTACCAGGTCAAGCACCAAGACACCCTGTGGAGACACATGTGGAGATAATTGTTGATTATCACTGCCTCAACATGTGAAATGTGTGGATTCCATGTGCATGGTAAGTCTTGTTATCTGGCTAAAGTGAACCTAACCTTGTCCAGGTATGAGTCAGGAATAAAAGATTAATATAATATGATAAAACTGCTGATACATGCAAGTCAGTTCAGTTACAGTGATGTCAAAGTGAAATTCAAAAAATTGAAATGTGTTGAAACAAGAGACATCACATAATAATAATAATAATAATAATAATAATAATAATAATAATAATAACAAAATTTGAACATTTTGTTAAATTTTATTCTTTAATCTATATCAAAGTCATACTCAGGTTTACTATAAGTCTATACAGTATTGTAAATAAACACTTTAATTATAATGAGGTCAGTTATTGATTATTTTTCAATTTTTTCTGTTGCAAACATGACGCAGATAAAACAGTTAAAGTAGAGAGAAAACTGATCTACTGATCTCTAGTACTGATCATTTATGTCAACTATTTTGTCCCTGTCAGGATCCTGTTGGAATGAAGACTCAGCTTTTCAATGATCTGACACAAACACACACACATGGGAGAGGCTGAGTCTATAGCCAGCTCTGGCTCTGTGGACACTGATGTGTGAGTTGAGACAGACACTGTGCAGTGCACTCACTGGAAGGGTGGAGGGATACGATGTCTTGTTTAGTAAAGTCTCTGGTGTTGGTGATCTTCAGAAGATCCATGATGATGGTAAGCAGCAGCACCCAGGCCACTGCAGACCAGGGCTCCATGGCTGCGTCCTGGCTTCACACATGCAGCTCCTTGATTGATGCAGCTCAATCACACACCTGTAACAGATCTATAGGTAAATGGTCTTGAAATAAAGCACTGTAATTTATTTTTAAACCAGGGTGGACCAGAAGATCAGGTGCACTTTTATAAGAAAAAAGCTGATGCTATGATGGATGGATGCATTCAGGGGTCACTTACATGTCTGTGTGTGAGCAGCTGAAACTTTGAAAACAGATGTGGCTGTCAATTCTATTAGCACGTATCACACCCTCTACCTCAGCCTAGCTTGGGGAGTTTGAGAGTGTGTGTGTGTATGTCTGTGTTTGTGAATGGAGGCTGGTGCACCAGAGGCAGATCACTATCACAGAAGCAGTATTCTAACACCCACATGCCAAACTGATGACAATATCCAGGCCTGCATCAACAGCGCCTTCTCTGCCTTCGGTAGAGTGCGCTCCCGTGTGTTTGAAAACAACCACCGGATCAGTGAAAGTGGCAGTCTACCGGGCAGTCTGTGTGTCCACGTTGCTCTATGGATCAGAAGCCTGGACTGTTTATCATTGACACATCAGACGCCTGGACACATTTAACATCAGGTGCCTTCAGTGCATACTTGGCATCACCTGGCAGGATTGTGTCCCCCACAGTGACATTTTCCAATGCACTGACAGTATTAGAGGCCAGTCCCAGCTGACATCGGGTGAGGGGGACTACATGCTGGACTACCTGCAGGCACCAATCAACCTCAATCAACCCAGTTTGCATGTTTTTGGACTGTCCTTTCCCACCTGCTGCTGCTAACTGCAGTTTGTAATGTAGTCTAACTTTATTGTCCTTGTGAGGATTGACAGGTTAATCATGAACATGATTAACCTGCTTTGCATGTTTGACAAATGCAACTAATGCGCATGGACTGTAACCACACCATCTTTACATGCTCAGTAGATGGCAGACTACAACATATTAATTACACTATTCTTGTTCCAGATCTGCTGGGACATGGTAGTCTAGTGCAAGGTAAGTGGTCCAGCTGCAGCTCAGGCTCAGACACTTATGAAGATAAAGAGCTAATCAGCAGGTCCGTTGGTGTACTTGGCGTGAGCAAGCTTTCTGCACTGCATTAAGACAGCATCAAATCACACAACAGGGACAGGGGGAACAACAGGAAATTAGCTTTCTGTTACATGTGGGCTGTGGCTTGGAGTGTAAAATAAAACTAGAGAAAAATATTTACCTGCTAAAAGCAGTTCAAGTGAAAGTGCTGACGCTGACACTACTTTTTGTGTGATGCAGCGGCGCGCACAAGCACACACATGTTTCTAAGTTGTGAGATGCTTAGAGGCAATGAGCTGAGAGCACTATGCCTTAAATGAAAATCAATGGAAGCATCCAATCTCTCTCTCCCCGCAGATTACACAATACCTTCAAAGACAGCAGCTCCACCTAAAATGGCCAAGAAGATGTCAACCTTTCATTGTTCCTGGGAGAAAGAGGTGCGAGTAAATTCAGACACGAGTGTGTGTGTGTGTGTGGCTGTGAACGATAGTCAATTTCTTATCACTGCACCAGCTTCCTGTGACGTGTGAACAAAGGCAAGGCAAGGCAAGGCAATTTTATTTGTATAGCCCGTTTTTACAAACAGTTTGTTTCAAAGGGCTTTACACAGCATTATGACAACATCCTCTGCCCTTAGACCCTCACATCGACTGAGGAAAAACTCCCAAGAAAACCCTTTAACAGGGAAAAAAAAATGGAGAAACCTCAGGGTGAGCAACAGAGGAGGGATCCCTCACCCAGGACGGGCAGACGTGCAATAGATGTTGTATACAGACAAAGAAAACAATTTACAACATGAAATACGGAAATCATGGAAATGGAATCAGTCAGTTAACAAAAAACGAAAAATGATGAAGGAAGCTCCTGGTGGGCAGGGAGAGAAGGCCAGCTTAATGGGACTACTGGACGGCAGACTGGGTCATGAGCAGGGAGTGCAGGCCAGTTTAACAGCAGGAGAAAGGAGGTGATGGAGGCGGCGGTTGGTTGGTTGGTGCAGGGGGATGGAGCTCTGAAGAGATCTGCGGAAATGTAGAGAGAGTGCGAGACACCAAGGCCAGACTACAAAGTGCAACAAATAATGGCAGTTCAAAATGTGAGAGGAGAGGAGAGGAGAGGAGAGGAGAGGGCTCCATGTAACCTGATGTGTCCCCCAGCAGTTTAAGCCTATAGCAGCATAGCTATAAAATGGATCAGGGCTACCTGAGCCAGCCCTAACTAAAAGCTCTCTCATAGAGGAAGGTCTTAAGCCTAGACTTAAATGTAGAAAGAGTGTCTGCCTCTCTGACCCATGGAGAGAGCTGGTTCCATAATAGAGGAGCCCGGTAACTGAAGGCTCTACCTCCCAGTCTGTTTTTAGAGATACTGGGGGTCACTAACAGACCTGCATTCTGGGAGTGAAGTGCTCTGGTAGGACAGTATGGGATAATGAGGTCTTTCAGATAAGTTGGAGCTTTGTTATTAAGAGCCTTGTAAGTAAGTAGAAGGATCTTGAAGTCTATTCTATATCCTACAGGAAGCCAATGGAGAGAAGCTAGAATGGGAGAGATGTGCTCTCTCTTACTAACTCTTGTCAATACCCTCGCTGCAGCATTCTGGACCAGCTGGAGACTCTTCAGAGAGGTTTTTGGACATCCTGACAAGAGAGAGTTACAGTAGTCTAGCCTAGAAGTAATAAATGCATGGACCAGTTTCTCAGCATCACTCTGAGAGAGGATATTTCTGATCTTAGCCATATTGCGCAGGTGAAAGAAGGCAGTCCTAGTCACATGCTTTATGTGAGAACTGAGGGAAAGATCCTGGTCAAAAATGACTCCAAGGTTCCTCACTGTTGGACTGGAGTTAGGGGTGATGCCATCCAGAGTAGCAATCTGATTGGAGAATGTGTCCCTGAGATGCTTAGGTCCGATCACAATAACCTCTGTTTTGTCAGAGTTCAGTAGTTAAAAGACATCCAGGATTTGATGTCTTTCAAGCAATCTTGCAGATTGATGAGGCGGCTTCTATCATCTGGCTCTATTGATAGGTAGAGCTGAGTATCATCAGCGTAACAGTGGAAATTGATGGAGTGCTTACGGATTATATCCCCTAATGGAAGCATGTAAAGAGAGAAGAGAACTGGCCCTAAAACTGAACCCTGTGGCACACCATACATAACTCTGCTGTACTTCGAATGGTCATTATTAACATTAACAAATTGATATCGGTCAGATAAGTATGAAGCAAACCATTTTAGAGCAGATCCTTTAATCCCAATTTCGTGTTCTAGTCTATGCAGCAAGATGCTGTGATCGATGGTATCAAATGCAGCACTGAGGTCCAGAAGTACAAGTACAGAGACAAGACCTCTGTCGGAAGCTATAAGAAGATCATTGGAAACTTTGACCAGTGCTGTTTCAGTGCTATGGTGTTCTCTAAATCCAGATTGGAAAGCTTCAGAGAGCTCGTTACTGTGCAGATGTTCATGAAGCTGCACTAGGACAACCTTCTCAAGGATCTTAGAGATGTAGGGAAGTTTGGATATAGGCCTATAGTTGGCTAATGCATCTGGATCAAGAGAGGGTTTTTTAAGCAGAGGATTAATGACAGCCACCTTAAAGGCCTGTGGCACATAGCCTGTAACTAAGGAAAGGTTGATCTGGTTCAGTATGGCAGCGTTAACTAAAGGGAAGACATCCTTGAGCAGTCTTGTTGGGATTGGGTCAAGCAGACACGTAGCTGATTTGGAGGAGGTGATTACAGAAGTTAAGTCTGACAGGTCGATGGGGGCGAAGCTGTTCAAGTATGCACCAAGTCTGGGAGGTGCTTTCGTAGGGGCTGTAATCTGTGGTCCACTATTGTCGATCCTTGTTCTGATATTTACGATCTTTTCAGTAAAGAAAGTTCGGAAATCGTTGCTGCTGAGAGTCGGAGGGATGCATGGCTCAACAGCACTGTGGTTCTTAGTCAGCTTGGCCACAGTGTTAAAAAGGAACCTGGGATTGTTTTTATCCTCTTCGATTAAAGGTGAAAAGTATGTACTCCTGGTGCTGCAAAGCTCTTTTTTTATATATTAATAAACTATCTTTCCAGGCTCAACGGTCTTCCTCACGTTGGCTGGAGTGTGTTTTCCTTTCCAGCTGTCTGGTCTTCTGCTTCAAGATGCACAGATTTGAATTGTACCAGGAGCTATTCTCTTCTGGTTGATGACTTTCTTTCTCAGAGGGGCTACAGCATCAAGTGCTCCAAGGAGTGTTGCTGCAGTGCTGTCTACAAGATAATCTACCTGCAAGGGAGTAAGATCAGCATAGCTGCCCATCGTATTACCAGAAGGTGTGGCAGCAAGCTCTGCTGGAATGAGCTCTTTAAATCTAGAAACAGCAGTGTCAGATAAACACCTACTGTAGTGGTATTTGTTCCCAGTAAATCCAAAGATTATTAGAGAATGGTCAGACAAGACCGGGTTTTGAGGGAAAACTGTGATGTGATCCACTTCTATTCCATAAGTAAATACCAGATCAAGGATATGATTAAAAGAGTGAGTGGGCTCATGTACCCTCTGGGAGAATCCAACTGAATCTAAAAGCAACTTGAATGCTGAGGCCAGACAGTCATCATCGATGTCCACGTGAACATTGAAGTCGCCCACTATAATGACTTTATCTGAGTTCATTGCTAAATTTGACAGAAAGTCAGGGAATTCTTCTAAGAACTCAGAGTAAGGAGCAGGAGGACGATACACCACACCAAGTAAGAGTGGTTTCTCTGCTTTCCAGTCTGGGTGGGAGAAGGTGAGCGTAAGGCTTTCAAATGAGTTATATGAAGCATTAGGTCGAGGGTTAATAAGCAGATCTGACTGATAAACTGCAGCCACTCCTCCTCCTCTACCAGTGTTACGAGGCACATGGTAGTTAATAGTGGTGTCCATCTTTTTTATGCCTCCTTCAGCACCACCTAACTGCCCTTTGTGAAACCACAATACAAGTGTTAATGGACACCCTTCCCTCATAAATTCCCACAATGCTCTTTTCCTGTTCCCATGATTTTCTCCCCTACACTGCAGCTTGCACTGCAAAAACCTTGAAACAACCCCGTCTAAGATCAGTCACCAGCCACCAAGTGTGAGGTAGTTGAGGAAAAAAAGCCTTTGAACTAAGACAAGAATGATTTGCACAGGAATTTATTATTACCTGTATCACAAAGTATGATGTAGGGAGATAATTCAGTCTTGTGGAGGTAGTAGCCATCTGTGTCAAAACACTTGTAACGGTTAATTCATCTCTGATGACATATGTGGCTGAAAACTGCTGCTGCACTGTTCATGTTTCCAGTGTGAGTTAGTGTTGTACCTCAGCTGTCAAAGGTGTAACAAGGATTTATTGTCGACTGTGCATTTTAACAGACAGACAGACATGTTGTACTATCTGCTGTTCATATCATGTGTATTGTGGAACTGAGCCTTTCAGGACACAAACACTCGATGTGAGGGTGTTACATAGACTTCAGGTGCTTGTACTTTGTACGTCTCCTCTACGGATGAATATTTCACAGAAGTAATTACCATACAGGATCAAGCTGTAAGATTTATGGTGGAGTATAATCAGGAAAACCAATCGTTTTTAAATGTGAATATAAAATAGATGCTTTATTACCCTCCAACTACCATTTATACAGTTACAATACATGATGCTTTTTATACCGCACTATTTTGCACTATTGCTACTTGTATTGTTTTGAAGTCATGCACTCAGTGTCTGACAAGAAAAAAAATGATTACAGTAGCAGAATCAGAATTAATTGAGAATTCAGTTAAATTGAGTTGATCAGAATAGGTTAATCATATTGGTTAATAAAATAAGAGTTGAGTTAGAATAATTGAATTGATCTTTCCAAAACATGCGCTTCAACTGGGAGCAGCAAAGTCTGGTAGCTCTGAGTTTTTACTCAGCCTTTGCTTTATTTTTGTTGTGTTTTCGTATGTTTTTGTCGTATTTTGTCAACTACTGATGGATGTGGGGAGAGGAGATTCTTCAGGAGAGGAGCTTCTGTCACTGAAAATGGAGCAAGTCTGGAGGATGCCACCCTGTTCCAGCTGGATGAGGAGGTGCTTTTGTGGTTGCTGTGCTGGTGGTGCAGAGGTTGAAGGCTTGGAGGTGGAGATGCATTTTTTCAAATCAAAACAATACGTGTGTACATCCCATCAATGGCTACTGCTGAAGTTTCATGTGAAGGTCTCCATGAAGTCATTGCTAGGATACAGACAAAACATCCTGAGGCACTTGACTTCAGAGAGATCAGAGATACACGCTGGTGGAGGCCATTCTGAGCAACTCAGATCATCCTCCTCATAAAACCTTGATGGACCAAGAAAAGAGCAGTGGTGGACAGCTCCTCTCTCTTCACTGCAGGACGGAAAAATATAGAAGATCCTTTGTACCTTCAGCCACCAGGCTTCTTAATTCTTCTGCAAATGGTTGATGAGCTGACAGACAAATGAATTTCCCTTTGGGGATCAATAAAGTAATTCGTATTCGTATTCGTATTTGTAATTGAATTGAGAACATGCACTTCAACTGGGAGCAGCAAAGTCTGGTAGCTCTGAGTTTTTACTCAACCTTTGCTATATTTTGTTGTGTTTTTGTATGTTTTTGTCGTATTTTGTCAACTACTGATGGATACTTCTGTGGGGAGAGGAGATTCTTCAGGAGAGGAGCTTCTGTCACTGAAAATGGAGCAAGTCTGGAGGATGCCACCCTGTTCCAACTGGGATGAGGAGGTGCTTTTGTGGTTGCTGTGCTGGTGGTGCAGAGGTTAAAGGCTTGGAAGTGGAGATGTGCTGTAGGTCCTTTCTGTCGTTAGTTACCATGCAAAATATCAACTCTCTGCCCAACAGTAGTGATGAGGAGCTGGAGATATAGGTGAAGACTCAGGAAGTAGACACTTTTTTCAAATCAAAACAATACTTGTGTACATCCCACCAATGGCTACTGCTGTAGTTCCGTGTGAAGTTCTCCATGAAGTCGTTGATAGGATACAGACTAAACATCGTGAGGCACTTGACTTAAGCCATGTCTCCCTGATGGACTCACTGAGGATGTGGTGGAGAGATACACGCTGGTGGAGGCCATTCTGAACAACTCAGATCATCCTCTTCATAACACCTTGATGGACCAAGAGAAGAGTGGTGGACGGCTCCTCTCTCTTCACTGCAGGACGGAGAAATATAGAGGATCCTTTGTACCTTCAGCCATCAGGCTTCTTCATTATTCTGCAAATGGTTGATGAGCTGACAGACAAATGAATTTCCCTTTGGGGATTAATAAAGTAATTTGTAATTGTAATCACAGATCAATAGTTAAGAATCTCCTTTGTCTGTTTTATGTTTCATCTGAGAATCAGAGGAGGGGTGTGGGTGTGTGGGGGGTAGAAGAGGGGACCACGGCACAGTCACTGCTTGTTGTGTTTCATCACTGTTACTTTTAACAGTGATGCTGACATCTGTTGACATCATCACTGGAGGATTAATTAAAGAACGGGGATGTTCCCATGGGAGGATTGTTTACTCCAGCCAACAGAGCAGTTACTGGGACCAGGTCCATTCATCACCCTGCAGGTAAAGTCAGGCCAGAGCGGGCCCTGAGAACACTGATTCATTCAACAGCCAGGATGCATGGGAGAGCCTGTCCTATAGACAACACGCTGCTTTGACGTGGAAGAAAACAAATGGAGCCATCTGAACATTTGTCACATGCACTTGACTCCAGCCCTTTGTGCACTTTGTGCTGATTCAATGAGCAGCTCACAAAGACTCCTCACAGGTTCATACTCTGTCTCACACACAGACAGCCACTCATTAGTCTCCAAGGATGCCTCACATGATCACAGCACTGTACACTTCCATATGGATAGATATTTAAACCACACAGAAAGAACATCCAGGTTTCTGAACCATGCTGGTTTCCGAACCATGCTGGTTTCCTACCCTGAAAGAAAAACAAATAATCCAAGGGTGAACGTACCCCCCCCACACACACACACACAAACACACATTATAACGAGTGTATGTCAGAGAGATTGTATATGAAAATAGCTACTTTTTATTTTTGCCATTGTGCAGTATAAGTCTGTGTTATCACCACCTAGTCGACACTCCTCACTGAAGCTCCAGTTGCCTGAACCCATCACATACATGGTGCATCAGCTGCTCCATCACACGTCAATGCTGATGCCATATTACACCATGGAAAACTGGCCTGGAAACAGAGAAGCTCTATGACATGACTGAGTATAAGGAGTCTATAAATATTCTGTGGTCTTTAATTTTGTTTTTCATATTACTGAGGTGAGATTTCCTTTATAAACCTTTCTGGGTTTCTTAAAGGGATAGTTTGGATTTTTTGACATGAAGTTGTATGATGTCCCCATTAGCAGTGTCGTGCATCAAGAGTGACTTTTCCCCTACTTCGTCCTGTGAACAGAGCTCTGGTCAGGTTTTGGTGTTGAAGAAAGTAGTTCTGGCTAGTTGCTGGGGTCACAAAAATAAAGCATCACTGTTGATGCAGAATATTATGACACATGGATAAGACATTTCATACATTTATTTGGGCTGGAAAAAGGATGAAACTAGTAAAACTACAAGCTAATGAGAGTATCTCCTTTTTTAACAGGTTCATCATCAATATGGAATGACCCACTATTAAAAACAGGGGGGAGGTGTTCTCCTGGAGAGTGGCACACTAAAGGAACTGAATACTCCATAGCAATACTTTTAACATTTGAAGAATTGAAGGAAAGGAAGGAGACTTTAGGAAATGTTTCCAGCTCAGAGACTGTTTGTCTAAAGTAGCCCCCAAAAGCTTTGAACTACCTATCCAATCTCCCATCTTTGTTGGTGCTGTAAAACAGAAAAAGGAGATTTTTTTTTCATATGTTTCTTTACTGTCCCAGCTTGACTGAGAGTTACAGATAGTCTCAGTACAAATATTAATCTTACCCTGGTTTTATGTCTCCTGAATAGTCTGAAAGGAAATGAAAGAATTAGTGGGAAAAAAGCCCAGTGGCTAAAGGCAACACTTAGTAGAGTCACACAGAGACATTGGGCAGGAGGAAATAACTAACACTAAAGACTTGCTAATGTTTAGTTAAATTACTTCTGAGTACATTCAAATGACACCCAGGGACAGGCTTTGGGGTGGGAGAAATAAAAATAAAAATAAAAATAAAAAAAAATAAAAATAAAAAAAAATAAAAATAAAAATAACTTTATTGATCCCAAAAGGAAATTCATTAGTCTGTCAGCTCATCTCCCATTTGCATAAGAATTGAACAGTCTGATGGCTGTGGGTATGAAAGATCTTCGGTATCTTTCTGTCCTGCACCGAAGAGAAAGGAGCCGTCCACCACCGCTGCTTCTTTGATCCATCAAGGTGTTATGAAGTGGATGATCCGTGTTGTTCAGGATGGCCTCCACCATTCTCATGGTGTATCTCTCCACCACCTCCTCCAGAGAGTCCATCTTTACTCTGATCACAGAGCCAGCCTTCTTTACAAGAGTATCCAGCCTCATTGCCTGTTTTTTTCCTAAACTTCCTCCCCAGCAGACTGTAGCATAAAATAAAACACTTGCCACCACAGACTGATAAAACATCTGCAGCATCTTACTACACATGTTTAGAGATCTGAGCTTTCTTAGGAAAAAGAGGCGGCTCTGCCCCTTTTTGTAGAGTGCATCTGTGTTAACAGACCAGTCCAACTTGTTATCCAGGTGTACACCTAAACATTTATAGGTTGTCACCACCTCAATGTCCACTCCACAAGTGTTCACTGGCTGAAGAGGGGGCTTGGACCTACGGAAATCCATGATCATTTCCTTTGTCTTTGAGGTGTTCAGCATGAGGCAGTTTTTGTGACTCCTGTCACTGAAGGCTTTTATCAAATCCCTATATTCGGATTCCTGTCCATTCCTAATACATGCCACAATAGCAGTGTCATCTGAGTATTTCTGGATGTGGCAGGACTCAGAGTTGTATTTAAAGTCTGCTGTATACAATGTGAACAGGAAAGGAGCCAGGACAGTCCCCTGTGGAGGCCCCGTGCTGCTCATTAATGTCCCAGAAAAACAGTTCCCCAACCTGACAGACTGTGGCCTTTCTGTCAGGTAATCTGTGATCCAGGAGACAAAGGAAGGATCCACTCCCATCTCTTTGAGCTTGTTTTTGAGTACGTTGGGTTGGATTATGTATTAAATGCACCTGAAAAATCAAAAAACATGATTCTTAAATAAGCGCCAGATTCCTCCAGATGAGAGAGGGCACGGTGGAGCATGTAGAGGACTGCATCATTCACTCCAATGTGTTATTTGTTTGCAAACTGCAGGGGATCGAATTGTCTTTGACCTCAAGCCTCAGTAGACGTAGAATCAGCCGCTCCAGGGTTTTCATGATGTGTGAAATCAGGGCCACAGGTCTGTAGTCATTTAGTTCAGCCGGACATTTTCTTTTTGGTACCGACACTGTACAGGATCTCTCTCTCAAATTGAATCAAAGGCAACTGGACTTGTATTTGTTTGTGGAAGACGTTTCACCTCTTATCCAAGCGGCTTCATCAGTTCTTATGCATCGGTCTTTCTAGTCCACACTAGTCTGGCCAAGAAGGTGGAGTAGGACCCAGGTATTTAACCTCTTGTGGGTGGGTCCACCAAAGTACCTGTGAAAGTTCTGGTTTCACCTGACCATTGTTGTGGTCTCATGTGGACGACAGTCGTTAGGCTCATGTGCCCCTGTTGGTATCTCGTGTGAACAACAGTCGTTAGGGTCAGGTGAGCCCCTGGTGGATGACGATCATTGAGAGTCGTCTGAGGTTAAGTTGTTGACTCTCCTGGGTACAGATGAAAGGGCGACATTGTAAATGGGGGATAGGTGGTGTCACAGACCCCCTCCCCTGTTTAGCGATGGCTTCTCCACTTTTACATAGATGGCTTCTTTGACTCCTCTTTCAAACCATCTGTCCTCCCTGTCCAAGATTTTGACCAGTTGCCTTTTTTGTCCAGTTGCCTTCGATTCAATTTGAGAGAGAGATAACAATGACCTGGATGAATGAGAACATTCACAGACACTGTACAGGATGTTTTCCACAGAGCTAGCACCCACCCCAGCTATAGACTCAGGTTGAGGATCTTGTGGAGAGGCTGACACAGTTGGTCAGCACAGTCTTTAAGCAGCCTTGGACACACACCATCTGGGCCAGCTGCCTTCCCAGAGCAAAGTCTCCCGAGTTCCAGCCTCACCCCCTGTCCCTGTGACAGACAAAGCTGGAGGAACAGGTGTGAGAAGGGGAGTAGCTGCAACAGTGGAGATGTACCCAGGTGAAGGAGGAGGTGGAGGAGGAGGAGGAGGAGGAGACATGGTGGAGAAACACACTAGTGGAGGAGAGGAAGGAGCCATCATGGAGATGCCCACTGTTAGGGAAGAATTTCACTTCTCCGTATAGTTTGTGTAGTTAAAGGTCAATCCCTCTTCGTTTATAGGTGAAATTTGAGAATTAGATGTTTTCATTTAGATACATTGCTAGAGACAGTTTATCTGACCTGTACTCTCTCCTAGGGACATGCCAAGGCCATGTCCATTCCCCTGGGGCCTTCGCCAGATAACACTCTGAGTGAGAGAGAGACCACTGTTGTTCTAGCGTCACCTAGATGGTGTGAGTCTTTATCTAAATGTTTACGCCCAATAGCCAATGGAATGTTAGCACATCTCCCTTTGTGGGCTCGGTCCACCTTCCTAGTATATGAATCTGAACTTTGCAGCTTGGCCCTCAGAATTGAGGTGGCATCACGCACTCATGTTGTGTCGATGACTCTTCTGTTCTCCTTGATCAAGTCTATTAAACTTCTTCAGTAAAGACATCCAAGACTCCGGTGCTTCTTCTTCCTGCATCACCACAGAATTTCTCCCTAACAATTGGCGTCACGAACAGAATCTCAACAGAACAACGACTCGTTAAGTGCATATGTATAATTTTATATATCATGCCTTACCTTGTCTGAGTTTGACGAAATCATGAACTATAAAGTTAAAACGGGAGACTATTAAAGTGATGTATTATTATTATTATTAACTCTGTGTAAGAGAAATGCTTTAATCTAGAGTGAAATTAGAGCAATTTTGAAAGTGCATGTGGGGTGTGAGGAAGAGTGAGGTGAGCTATATCACCAGCAGAGCCACTGAGTGGTTACTGCGACTGTTTCTGGGTGTGGTTGGAAAAACCAGGCCCGACACAGAGGGACCTAGGTGCGATCTCTGGCTATAGACAAAGACATTTTTCGGGGTAGAATGAAAGAGGTCTGCTTCGCCTGAGATCAAAATCCGGGACCAGCCACTCTGTGTCTGATGGGAAACAAAATAGCCCCAGAAGATAAGCCCGGAGGCAAGAGGTGCCAATAAAAAAGTGTATACACAGGATGGAGAAACCGTCAATCCCTTCACACCAACATCACTGTAAATTTGTGTAAGCCAGGAGACCTGTATGCTTCTGCAGTTGTTCTTCTATGTTTGAGTGTATTTGTTTGACATAACAATGGGAGGTCATCTGTCCAAAACAGGGAGTGAAACAAATTCTCACACCAAATTGGCACACACATCTAATAGACAGAATGACACAAATACACCACAATCCAATTCTATCCGAACTGATGTAGAGGCACATGGTGTAGGTAGTATGCAACCAGAACACCTCGAGAGAATATTCTCCTCGAGAACACCAGCTGGTGTAGTTGGTCGTTTAAAAGGTTGGAAATACGTGTATCCATTTACTAACCTCATGCAAGGCTGGACACATGGAGAGTGGCTCATGGTTGGTTCGTTTGAAGCAGATAAATTGAAAGTGATCAAAATGAACATGGACCCTGCCGTGGGCAATTCAGTATGGAGTTATCCATGAGATGACCCGTTTTTGCCTGTCAAGGTTAATGGCAATACTGTTGAAATTCTGATTGATAGTGGTGCAACTATTTCTACCATAAAATCCGATGAACATGTGTGTGTTCCCACAAATAACTTTGTCAAAGCTGTCGGTGTTTCAGGTGTTCCGCAGAAAGAGCCAATGTCCAAATGTACAAATGTCACAGTTGAAGGTAATGATATGGCACATTCATTTCTCATTTCTGACTCAAGCCCCATAAATCTCATGGGAAGAGATTTGCTCTGTAAGTTGCATGCATCCATCCACTGTACACCTGATGGTTTGTTTCTGAGTCTCTCTGATGAAAAAGCTCCACATGCATTTCAATTTCTAAAAACTGCAGCTGATTGTTTGTATTGTTGGGACCTGCCAAATTTCAATTTGCTCTCTATGTTCACGGTGCCCAGTATCTAAACTATTGCTAAAACCTCTCCTCCATGTGCTGCTTTAATGTCCGGCATGAAGCCTATGCTACAGTGTCACTGCACAGCAGCCTTCAATCCGCAGTATAAACAGGTAGCTGACGCAGTAATAAATCAACAACAGGGTTTGGTGAGTGAGCAATGTCTGTTTGTTGGTCCACAAGGATGTGCAATTCCAATTCAACTTTCTGGTCGTCAAAGTGCATTGTTTGATGTTGAATTCTCTTCTCCCCATGTCACAGTTGCAGTATCCTCTGGCTGTGAACCAAAACATCTTGGAGCCATGGTGGCGCGGTGTCAGGCCTTGAGGTGAGCCGTATCTACTCTGCCAGCCCAAACAATCACATATTTGGGTGACGAATTGTACATGATAACACTGACTGAACACGTTGACCTGACACACAGTGTTTTTGTTTTGCATAAACCACCACCTCCACCAATCTATGGTCCTCCCTCAGAGCTTGCTGAGGTTCCATCCATTTTGTGGGCTAAGCATAAAAATCATGTTGGTTTGGTACTTTCTGCCCCACCACATCATGTTACACTCAAACCTAATGCATCATTGCCACATATTAGACAGTACAAGTTACCACCACAAGCCATTGCAGGTATTGAAAATGTCATTCAGTCTCTTTTGGATCAGGATGTGTTAACTCCCACCACCAGTCCATGTAACACACCCATGTTGCCCATCCCAAAACCTAATCGTCCTGGTGAATGGCATTTTGTGCAGGACCTTCAAGCTATCAATAACACAGTGATTGCTCCTGCTGTTGTAGTTCCTGACACAGTTTCCATTTTGACGCCATTGCCGTGCAATTCCACACTCTACACAGTCATTGATTTGTGCTTAACCTTTTTCTCAATTCCTTTGCATACAGACAGCCAGTATCTGTTTGCGTTCATGTTCAAAGACAGGCAGTATACATGAAAACGGTTAACTCAGTTTCGTTTCGAGCCCCACAGTTTATGCGGCAGCGGTGAAAAGAGATCTGGATGACCTTACATTGCCGGGGGGCTCAACACTTTTGCAGTATGCTGATGATCTTCTTGTCACCTCACCATCTGAGGAGGCGTGTCGCACTGACTCCATCTTGCTTTTGAGGAGACTTGCTGAATGTGGACATCGGGCCTCCTTGGCTAAGCTGCAGGCTGAGGTCACCTACTTGGGTCATGTTGTGAGAAATGGTGAAAGACTTTTGTCGCCTGAGCGTGTTAAGCTCTTGAGAAACATGCCTCCTCCCACCACAAAGAAGCAGATGCTTTCTTTCCTGGGCATGACGAATTACTGCAGATATTGCATTTTTGAATATGCATCTTTGGACTCTATTTTGAGAGCTGCTATGCTGCAAACTGCACCCACATGCATTCAGTGGACTGATGAAATGCTTCATGCTTTTAACAGCCTAAAACAGGCCCTCACCACAGCTCCAGCTTTGGGACTGCCAGACTATCAGCAGCCCTTCCATCTCCATGTGAATGAACGTGATGGCTAAGCCACAGCCAACCTTGTGCAAAAGCATGGTTCTCATTACTGCCCCGTTGCATATTACTCGTGTCGCTTGGATGCCGTGGTCCGTGGTATGCCTGCCCGCCTCAGATCAGTGGCTGCGGTTGCAGCAATGATTGACAAATCTGCTTCCATTGTTCTGGCTCATGACTGTGTCGTCTATGCATCTCATGCTGTTGTATCAATCTTGGCCACTTCTGCAACACAACATTTGTCAGCTGCATGTCGTTCTGGCTATGAAGCTATCATTCTTGCGAGCACAAACATCACTTTGCGACGCTCACCACCCTTAAACCCCGCCACATTTCTTCCAATGATTGACAACGTTTCTGATCATGATTGTCACGCTGTGATTAGTGAATGCACCTCCCCCAGACCAGATTTGCTGCAGACTCCGATTCCAAATTCTGACATTGTTCTTTACACTGACGGCTCTGCTAGCCGACCATCTGATAACGTTCATTTGGCTGGCTATGCTGTTTGTCACTGATTTTGATGTTCTGGAAGCTAATGCGTTGCCACAACACACGAGCAGCTCAAGCAGCAGAACTGATCGCACTCACGAGAGCATGTGTACTCGCTAGCGGGAAGGTGGCAACTGTTTACACCGATTCCAGATACGCTTTCTGTGTTGCTCATGACTTTGGCCAAATTTGGAAAATGCGCAGTTTTGTCACATCTTCCGGTAAACCGTTACAACATCACACATTGATCAATGACCTCCTGAATGCGATTTTGCTTCCCTCTAAACTTGCTATTGTGAAATGTGCTGCACACACGAACAGTAATGATCCTGTCTCACAAGGAAATGCATGGGCTGATGCTTCAGCTAAACAAGCTGCACTTTCCTTTTCCTCTTTGGTTCACCAATGTGTTTCCGCTCAACCTTGTGAATCTATCTCACTGCCTCTCACTGATGACATTGTGGCCCTACAGGGTCAGGCCGATGACAGAGAACGTAGTCTTTGGTTAGCTAAGGGTTGTGCTATTGACAAGGAGTCTGGCTTGTGGCTCCACCCTGATGGCCGACCTGTTTGTCCTCGTGCTCTCCTACATATGGTTGCGCGTGTTGCACACGGCCCATCACATGTAGGAAGAGGGATGATGAATGATGTCATACGATCGCAGTGGTTCGCTCCAGGTATCACACAGGTATCTCAAACACTTGTAGATGGTTGTATGATATGCCAACAGAACAGGAGAATGAACAGCACTGTAAGACATGACCATTTAGAACCTCCATCAGGTCCCTTTGTAAATATGCAAATAGACTTTGTACATATGCCAAACTGTCAAGGTTACAAACACTTGCTTGTGATCACTGACCATTTTTCTAAATGGGTAGAATGCTATCCAACACGAAAAGGAGATGCCCGAACTGTTGTAAAATGTTTGTTGAAGGAACTGATTCCAAGATTTGGAGTGCCACGTGCAATTGGCAGTGATAGAGGGCCAGCCTTTGTTTCACAGATCACACAGGCTCTCTCAAAAGCTCTTGGGTTCACTTGGCAGCTACATGTTCCATATCATCCACAAAGTTCAGGTCAAGTGGAAAGAATGAACTCAACCATCAAAGACAGACTGACAAAAGCAATGATGCCAACGGGTTTGACACGGCCCGACGCATTGCCTTGGTGTTGTACTCCATCAGGAGTGCACCGAATGCAACAACAGGTCTGAGCCCACATGAAGTGTTGATGGGCAGACCCATGTCCACAGGTGTAAGTCCTCCTTTGACACCAAGCAAAACCACTCTGATTTGGACAGATGAGTACATGTCTGACTATGTAAAAAAGCTAACAGAAATTTTGAGAAAATATCACTTACAGGTGGCTGACAGACTCCCGAGACCTTCAGATGAGCCCATTCACCCCTTTAGAGAAGGGGATTTTGTACTAATAAGATCTCTGGAAAAAGTGTCTTTGTCTCCTAGGTGGAAGGGACCATACCAGGTGCTGCTGTGGACGAGAATGGCTCTAAAAGTTGAGGGCAAACCAGAATGGGTGCACACTACAAGGTGCAGATTTGCTCCAAGAGCAGAGATCGCAGCAGCAGTGAGCCATTGCTAGTGATCAGGGGAGCACTTCTCTTTGTTCTCTTGTATGGATCTCTTTTGCTCTGGTTACAGATGGTGAACCATCAGAGTAAGGTGACAGGCAGTCCATACTCCAACGACACTGATTCAGAGCTGACTGAGAGGGGAAGCTCCCAGCTGAGAGATCCTGCGGACGATGCAGGGACCTCTTGTGGTGAGAATGAACTGATGACCCCTCCAGCAATCCACACTGACATAAATTTGAATAAAGATGTTGCATTTGACACAAATGACTATGCTGAGACATCCACGGATCACACAGAAAGAAGGACTGTTGTTCATCCTCGATCCAGATGATCTCCAACCACTGTTGTGTTTCAATACCCGATTGAGAGATGTGTTTTTGGTAGTTGTTATGTTGCTAAACCTGCAGTTCATCCCACAGGGAAAGCTTTTGGATCTAGCTGGAAAGATATGAAAATGAGTTTACTTATTTAATACAACTCTACACATATCATCTCATTTAATCACGCAGTAGTTTTAATCACTCATTTGGAGAAATAAAGTATTGCCATATATGTGGCTTGGCGTTTGATGAAGAAAATCTGCAATCACCGAGATGGATTCCATACCACCATGCATCGTATGTGCTAGTAACCTCTCCATGGTCCACCTCTACTGTGCGCTTAGCACATGGGTTGAAGATCATTCCTCTGTCAACTGTTAATCTTACATGATGATTTTATCAGTGATTGTTGTGTTTTCATTTTGATAGTTTCATTTTCTCTTTAATAGTCTAATTAGTCTGACATTGATTAACTGTAAGTTAAGTTGCATCTTATATAATCTTCATACACTTTATTATTATTGTTGTTATTGTTGTTGGTTCATGTGTTGTAGTAAGTGATTGATCGCCCCTATGACATCATCTGGATGAGACATGACTTATTTGGGTTTTCCTCCTCCCTCACCCTTAAGGTGGTAAATATAGATTATTGATCTTATGATGAGATGTTTTCTTTTAGATATATTGCTAGAGACAGTTTATCTGACCTGTACTCTCTCCTTGGGCATGCCAAGGTCATGTTCATTTCCCTGGCGCCTTCGCCAGATAACACTCTGAGTGAGAGAGAGACCGTTGTTGTTCTTGCGTCACCTAGATGGTGTGAGTCTTTATCTTAATGTTTATGCCCAATAACCAATGGAATGTTAGCACATCTCCCTTTGTGGGCTCGGTCCACCTTCCTAGTATATGAATCTGAACTTTGCAGCTTGGCCCTCAGAATGGAGGTGGCATCACACACTCATGTTGTGTCGATGACTCTTTTGTTCTCCTTGATCAAGTCTATTAAACTTCTTCAGTATAAGACATCCAAGACTCCGGTGCTTTTTCTTCCTGCATCACCACAGAATTTCTCCCTAACACCCGCATGTTGGGGGGTGATAAGGAGTGGAATGGGATGTGGCCTCAGTGTTGAATCTGTTGAAGAACTGATTGAGCTCATCAGCTCTTAACTACAGTTTAACTACGGTGACATTTCCAGCAGTTGCCACATCTACAGTAGCATTCACTTTTGGGAAACAACTATTGCAGTAGTTGGAAATCTTCATGGATAACCATAAGTAAGACTGTGGAAAGTACAATTACATCAGGTTAATTACACTGAAAGTACTCGGCTATGTCGTGGGAACTGGCTGCTGCATTTATTTTGGGCAACAATGATGTTGGCGCTATTTACTCCGTAATTAGGTCTACCAAATACTTAGTAGTAATTCACTGTAATTCTACTACTACAACTTGTTATGTATATTTTACCAGACTTGTTATTTCTTGACGTCACTCCACAATTGATTGTTATTTCTAGGCTATCTGATGGCCTGTTACCAGGCTCCTCTGTTATGGAACCAGCTCTCTCCATGGGTCAGAGAGGCAGACACTCTTTCTACATTTAAGTCCAGGCTTAAGACCTTCCTCTATGACAGAGCTTTTAGATAGGGCTGGCTCAGGTAGTCCTGATCCACTTTATAGCTATGCTGCTATAGGCTTAAACTGCTGGGGACACATCAGGTTACACAGAGCCCTATCCTTCCTCTCCTCTCCTCTCCTCTCCTCTCCTCTCACACATTTTGAACTGTCATTATTTGTTGCTCTTTGTAGTCTGGCCTTGGTGTCTCGCACTCTCTCTGTATTTCCACAGATCTCTTCAGAGCTCCATCTCCCTGCACCAACCAACTGCCTCCATCACCTCTTTCTCCTGCTGTTAAATCAGTCTGCACTCCCAGCTCACGACCCAGTCTGCCGTCCAGCAGTCCCATTAAGCTGGCCTTCCCTCCCTGTCCACAAGGAGCTTCCTTCATCATTTTTCGTTAACTGACTGATTCCATTTCCATGTTTTCCATATTCCATGTTATAAACAGTTTTCTTGTCTGTATACAACATCTATTGCACGTCTGCCCGTCCTGGGTGAGGGATCCCTCCTCTGTTGCTCACCTTTCTCACCTTTCATCTTTCTCCATTTTTCCCTGTTAAAAGGGGTTTTCTTGGGAGTTTTTCCTCAGTTGATATGAGGTTCCAAGGGCAGAGGATGTTGTCATAATGCTGGGTAAATCCCTTTGAGACAAACTGTTTGTAAAAACGGGCTATACAAATAAAATTGCCTTGCCTTGCCTTGCCTGTAAATTAAAGGCTTACCTGTAAATCAGAGCTGGATAGAAGATAAAGCCTATGCCCTCTGACCTTTTCTCAACATGACCCTCTGTGGGTCAGAGCTGACATAATGTCATGACAGCTGATGCCAGTATCTGGTGGTGGTGAAAAGCCAGCAGTTTCAAAACCAGCCACAGACCCATGGGCTGTGGTGTCACAGTCTCTTGTAACACACTACCTTCTGACCTCTGCCCAAAGCAGTGGGTCACTCTGCAACCATGTTGGACCCTGACCCTGCTGCATCAGGTTTCCTCCCTGAGATCTTTATCTTAGTTCTCCAATGTATTCTCTGATATCAGGGCACAAGGATATAAACAGAGCTGAGTGATGGACTGACAGAGATATAGGGCAGTCAGCCTTGGTAATACTGTCCCTATAGTGAGACATGACCTGAAGAACATAGTCAAGATAACACTGGAATTTCCAAGCATGTTTTCAGTTTGTCATTCTGTGTTCTTGAGTGTAGAATGTTTTTATCCATTCTAATAGCATCTACAACACTGTAGTGTAGATGAAGGTTTCTGAATACTGTCTGAAGCTCTGCCCATTAATTGACTAATTCATATTCTCTCTCGAAACACATCAGCATCAGACCACCTATCAAGTTTCTGTTGTCCCCTTCATTGTCTTCATAGGCCTCTTCAATCTGTCATTCAGGATGTGCTGTGTGTGTGACTTGGGTCACTCCAAGTTAGAAACATTTTGTGGTATCTTGGCTCCTTCGAGCCAGGACCTCCAGCATGTACTGGGGCGGTTTGCAGCTGAGTGTGAAGCGGCTGGGATGAGAATTAGCACCTCCAAGTCCGAGGCCATGGTTCTTGACCAGAAAAGGTGACATGCTCCTGCCTCAAGTGGAGGAGTTTAAGTATCTTGGGGTCTTTACGAATGAGACAAGGAATGAATGTGAGATTGACAGACGGACCAGTGCAGCGGCAGCAGTGATGCGTTCAATGTACCGGCTCAGTTCTCAATTTACCAGTCAATCTACGCTCCTACTCTCACCTATGGTCATGAACTTTGGATCATCAAAGAACTAGATCTCGGATACAAGCAGCTAAAATGAGTTTCCTCCACAGGGTGGTGGGGCACTCCCTTAGAGACTGGGTGAGGAGCTCTGACACCTGGGAGGAGCTCAGAGTAGAGCTGAGCTGAGGTGGCTCGGGCATTTGTATCAGATGCCTCCTGGACGCTTCCCTGGAGAGGTGTTCTAGGCATGTCCTACCGGAAGACCTAGGACATGCTGGGTCCGAAGCTCATTTTTTCTGACTCCCTAATTGAGAAATCTGGATCAAGCCTTGAGCCCCCGCCCACCACCTGCTTTCTTGCCCAAGTGAGAGGGAACATCAAGATGGTTAGAGGAGTAGAGATCAGAGAAACTCAGCCACATGTTTGGTCTGAACAGCTGAGCACAGAGATGTGGGTGGCCTGGTAACCTAACATTCTGAGTGACCACATCTCAACAATGGGCCTCATTCATGAACTGTTCTTAGGAACAAATTTGTTCTTAAGTCCTACCTACGCAGTTTTTGTGTTTTTGTGTGTTGTTTTTGGATTGTGGCTTTCATGAATGTTTTCTTGCCCAGAATTTGTAGCTAAGAACAAAATCTATGCACATTTAAGAGTATACTTCCGCACATCTGAGAGTTGTACAAACAGACTTGTACATACTTGTACACTTGTACAAAATAATTGATTATTGTGTGTTCTTCTGTTCTGCAGTTGTATAATATTATATGATTTGAATTAGAATAGTTTTGTTATCATTTAGGATCCTTTTGATAATTACTTTAATTGCACTGCAGTCTCTTAAAAAACAGTAAAGACACTTAATTCACTTCAATTACATTTATTTGGAACCACACCATCCAATAGCAGTTAGGTGACTTATCATATGAGGATGATATTTATGATGGCACACCTCTCTCTGATAATGACCCAATGTGCTGGTCCAGCTCAGATCAGTCAGCCAGCCTGTCCCCTCCAGTGCTGTGCATCTCTCGTCTTTGTTTGGCAATACTTTCTTTAACCACAGATTTGAGACTAAACCATTTCTTCTTCACTTCCTCAGCTGTGCACTCTTCTCCAGATACAACATTCAGTGAATGACTGACAGCATCCCATGCATCTTCATTTTCTGTTACTTTGCATCCACTGCTGACGCTACTAAATATAACAGGTGTTACTTTGTTGACTTCTTGCAGCAGTAGCTCTACTTCACCACTACTAAAGTTGTTTTTTTTTTTGTTTTTTGTTTTTTTTACGTTTGGAGTCCTGTGCTCCCTCTGCAGATTTTCATTTCGGCATTTTAACTTTCTTTCTCAACTCAACTTCTCTGCTCAGTGTCTGTGGTCTCTGTGTGCACATGGCCCTGCAGTCTCATGCCCTTTTATGGGGATTGATGGGGCGTGTACCTATGCTAATCCTATGTTAAACAGGATCACCTGGTACGCGTTCTCAATTTACAAGGAGATGGGAATCATGTAAGCAGCTGCAAACATTTCTGTGATCTAAGAACACCTTCATATGTGATGTAGAGTTTTCTTAAGAAATTTCTTAAGAACGACTTAAGAAAGAATTTAAGAAAATACTTAAGATGACATTGGTGAATGAGGCCCAATGATTGTTCTCATGAGGGGAGCAAATGCTGAATGATCACATTTACATCTGACTTTACTCATCACTGGACCTGTTTTAGCTTGAAGACTCAAGGCTGTATCTTAGTCTACATAACAGAAACTCAGACTTTAGTTAGCTGCCCTGCCCTGAGTCTCACTATCCACACTCTGTTTTCTGGCACCTTAAAATTTCATCTCATCTTTGGTCCAAGTACAGAAATCTCACCACTTTCTCGTTTTAAGGATTTTCTTTAAATAATCGACCAACTGCAGAGTAGACAATCTGCTTCCTGTGCACATTACCAGTGTACATCAATGGTCATATACAGTACTGTAATAGTGTTTTTGGGTGTTAGTAAGGAAAATATGTTAAAACAATTTTAAAATGGGGATGCATAGCGTACATGGTGTGATCCATGTGTCAGGCTCAAGTCGGTCTGCTGTATCTCCAGTACACAATTCACTAAACACACATTACAGCCATGGTGATACACTCAGATCACTTTAGATTATGCGGCCAACATTCAGGCTGCATTGAAAAGCTCCAGAAATCCACTCAGGACTCACATCTTTTGTCCCTTAACAAATCAAATTAGCATGTTCCCAGACAGATTCAGGTCTGAGGACAGAAAGTGAGTGTGACAACTGCAGCCAGAGGCCCGGCCTCCTCACTGACATGAGACAGTTCAGGACAATGTATGGACCAACTCAGTCCTGATCCAGACGCTACTCCACATGGATGAGCTACACTTGGTAGAGAGGAAATAGTCAGTATCAGTGCAGCCAGTATCCAGCAGAATTGAAAAGTATTGTTTATATTCATGACATATTTTTTCTGGTTCATAAAACCACATTAAGTCTTACTGTTTTCACATTGATGAAATAAAATTAGGACAAAGAAGAAAACAAAGAAGGAGGAGGGGGAGGAGCAGATGAGGGAGAGAACGAAGAAGAAGAAGAAGAACAGAGAGACATAGTAGGAGAAAAACACAAAGAAGAGAAGTGAGTATTGTGAGTATTCACTCTGAGCATTCAGAGCAGTCCTGGTTTGACTTGCTCTTGTTTAAGTGCCCGTGTGAGCAAAGGCACTGAACGCCTAATCACTGAATGGTAAAAGACTGCTGTCAGTCTAGGGAAACCCTTAATGATGCAATCACCAGGGAATCACCATTGTTATGATGTTTGTGAATGATGCATCTGCTGCCAACTGAGACAACCCAGTCTGTGCAGGCATTAACTGTCTGGCAACACTGCTACAGAGAAGCACTGACAAGGCCAAAGGCTACCAAGTGACTCAGATGCAGAGGAAACACATGAGTATCAAAATCCAAATTCCAAAAATCTTTACTGAAGAGCACACAGGGTCATACATGAGAGAGCAGTCCAAAGAACAGGCGAGCAAATCCAAATTGGGCAAGGCAGAGGTCCAAAAATCCAAGAAGACAAAACAGGTCATACACTGAAGGTTAAATGAAGAACTAACGCGAGAGAGCAAAGCACACCAAGGTAACAATGACAATCTGGCAAGGAATGGGCGGGACCCATTGGCTTAAATACAAGCAGACACAGGTGTAGAGATTATTGGCGGGAAACAGAACAAAGGAACTTGACAGGAAGTGAAGAATCACAACAGGAATGAATGGACACCAATTACAAAATAAAACAGGAAATGCAACATCACAAACACAGAGACCTGACAAGTACGAACTTTGCAATGTAGACAACCTGGAGCTCTCCCAGTGCCACTGATCTGTTCACCCAACTATAAATGTCTCTGTAGATCCAACATCATAGAACAATTCATATAATTTCCTTCAGATGTTCAATAACTTGAGAGAAACAAAGCAGCCTCATGGCACCTGTTTACCTGCTGTGAAGATGATAGTACCCTCACAGGACGAAGAGGGATTTGTTGAGAGGACAAAAGAACATTCACCACACACACACAGTGTCCAGGTTCTACACACAAGTCATTGATCTTAATGGAGAAAGTCTCATCTACCAATTACAGTGGTTCATGTGAGCAAACTTGTCTCTTTGTGCAGGAGAGAGGCTTTTAGTGCAACTTAGCAGAAGCTTAGTAGTGAGATCAAGTGTGATGTGTGAATATGGGCCCTGATCAGCATCAAGAAACATCTCAGTGGGAGCTGTTGATGCTCAGAAGAGGAATTGTTGAATACATCAAGAGAGCGCTCAAATGAGGCACTGAGCCCTGACATGAGGAGAGCAGCAGACGGGTGGCAGTGGGCTCCATGTATCCTGCAGTGTGGGCAAAACACATACAGTCATCTGTGCTTCTCTAATACATCACATTCATGCAATAGCACACTGGTGACAACCGTGCAAATAACAAATGATGATTTATACGCCAAATGGTAAACTTGCAGGTTTATTTAACTGTGTGTGTGTGTGTGTGTGTGTGTGTGTGTGTGTCTGTGGCAAAGGGGGTCAGAATGAGACCTGGGCCACTGTCGTTAGGATTAAGCCTCAATGGTATGCATGCTGCGAGGTGAGCCACTGAGCCACACCAGCATGTTTAAAGTGAAACAAAAAAAGACGGTCAACAGAGAAGGTTTGCTCTGAATGTGTTCGTGCATTTGATGCAGCACAAAACAAACCATAAAATTTGGAATGCTGACAGCAAACACAGCTGTTAGTGCTGCATCTGTTCCCCAGGAGAGCTGCAGTGTTATTAGAGCCTCTCTGTGGGTTAGTGGATTCATTGTTGCAAAAATAACAGAATTTTACCTAATTTGTTTTTCTTTGGGCTAACATCCTGTATATTTGCCAGAGCTGGCCGATGGACGACCAGCTGAAAAGATGAGGCAGCTTTATTTCTATAGCAGATTACATACACCAGGGTCAATTTAAAGTGATTTACAGAGCAATAAAATATAAAACATAACAAAGGAAACAGATTTATAATGTAATGTAATGTCTGATTGATTCATAATTTAGAATAACAAAAGACTAGATAAGGATGCAAATATTAAAAGATTTTAAAATAAGATAGTAGTCATTACCAGATGGAGTTGGCAGGGTAAAAAGGAACAATTTCAGCTTTTATATTATTTCATATAATTTGTTCTTATAGAAGCATACAGAGATCCAACAGGGAGGAACAAGCCCTGAGCAGTCACAGAATCATAAGATCAGGGGTTGGATCCCTGGCTCCTCTGCATGTTGAAGTGAAACATACTCAACCTCAAATGGTGTCAGGGTTAGGATTAGACTGGTTTGGACTGGTTTGGAACAGCTTGGCTCAGTCACCATCAGTGACCCTCAAACTGCCACGAACCATTAAACGTCTCCCTGGTGACAAGCCTGTCACAGAGGAAACACATGTGAACTGCCCATGCAGCCAAATCTGTCTCTGAAAAATTGTGTGAAGTTTCCTCCATGAAGCAGAGCGATCCGTCACATGTTACTGACAGGGACTTGTTTTTTTTCTTTCAAAATTATTTTTATTGAATTTCCTTGGATGCATGTTTATATCAACTGTCAAGGCACACAGTTGCATGCAGAGTCAATCATCCTCACTCATGAAGTTACAGCGGGTCAGCCAGAAATTCAACAGTCCAATTGAAGCACATCGAAATGCTTCACAAATTCAATAAAGTCATCCCATGTCTTATGAAAGTTCTGGAGAGCACCATCAGTATAACAGTATATCTGATCTTTTCTAATTTAAGATTAAACATACTGCTCTTGATGAGATGGGTGAGGGTGGGTGGAGCAGCACTCTTCCAGTTCAGCAAAATTAATCGTCGTGCAAGTAAGGAGAATGCCAAAGCCTTGCATTGACAGGAGGTCATAGATATGTTTTCTGAGGTTACACCAAAATGGCAATAAGGGGGCAGGGAATAACACATTTTAAAAATATTTTAGAGAATAAATCAAAGAAAGAGGACCAGAATCAATCTAATTCAGGGCAACCCCAGAACATATGATGTAAAATCGCAGGAAGCATATTGCATCTGTCACACAGGGGGTCAATGTGTTGGTAAATTTTTGACAGGGCAGTCTTACAATAATGAAGGCAGTGCAATACCTTGAACTGGATAAGACTGTGACATGCACATATGGAAGAAGAATGTACATGATCCAAGGCTGCGTCCTAAATGTCAACCAAAATGTCAAAGCCAAGCTCCTCTTCCTAGTGCTGTTTTATATAGGGCATGTTAATCAAAATCATGTATTCATAAACTTTGGCCAGCCTCCCCCCTTCGAGAATGTAAAAGCAAGTTAATAATATAATCAAGATGTGTTTTAGGTGGGAGAGAGGGAAAGTCTGGGAACTTCTTCCTGATGAAATCTTTCACCTGCAAGAACTGAAAAAAAAAAAAAAAAGAAAAAAACGTGGTAGATCAAATTTTTCCTGAAGTTGTGTGAAGCTGGCGAAGACACCATCTATGTATAAGTGCTACAATTTTTGGATGCCCTTGGCATGCCAAATTGTAAAAACAGAGGAATAGCTAGAGGAGGGAATAAGGGGTTGTAAGAGAGTGGGGAGAAGAGAGAGATGCTCTGAAGGCCAAAGGAAAGTTTAAATTGTTTTAAAATTCTTAAAGAATGCCACACAACAACATTATGTTTAGGGATTGAAACTAGGAGTGGGAGCGATGCCCCTAAGAGAGCAGAGAGAGAGTATGGATGGCAAAGGGAGGCCTCGATATTGACCCATGCTGGACAGTTTACACTGTCAGAAGATAAAAGCCAGAAAGACATGTTGGTCAAGTTCGATGCCCAGTAGTATAGTTGGAAATTAGGGGCAGAAAGGCCCCCAACTCACTTAGGTCTCTCAAGGAACTCTCTACGTATGTGTGTATGTTTACCACCCCAGATAAAGTCAGAAGTTAGTCGATGTAAAGTTTTAAAGAATGAGTGGGTGATAAAAATGGGGAGACACTGAAATAAATAAAAAAATTTAGGGAGAATGTTCATCTTCACCGAATCAAGTTTGCAAAACAAAGAAAAAGGAAGGACTGCCCAACGTGCAAAGTCAACTTTACAACGCTCAAGAAGAGGAGAAAAATTAGCATGAAATGGTTTTGAGTATGTCCGAGTCACACCAAGATATTTAAATGAGTCCTTAACAATCTGAAATGGTATGTCAATTTGCTGGGGGGGGGGTAATGGGAAAATATTCGCTTTTATGCAAATTAAGTTTGTATCCTGAGATGGCCTCGAAAGTGCTGAGCAGAGATAAGACATGGGTGAGAGTGGTATCAGGGTTAGAGAGAAAAAGAAGGAGGTCATCCGCATAGAGAGAAACCTTATGTGTCTGACCGCCCTGAATAATTCCCTCTATCCTATCACCCTGTCTCGAAGCTATGGCAAGTGGCTCAATAGCGATCGTAAACAAGAGGGGACTTAAAGAACACCCCTGTCTTGTGCCTCTACCTAGATGGAACTGGTTGGACAAACGGTAGTTAGTAAGTACAGAAGCCATGGGTGACGCATATAAAAGCCTGATCTAGGAAATGAAATTGTGACCAAAACCGAATTTCTCTAGGGCAAAGAAAAGGTAATCCCATTCAATGCAGTCATAAGCTTTTTCCGCATCCAGCGAAATTACAGCCTCAGCACCAGAATGTTGGGGAGGAGTATGCAAGATATTGAGCAGTCTTCATACATTACAGAATGACACTCTACCATGGATCAAACCAGTTTGATCATTAGAAATGATGGAGGGGAGGACCATCTCTAAACGGAGACCTAGGGCTTTAGCTAGAATCTTAAAATCCTGATTAAGGAGGCTTATAGGTCGGAAAGAAGAGCAACACTGGGGATCCTTATCCTTCTTCAAAAGGAGTGAAATGGTAGCATGATACAAAGTCAGGGGAAGAGTTTTCATTTGAAAGGATTCAGTGTACATCGCATGTATAAGGGGCACTAATTTGTCTGAAAATCTCTTAGTCTGCAGCTTTCCCACTTTGCATTGAAACAATAGATTTTTTAATTAATTTGGGGGTGATAGCTTCTTCAAGTAGCAAAACATCTTCAGGGCTTACTTTTGTAATATTAAAATTCCTGAAAAAGTCAACAAACTGGTTTGGGTTACGCTGAGAATCAGAAGTATAAAGACTTGAATAAAATTTCTTCTGTCTTATTCTTTCTTCTTCTGATCTGATTCTGAATGGTGCAAGAGGCAGCTTTTTGGCGAAGTTGATGAGATAAGAAAATTTGCTAGATCTTCAAACCAGGGACTAAAAGCAAATCAAGGTCATTAAGATGACCAAAAACGGAGCTCAAGAGTGAATACATATAGGTGAGAGAAAAGGTAGTAATAATAATATGGATGGTAGACAAAAGGAACACACAATAAGAAAAAGAAAATAAACATTTAAGGTTGGGGAAAAATGGGAGATGAAAAGGAAAAGAAGACAAACAAATTCAATGAAACAACCTAAAAGGAACCGAAATACTGTGTGTTATTGTTAAATTAGGTGGAATAGACAAGAAATAAGTCAGGGGTGGCGAACCATGTGCCATGGAGAGCCATGTGTGTGCAGGTTTTCCCTTCAATCAAAGACTTCAACAGGTGATTCCACTGATTAACACACCTCTGTTGCTGAAGGTGTGTTAATCAGTGAAATCACCTGTTGAAGTCTTTGGTTGAAGGGAAAACCTGCACACACATGGCTCTCCATGGCACATGGTTCGCCACCCCTGAAATAAGTAAACAAAAAATAAACAGAAACACACTAGATGGGCATTGAACAATAGTGCCCAGCCCAAGCCAATAAAAGTAAAGCACATTTAACTTATAGCTGGCAGGCTCAGTAGAACCTTTTTTCCCTTTCCATTTCCTCTCTCTTCCCCCCTCTCTACACATATGTAGCAGTGCCACAAATAGAGTCCACACTGACAAGAAACCAAAATAGCTCAACTTGCCGACTCTTTAGCTGGGGACATCTAAGTCCATGTAAAAAAAAAAAGGGGGGGGGGGCACCAGGAAAACATAGTACTCTTAGTTAATTCAAGCTCACCTGAGTAGAAGAGAGTGACGTCGGTGTCAAAATGAAAAGAACTACAGTGTCAAAATGAAAAGAACTACAAATTTACCTGGTGGAGCCTGCGTTTCACAACGGTAAAGGAGGAGTGGAGTTGGGCCACCTCTGGGCTGACATCAGGGAAAAAGTGAATCCGCTTGTCTCGGTACAGAATCGGACCCTCATAGTGGCTGGCTAGACGCAGCACCAATTCGCGTACTCTGTAGCTGTGCATCCGAACCAGAAGTGGTCTTGGCTTTGCCTCAGCTGGTGGCTTGGGTGTGGTGGTTTGATGGACGTGGTCAATGGAGGAGGTTACACACAAAATCAGCCGGTTTATGCATTTCCACTGATTTGGGCAGACCAACAATGCGGACATTCTCTCTTCGAGTGTAATTGCTCAAGTAGTCAAGTTGTTTCTTCATGGCCTCATTTTCCTTCATTAGTCGTGCTACCGTCTCACCCAGCCCCACGAGTTGTTCTCAGGTGCCGGTTAGGGACTCCTCCACATCCTGAATCATTTTCCCATGCATATCTGCTGTAAAGCTGAAATAGCCGCACCACACTCTTTCTGGAAGTTTGCAAGCGATTTGAGGTTTTCGTTCCTCGGTTTGTCGATGGCGGCTTGAAAATCAGCAGCAGCATTCATCACCAGTGGGGGCGAGGGGGAGCACAAGCTAGGTTGCTTAGCTAGCTTAGCCGTGGACTCGGAGTCAGCCATGGAAAGGGGCATATCTTTAGTCTTCTGTCTCATATCTGGCATATTTCCAGTCTCTCACGTCTCTTACAACTTAGGAAAAAAGATTGCTTGGTAAAAGTATGCAAAAAACACCAACAAAATAAAGTTCAGCAGGAGCTGCGAGGGGACCGTCTAGCACACTCTCATGCTTCACCAGAAGTCCCCAGGGACTTGTTTTCTTTCACCCACACATCCTCCATATTTCCTCTTGACATATTAAATCTAACACACTGCTAAAATCTATCAGCACAACACTGTCAAATCTAAACTGCTGAGGATGCTTTCATCACTTTGTCCACTGCAGCCTTGTTCAATTAGTGACAACCGGTGGCATTGACCTCACTGCTCCACACTGCAACCAAAACAGTCACATATGTGTGCAACTTAAAACTATACATAGTCATACTCATATGAGTGTGTTTTCCTTTCTCTGGCTCGCTCTAATGACCTTCACTCTCACACTACAGCGGGGAAAAGTTAAAGTCGGGCTATTGAACGCATTAACAATTTTCCCAGTAAATAAACTTCTAATGGGGCTATTGACATGAAATGTTTACCAGACGTTGGCAACAACCTAAATAATCCACACATACAAAGAAATTAGACAAAGAAAAAGAAGTCCTGATTGATGCCTATAAAAAGGTTTCTCATCACCAAGGTGTCACACAAGAAGCATTTTATGATGGGTCAAAGCAAAGAGCTCTGTCAAGACCTTCACAACCTTATGTTGAAAAACACACTGACACTGTTGGTTACAGACAGTATATACAAACAGATGGGTCAGTTGTCAATATAGTGTTTTACTGTAAAAGAGGCTTGGGGGGGGGGGGTTGTCTATGACTGTTAGTCCCTCAGAAAAATACATTACATTTTTTTTTTTTTTACTTTATTTTTACTGTATACAAGTGCTAACTTCGGAGGATTATATATTTTTTGGCAAATGCATTTGGCCTACTGTGAACAATAGAGCATTGTGTTTTCCATTTTTTTCACTATTCTAATTTAATTGATTTGGGGTGTAATCTGATCACACTGGTTTTGAGCAGAGTTGCAATTGTTTTGAGACGACTGTTCGGTTTTGCAGGAAGAGTCAGAGGTTTGGTAAATGTAGGTTGAAAACTGGGCTTTGTGTGAAAAAAGTGTGGAGGGTGTCAAGGATGTGTTAGCAACTGAGAAATGCTGTAACTGCAGCTCTTAACACTAAACTAGTTGTTGTCAAAGGGGCTACTGAAGGCTTTTTTCTTTTTCTTTTTTTTTGAAGGAGAAGCTGTGAGGCAGAAATCAGCTAATGAGGGGGGTGGCAGCATGTGTAATGGTCCTGAATACAACACTCAGTGGACCCCCCCCCCCCCCCCACTCACTAACTAACAAGGGTGAACAATTTCCCTCACCGTCCACAGCCCATTTCTCTGCTGTGTCAGTGTCACAGCTCTAGACTTCATCCATCACACAGTGGGCACCAGTGCTCCCAGGCCCCCATCCATCACTGCTGCAACACTAACAGAATTTATATACACAGCCACAATCAGCCTCATAGAAGCCCCATCAGCAGGGACTGAATGTAAAATGATGGTCGGTCACATAAACAGACATTAAATTAAGACCTACAACAGAGGTGCCTGATCCTCTCTCTGTTTCCTCTGCTGATCACAGACCAATTATTATTATTCAGAATTATTCAGAGCCATTATATTCCCCCAACACATCAACAATACAAACAGCATTTATTTTAATTCTCAGCTATAAATTCAGTTCACCAGTTTGTGTTTGTGTCATCAACATGAGCCTACGTTTATCTAAGTGTCATTTTTTAGAGTGTTTTGTGGACACACCAGAGTGAGAGAAGAATAAAGCTATAAAAAAAAGCTACAGTGTGGTAAATACTGTCCAATAATCAATCAGCTTCACTACATCGTGTGTCTGAAACAGAATCATGTTTAATTTCCATCAGGATCCATCTGAACAAAGAGCAACTTCGTGGATGTGACATGGCGCTTCAGGGCTGGACTCTGTGGACTCAGAGCCTCACTCTGGTCAGCAGTGCTGAAGCTGGGGGCTCACGTGCTAATCCACACATCAAACTTTAGGGACAGAGGGCCAAGTGACAGGAGCTTCATGCAGCACAGTAACGCACCCGCACACACACGCCACTCCAACACAGATACACAAATAAGCCCGCAAAACAAAGGAGGTGTTGCCCCCTCGACTGTATCCACCCAAAAACATCTTCTCTACAGTCTTGTGAAATGTTGCGCCAGGTGTGCTGATCATCCACCTACTGCACATAAACACACTCACATCATGGAAACATTGCTGATGGACACACATCCCCTCACATTAGAAATCATTCACTACAACTAACTAAACACATTCAGAGGGATGTGATGCATGAGCAGGACGTGTCACAGCAGAATCCCCTTTTCTCTATTAGGCCTCTCCACAAGACTGTGATTTGATCTGATCAAACCTTTAAATCCAATGAGTTCCTATTCAATAAAAACAGAGAAAGACAGACAGAGAGAGAAGGGGGCCACTGATGAATTTTGTTATTCACGTTGAGTGCTCAGTGTGGAGTGATAGAGCTGGTGGGGAGGTCAAAGTGGGTCACACAAGAGCAGCCGATCCCCCACCCCCCACCAGCGCCCTCCCCTGCAGCCAGCACTGGTGCTGCGGGTTTTTGCACACAACGATTTTGGAGGTTATTTGTATTGGAGCATTGTCCACTGAAGCTCTCCTCCAGGAGCCGGTCCGATCCCTGACCGCGCTGCGGCCACAGCTCAAATCAAAGCACTTACTTATCCAGAGAGGTTCCAGCTGTCAGAGCGGCTCAGGTCCCGAGGCGCTGCACAAAAGTCTCCGCTCCTCTGTTTGTTGTCTCTCAGGATTATTGTCCCATTGGCGGATCGGCTCCGTCACAGTCACGGAGGAGAAGCTTTTTCCATTGAGGGCAGGAGACGGAGGTGAAATGTCGCTTAGCTCCTATTAGAGGTCGTCGCTCGAGCCCGACTCTTATTGGCTGGGATGGTCCCGTGGGCGTCGGCTGCGGCGGCCCTACCCCCGGTCTGATCAAAGAACTGGAGGAAAACAACTGGAGGAACATCTGCACTTCCAGAGGACCATCATCTCTGTTTATGTCACTGGAACAGCTCTCTGTCTGGACTGCTCTGCTGCTGATGTTTGTCAGGATTGACCAGGAGGCAGTACAGACAGATTTTCTCCCATGCTGGCTAATTAAGGTGAAATTTGTTCCAGTGATGGTCAAACAGCCTGTGAGCCACATTGTTCAAGCTGGACCCATCAACACTTAGAGCTCTTCATGGAGATTTCTCTCTGACTTAGCACTCTAGCCTGCACAAACAGTTGATTTTTATTAGTTCATTTGAGTCTGTTCCTTACAGTCTCTTTAGTTTAAAATAATTGTCTTAAGATCTGAAATCAGCTGTGATCCTGTTAACCACACATGTCTGTCTGAAGGCCTTTGTCTCCAAACTTCTGCATGTACTTTTGTTTCATTTGGTTAAACATTTTAGCAGTTCGTTATAACAGATTGGAGGAGTGGATAAAAACTTGAAGTAGTAGAAAGTGTGTCAGCTGTGATTGTCAACTTATTAAAATGTATAAAACATAATAATTAGCTGCACTGAAATATTAATGAGATGTTCTTACCTGTACTTATTTAAATATTGATCTGCTGAATTTTAATAAACACAACATGACTGATGGATTTATCAATACAATATCTAAAAACAGTGGTGTAGTCTATGTGATACACAGGTATACATGGTATACCCACTGAAAATGCATTAACATTTCAGTATACCCACTACAACAAAACCATCTAACTATAGTCTATGTGATACAGGTATGAATAGTGTACCCACCGAAAAAGCAGTGTACCCACTACAACACATTAGACTACACCACTGTCTAAAAATAACCCACCAGTGTGCTATATTGATCACCGATCACCAATATAGCACTATTAATCAATTCATTAATAAGCAGACTATTAATCAGCAACATCAGAGTATAACACCATAGTAGACAAATTCGTAGATACATAGAAATTACTTCCCGGTACAGATCAAACAGTTCAACATCACTGGCTCTGATTGAATCAATCGAGGAACACAGACACATTGGAGTTGATAAAAATCAGTTTCTTGGTGTGATTACAGGCGACAAAATCAGCTGGAAATCTCTCATGAAACATGTACAAAATCAACTGTAAATAAGCATTTCAGGTCAGGACCGCTCATCACTTTGTGGCAATAAAACACGATTTATACTGCAAAAAAAGAGCAATAAGGATCATTCATACACATCCACTGTCGTTAAAGTCAAAAACATTTCAATTCACTGATCTGGTCCAACTTCAAACAGCACAGATAATGTAGACAGCAATGAATAACCCTTACCCTGGAAATATTCAAAGACTGTTTGTAATTTGTGGGAAGAGCTAAAGTGAGAAAGTCTTAGTGTCTGTTAAACATTAAAACGTTTTTGTATTTCTCTGTGAGCAGTGAAGCTGCATGAGCCAGGGCAAACGCATGTTTCAAGAAGAACTGGGAAGGACTCTGATCACCTGCAGGCATTCTCACACATTATTGATGCTTTTGTTCATTAAGGTAGACCCGGAATGACTCCCTCAGCTCCTATAACTTGCAAGAGTGTTTGTGGTAGGGCTCTCAAATTTTGGCACCAAGTCCCCTCATTTCTCCACTACAAATAGCACTGTCTTAAACTTCTCCAACTATATCATAGATTTAATTATTTGATGTCAAATGCAAGGAGTGCCACTGTTACAACCTACCCCACTACCAGCAATTTACCCCAGCATTACAACCTGGGGTAAATTGTAACAGTGAGATTGAAAACTAAAAACTAAGACCACACCACAAAATATGCACCTGTATAAGTTTATTGTGCATGTTCCAACACTAAAGCATCGTCCTGTGGTTCAGTATGAAAAAAAGAACTCATCACTAATGGCTAAAATGAAGAACAGTGACAGTGGTGTGGATCCTGACATCAGGAGAGCTTTCTAAAAGAGCATTTTCTGATAATACTGACGGATGGTGTACATGTATGAGTGGAGACCTTCAGTCATAATCCATGTGGAATTCCATGGAGAGATGGTTGACACTTCATTCAACAACAAAGGTAAAAGGTGTTACAATCATTCCCACCCCTGTCAGCTATTGTTTGACTAGCTATAGCCTACCAGCATGGTGGCTTGAAATGATTGATGACATGACTCACTTTTTACCCAAGAACCTGCTCTTCAATCTTATGCAAGTTTCCTATTTCATACTTCAGCGGTATCAGTACTAATTGGTTTCTAACCCAAAAAAAGTTTTTTGCTGCAAAGCCAACATACTTCATCATACAGCCATGCAAATTCACATGCAAGGTCAGGGAGGGAGTGGGTACACATGATATTGATCACATGACTCTAATGTTATCCCTTATTGGTGAAAGTGATGCTGTTACAACCATCCCCAGTCTCCCCTACATCATTTAGGGGTAGGGTTAAATGAGTTCATGCTTCTTTGCACTCCTGTTTGAACATGTTAATATTTTCTGTTCTCTACACTCTTTATTACATGTGAAATTGTGATGCAATTGTACTATTTTGACAAATGAAATTATTCACAACTTCTGTGTTTAACGGAACAGTTTGGGTTTTGACACTGGCTTTCATGCATAGTTGGCACATTGTACTGCAGTAGTTGGAGAACCAACCTGAATGTGTTGTCATAGAGACACCAGAGAAAATGTTTTAGACGCTTTAAAAAACTGAAACAACAAAATAATATCCATAAATATCCATCTGTACATACAGCGCCTATATGAAGTCATCATACCCCTTTTAAATATCAAGATTATTTGTCATACAGTCATCACTCCCCTGATTTAATACTTCATAGATCCACCTTTTCCATTAATTATAGCCATCAAGCTCTTTGGACATGTACGATAGGCTTCTCTGTTCAAGTTCATCCACAGACTTTCAACTGGATTTAATCAAGACTCTCAAGGGCATTCACCTTCCTATCCTTAGGCCACTGCATTGTTCTTTTGGCAGTATATATAGGATCATTGCCATGTTGGAAGGTGAATGACTTGCCCATCTTCAGCGGTCTAGCAGAGGGAAGCATGTTTTCTTCAAGAATTTGGGTGTAGGCTACTTTGCAGGATCCGTTTTCCCTTCGATCCTGGCCCAGTCACTGCTGCAGAGAAACATCTGCACAACATGGTGCCACCACCATGCTTCACAGTAGGTATGGTTTGTTGTGGATGGTGTTTTTGGTTTTTTGTGCTTGGAGTTTGGTCCAAGAAGTTCAGTCTTAAAAAAAATCTTTTTCCTTATGGCACAGAATCATCCAGGTATTTTTTTTTTTTTTTTTTTTACTGAGTGTGGTACTTTTTGTTTTTTCAGAAAAGGTGTGACATAAGGTTCAGGTTTTGGCCAGGTATGACTTTCTAAAGGCTCTGTACAAGCGTTTTTACACTCATTGACTGAGAAATACAACAATTAAACACTGGAGGACAGAAACATGAATCTGAATACTTCCCAGTGTTGAACACTGAGCTGAGAGGAAGCCAGTGAAGAATTACAGCTACATGAAAGTGAAGACAGACACCACACCCACCTCACCCTGTTCCCAACATGTCAGTTCTGTTCATGTGCAATCATCGTTAGAAAAACCATTCAAACATATCCAAACCCTTTCTCTAAAATTTCTAAAGTGAAAAACACATATTTGAGGCCAAGATGCCTCCTGTGGTGTCCACTCTCCTCCAACACCCTAAAAACACTGAAATGTCAACTGATGTGAATGAGGTAAAAGAGTGTGAGAGACCAAAAATCAGTTGAAATGACATGTTAAAGGTCAGAGCAATTCAGTGTGTGTGTGTGTGTGTGTGTAGAGAGAGCAAGAGAGAGGGACAGGTATCACCTGCTGTGATGTACACTAAATCATGGGCAGATGAAACATACAGCCCAAGCACACATGAAGAAGAATGTGCCGACATCAGACAGAGGTTTGAGATGTGTTGAGAGGATCAACAGGAAGAAACTGATATAAACATGAAATGATTTAATGTCTGTGCTGACAGATGGAAGGAAGGTCTCCAGTCTCCAGAAGTGAAGGGGATCTCTTCACTTCTTGTTAAGTGAAGAGATCCAGCCTCTGCATGCCTCTGTTTCTATCAGGTTTGTTAGAGCTGGATGTGACTATTTCCTGGTTTAAGAACCCAGTGTGTAACAACTGCCTCTTGGGGTCTCTCAGTGAAAACAATAACAAAGGTGATTTGATGAAATAGAATGGGAGCATGAAAGTTGCTGTCTTTATCAGCAGTGCTGGGTTCCTCTCGATTTGGATGCCTTCAGTGTCAGTGTTTCAGGAAATCAAACACATGTATGACCAGTGTTTCAGGGACACTTAGAACAGAGCTGGGAGCTGAGATTACTGCTGACTTTTGTCTTGACTGTTTCTCTGAATTCTTAAGGACCAGCCGTTCAGAGGACAGGACAGAACAGTGCACGTGACCTAAAACTACATAAAATCCATGTAGATCTTCTCTCAGGAAGTAAACACAGAGCACATAGAGGATATGACATCACTGACAATGAGCGACAATGTACTGTTACTATGATTAAAATCACAGATTCCTCTGGTTTGAGAGTTGTGTAATGTGGGAGTTATACGTTACACATTGTAACTCAGCTGTATTGTTAATGTAACAAAGACATACCATTACATCCAGTATGTGATTCCTGACTCCAGGTCCAATCCAGGTCCTGTGATCTTCTCAGCTGGTCCCATTGTCCTTTTTTCTAATCAATCTGTTCTATGTCTGACAGATGTGATGAAGAGAAACTCACAGCAGATAATGTTCAGAAGAAGAACAGTCGACACACTTAAACAAGACAATCAACAGCAGACAGAGAACAGGAAAAACATTAAACACTAGTTCTCCAAGATGCTTCAACAACCTGTCAATCAAGATCCTGCAAAACTCTGCCCAAGTGTCTGGAGGAGAACCGGTGCTGTGGTCACACCAAACTTTTCTCATTTAGGTTTCTTCTGCTGACTGAACTCTGTGTGAAGTTAATCCATAAGCATCTTCACTTTACTTATAGTGCCTAAATTTTTTTGCAGAGTACGGTACATGGGGAGACATTCTGGGAAGTACTACGTATATAAATAAACACAAGGTGACCTAACTGGAACACCAGGGGCAGCAAGGAGGAAGGTGAAGGGAAGGTGTAAGAAAAGGAGGGAGCAGATGGCTGTTGTTCACCAGCCATTAGACAGTGGGTGTCTGCAGCACATTCCTCCATGTCACAGATATCCTAAAGCCTGTCCTAAAGCCTGTCCAATGACCATCTACACCCACAGGATGAAACATCTAAATAACACTTAACTGCTGATGTGTAATCCTGAGACCAGATCTCCTGCAGATGCTTCTATGTGGGGATTTCAAGCGTGACTGGATTCCACTTGAAGTTCAGCAGTCTTCCATAATTACAAGGTAGTTTGCCAGGGGATCAGGTAGCAGCTAATGACTGAGTGAGGATGGCACAGTGAAGTGGCCTCCACACAGCGATGACTCTGCTGCAGATTGAAGCAGCAGCAGAGAGAGCTGACAGGTTCATAACCTTGATGAACCTGTAAAAACACATGCAGTCCTGTGTTCAACAGGACCAAGCCAAAACCTGAATTTAGAACTGAGACTGACACATGAATGAGAGACAAAGACCGAGCTGGGTTTGCTGTAAAATGATTGCTCAGAGAGAACGTTGGAGGAGACTGATTATTTTTCTTTTTTGAGAGAGAGAACCACAGTCTGAAGTCAAACCTGATAAAGACTGATCTAGACTGGCCTGCTCTCCACCAGCTCAGACCCCGCTGCTTTCTTCCTCACTGACTCTCACACAGCCTCTGTCCTCTGTCCTCAGGCATTTAGCTTTTATTTACTTCAACTCCAGAACGTAACACACTTTTATCAGAGGCCAGTGTTCATATCTAACTCTATATAGATATTAAAGTTGGTCCTACTTGTAAGTATGCAACCTCACCTGTGGAAGGTGATGGACTCAACGGGTCGTTAGATATAATCACTTCAGTTTAGTTTAGTGACAAGTGTCTGGAATTATCTAAGACTAAAAAATAGTCATGATTTCCCCCATGGACACTCCACCACATCCACACTCTCTGTCAACGGTCAAACAACAGAAAAGGTTGAATCATAGACATATCTCGGTAGAATAATTGATCACAAACTCACATTTCAGCTCAATAGTGAATGCCTTTTCTCCAAATGTCAACAACGCCTCTTTGTTCTCTGTAAACTTTGCAAACTTCAGCTTCATCAATCAATTCTTGTTGCATTCTACAAATGCTTCACTGAATCCATCCTCACATTCAACATGATAGCCTGGTTTGGTTCACTCAGCATCTCCCACTGTACCAGACACGACACACACTGTACACAGCCACTGCAGTCTTTTACCATCAGGATGCAGATACAGATCACTCACATTCCAGTTTTATTCCCACCTGCTTGCTGTACTTGTCTGCAGTATAAACATGTGTGTTTATGTTGCCACTGTCATGTGATATTGTAGGGGAGGAAATATTTAGAGACATTTATCTATTATCTCCCCAATACGTATTCTGTCTTCCCGGTATTAAGATGAGGTTTTATTAAAGTAAAGTAGTTAATTTATTCAATATGACTCCATTTGATTAAAGATAACTTTACCATTAAATATTATTTAGTGTCAATAGTTAACCAGTAATTAAGAATATAAGCCTTTTAAGAATTGAACTCTGTTGTTAAGAGATCTGACATCAGTCTTAGTTCAGGGATGGCAGATATAGGTTCACAAACCACTCAGTGACCTTCTTAACATGGAAGAATAGCCCTGATGTCTGGGTTGAAGTATTCAGAGGTTATAGAACATGATACTCAATCTTGTCAGTCCAACTCAGAGGTTAAGGGTGTGAACAGCGTCCAGTGAAACTTACCATATAACTAAGGTCTTTGTGATACAGTATTTAACTAGTCTCTATCTTAGTTAAGGGATGGCAGATATAGACTTCAACTATTCAGTGACCTTCTTAACATAGAAGAACAGCCCTGACACCTGGGTGGAGATATTCAGAGGTTATAGAACATATCTAAATAATTACAGAACATGATACTCAATCTTTTCTATTCAACTCAGAGGTTAAGGGTGTGAGTGTTACCCAGTGAAACTGACCATATAACTAAAGACCTATAGGTATCTGATAACAGACCCTTCACTGCAAGAGTAAAATCTTAACAAGGCAATATTAGAAATGAATGGTTAACATTCCAGTTTATTGTGATGCACAGTAAGTGAACAAACTATAGCCAATAGCAACAATACTCGAGAAACAGTTATTGCAACACACTCGACGTGTGGGAGCTCTGGTAAGCAGATTAACTCAAAGGTTGGGTCTTTGCTCTTTCCCTTAAATATCCAACCAGAACAAAGACACTTTTAAATCACATCAATCAATAGGAATTTGCATAGAGACACCACTCACATCTGGAGACCTTTGATCATCAGGGTGTATGTCACAGGACAATAACTTCACACTGAGACCATCAGACATGTAACATTTCAAGGGGAAGTTAGGTAGATAGGAGGTGTTAAGGAGACACTAATCAAAAGGCATAATACACAAAGTAGTTTCTTCCAGTCTGGGGGAAACTTCCATTATTTCAGGGAGTTCAGGGTGATGTTGAACTGTCTTACAATATGTTGTTGAGGTTGTTGTTATGATATGTTTGTCCGTACCTGCAGTTATGCTCCCTGCAAACAAAGTTCCTAACGGATAAATAAAGTGATTTTGATTTGATTTGATTTGATTCGATTCGATTCTGTTTGACTTTAATGGCACAGATTTGAAGGTTGACTGAGCTTGAAAGTTACCAGCCTTCAATGATAATAAATGCACTTTTCTGTTTTAATCCCATCCAGAGTAGAAGTTTTCTCCTCAAAGGAGCTTCACCAAAATAATCTGTAGAAAGTGCTCAGTGTTGAAAACAGATTTTTTATTCATTCATCTTCTGTACCACTTATGGTGGAGCTGGAGCCTATCCCAGCTGATTTACGGCCAGAGGCAGAGAGAACCCACACATGCATGGGGAGAACATGTAAAACTCCACACAAAAAGGCCCCAGCTGGCCAGTGGGTTTGAACCCAGAACCCTCTTGCTGTGAGGCAACAGTGCTAACTGCTGCACCAACGTGCCACCACAGTAGTAAACTGTCCAGTGAGCACCATAATCTAATGCTAAAGCATGAATTTTATGCTATTGGATTTACAGCAGTTGCAGTTTGGGCTTATTTAACTGTTTTATGCTGTTGAGCTCTCAACCACACCAGGCGGTCCATCTGTATCTCTCTCTCTCTATAGTAAAGGAATCCAGCTGGAGAGTCTCTTGAAGGCAGCAGAGCAGGATACCTTGATCCTGACTACTTTATCAGCAGCCTTGCTGTCAATCGAAGGAGACAATGGGCATAGTTAGAAGAAGCAGCCCTCATACAAAGGCCCATTCTCATGGTGGTGGGTATCAACACTTTAGTTATACAGTGGGATCTCAGAGTGAGGCCCCAAACTTCTTTCAATGGACCTGAGAGCATTCTCATGTTTAGCTTTTTGACTCTTTGTAGAGACGACTCATCTGACATGTTCATTAAATCATTAAATCAATCACTGGTCATTAATCAGACCTAAATATCAGCTGTAAGATATTTAATAGAAACAATAACATGAACTCAGTCTAAAAGCATCCAGTGTGAGCTGACACGTGCTGACATGTTGGTCATGTGTGTGAGGATATTGACACCAACACCACCACTACTCTTGTCTGTCAGCTCATTAAATGAAGCTGCCCTGTCGCCTATAGCTCATCTTTCACTTCAGCCTTCAAACAATCAGGACAAAGTGCTGATGTCAAAGGTAGTTCAGCCAGGTGCAGTGGGAAGAACAACTGCAGCTGCCAACATGGAAAACTGAGGACGTCCTGCCCCTGCAAGGTTTTAACTATCCTAGAAGACACATTTGCAGTTTTTACAGAAACATCACTGAACTATTCTTGAAAATAAGTTTAAAATAAATAAATAAATAAATAAAAGACTGAACTATATTTTGCTGACACATATTGTTATTGCTTTGACTGACAGACTCTAGAGGCAGGATTTAGAGACTGAGTTTCATGTCTTTTTATTAACTTGATCCCATGAGACAAGTAACTTGAGAAGATGTCCATACTCATATGTGATGTGATTTTCATTAGAGCATTACATTTCTGAATGACAAGTTATAGTGCCACAGGCAGAATGTCTCTTTCTCAGGTATGATCACAGAGAGTATAGTTGTGGTCACAACATCATTTCAAACTGAAGTGACAGAATGGACAACGGCTGAGAAAAGCACCTTCATGTTTTAACAAGCTCCCAAAATAGACTCATTCTGGGTAAATCAAATAAGAACCAATGCCAAGACACCAATCACACCACGCTTCCAGTCTGCAAATGACCTAGACCCTGAGTCTCAGAGTCATGCTAGCCTTTGGTCTCCACAGGTCAGGGGACTATAGCTCTGAATACCTGGCACCTTCACAGTATCACTGGCTTTGACAAACAAGACAGACACACCAAACAAAGAGAGGAGCAGAAACATTAAAACACAGACTGTACACACAGTGCGTCCCTCAGCACATCAGTGGCATGAAGCCAGTGTGCTGTAGGGGAGCTTCATCTGTCAGCACCCATCAGCTCTCCCTGCTCTAACAGAGGACTGAGCATGTCAGATTTTAAAGTATGAAGGACTCAAATGTAGACTAACAAAATGCAGTGTGGCTCCTCTCAAGTTACAGTGAGATGAAAATACAAAAGAAGAAGTAGATGAAAATAGAAAACAACCAACATTGCTAAGTTTCCTTCAATATTATCACTATAAATTGTACAATGACAATTTTACAGTTCATTAACAGAATTAATTGTGTTTGTGATGATCAATGTTTACTTCAGCCTTGTCTGTCTCTCAGTAACACCTGTCTAGGTCCAGTAAGTGATGTAAAGAGAAAAAAATCCTTCTGTCTTCCTCTTTGCTGATGGGAGTGGAAATGAGGCTCATGCACATGTGTTCATGTTCTCAAAGAGATCAGTGAAGTGGATCCATATGAAGAGAAAGCTTTACACTTCTGATGGGAAGAATTTTTATGAGCATTTCTGGTTTTGTGCTTTCACATAGTTGTGGTCATGGGTCTACACAGAGTACTGTGCTTCTGGCCCTTGGTTTAGTGCAACAGCTTCAAGGTCCCTGGACAAACAGTGTCTGTTTCATGATTATGAGAATCAGATCCACTGTTACAGAGCGATCAAACTATAATATACCAGTCAGCCACAACAATGTGATGCTAAGCTGCGATGCACTGTGAATTCTGACAGCTTTCTATCAGAACCAGCATGAACTTCTTCAGCAGTTTGAGCAACAATAGCTGGTCTGTTGGATGGGACCACACGGGCCAGCCTTCTCTCCCCATGTGTATCAGTGAGCCTGTGGCTGGTTCCCTACTGTTCCTTCCTTGGTTTGCTGCTTCTAACACATCAACTTGGACTTGACTTGCTGCCTAATATATCCCACCCACTAACAGGAGCCATGATCAAGTGTTATTCACTTCACCTATCAGTGCTCAGAATGTTATGCATGATCGGTGTATACTGTAACTTGTATTAAACAGGTGTTCCTATCGTCATGTCTGTCCCATTCTCACACCCATGAGGGTAGACTAAATAACAGAAGCACCTGTATGTATAATGTAATGTAGTTCAACAAATGACCACACAGTTGAATCGACACAAACATCTCTGCAGGATGGTACTGACACTTGACTGTGTGTGACCTGCTGACAAAAAAAATATGTTCAACCCCGACTTGTGTGCTGACTTGAGCTGGACTCAGGGGGGTTTTGCCTCTGTTTGAAGTTCAGACTCTTTGAAAAACAGTAACCAATGAAGCATGGTGTCCTCTGACATTGGAGTAAAAAGTTAATTCCTGATTGCCCTGTTGCTGTGTCAACATAGCCAGAAGTGAACACACAGTTTAAACACAGGAGTCAGTGCTCTTCATCACAGACAACTGTGTATAGTTGTACAGAAAATATAATACGATATATGATATGAGCCTCTTGTGTGCTGACCTGTTTACCACCTCCAGATCCCTCATGTAACTGATAGGAGTCTGAGCAGTCTACTGAAGAATGCATGGTGGTTGAAACAACACTGAGGGGTTTGTGATGTCAGCGTGAGCACCTGCTGTTTTGACAGCCGCACCTTCAATACATTGTTTTCAATTGTACAATAAATTTGCTGGTTCCCCTCACTGGACCATATATAGGCATTAGGGTTTTCAACAAGCCCTGCTGATCCCAGATCAGGAGGGATAACATATATAAAATAGAGACACACTGATGGCTCATGTTTCTCTGAGGTTGGAGATGGACTATGTATGTACCATACATAAATCTGTAGTGTTACTTGGACACGAAAATCAAATTTTAACCAGTTGAGGCCAATAAAGACACTGGGTAGATGGATACTGAATAGAAGCTCTCCTACATCTGGCCTCAGGACAGTGTTGTGTCTCATAAAATATAAGATGCTGCCCTCCTGTGGCTGCAGCAGGCTATTGTCTCTGGAAGAAAGCTCAACCACCCACAGGTGCTTCAGCATAACAAACTTGGCCCAATACAAGCTGAGCCAGCAGTATGAATGGTTGTTCGTCCCCTCAGAAGAGGTGGTGAGAGGAGCAGGGAGGATTAAAAAGGAATAAGTGCTGACTCTTTTTTGACATCATCATATATAGGGTCCCACTGTGTTTTTTTTGTTTTGTTTTTTTTTTTGCTTTGTATGTCTAAATAGTGGGTATCAGTACCACCATGATTGAATAATCTCTAAATTGTGCCTCAGAGGGACATGTTTGTTGCGATGGAATTGTGATATTGCTTATTGTTGATGACTGTCATATCGGTCATTGCCAGCAAAGGGGGAACTCCATGCAGCAACGCATGTAGCCACCATATGTTAATGATGGTGTTAGAGCCATTTCTTTGGGCTATGTGCGGGGTTTTGCTTATTACCCGGTGGGCGGCGTGTAGTGCTGTGGGAAGGGGGAGGTGTTAAATACCACAGCAGGTAATCACTGGGCAGGTGTGCTGCTGACAGGGGGGAAGCACACAGTTTTTGACCGTCCGCACTGTTCCTTTGTTTTATTGCAATTGTGATCTGTTATGTGAGCCCTTTGAGGTCAGCCTACAAGTTACTGTCCAGTAAGTGTACGCACAGTCGGCGAAGGTCCCTTGTGGTCAAGAGCGCAATAAAATGTGAGTTATTGTTACCCGGGATGTTTGGTGGTGGATCATTAATTGAACCCGGAAGGACGGCGGACGCGTCAACTTGTAAACCAGTTCAGCAGCCCCTCAGTGGCTTAGGTTCGTTTTGTTGTTTTGGTTAGTAAGAACAAGTCACTATAGATGGCCTCGCTGAAAGATGCCCCCAGCAGGGCCTCAGGAGACCAAACAAGATATCTATCTATCTATCTATCTATCTATCTATCTATCTGTCTGTCTGTCTGTCTGTCTGTCTGTCTGTCTGTCTGTCTGTCTATCCATCCATCCATCCTTTCTTTTTTCCAAATCTCAACAAGGCAAGGCAGTTTTATTTGTATAGCCCGTTTTTACAAACAGTTTGTCTCAAAGGGCTTTACACAGCATTATGACAACATCCTCTGCCCTTAGACCCTCACATCGACTGAGGAAAAACTCCCAAGAAAACCCTTTCAACAGGGAAAAATGGGGAAACCTCAGGGTGAGCAACAGAGGAGGGATCCCTCACCCTGGACGGGCAGACGTGCAATAGATGTTGTATACAGACAAGAAAACAGTTTACAACATGGAATATGGAAAAACATGGAAATGGAATAGGTCAGTTAACAAAAAATGATGAAGGCAGCTCCTGGTGGGCAGGGAGGGAAGGCCAGCTTAATGGTACTGCTGGACGGCAGACAGGGTCATGAGCAGGGAGTGCAGACCGGTTTAACAGCAGGAGAAGGAGGTGATGGAGGCGGCGGTTGGTGCAGAGGGACAGAGCTCTGGAGAGATCTGTGGAAACACAAAGGGTGCAGACACGGTTCTGGTTTTGGCTCTGGTTCCGTTCTGGGGACTCAGAACCTTGGTGCTTTCTGGTGAACCAACCCACGTTCACACCATTTTAAGTGGAACCTAGTGTGCATCAGGTGGCAAAACAGTGGCAATATTTTTGTTTTTTTTGCTGTCACTGTAATCCTTCTTTTAGTTTTTTTTTTTAAGTTTATGAATTATTTGGTCTGGCGTTTGAATGAACCCAACCTTGAGCATATCTTCTGTAAGTTAAGAGATAAGAATGGCTTTGCTTTATTGAGCCCCAAATGGAAATTCATACAACTTGTTCTTTCTTGTGCTGCTGTCTAGATTTTCTTGAAATTCTGTCACTGCCCAAAAAGCCACCAAACATTTAGTTTTCTCAGCAGACTAACCCACTGCAAATTCTTTTTCTCCGGGTTGTCAGTCACTGCCTTCTCCTTCCTGTTCATGCTCACAACCTAGAATATAACACGCCCACTGATGATGTCATGGTTCCCAGGAAAGAACCATCTATTTCTTGGTTCTGTTGATAACCAACTTTTCAGGTTCCGAACCTGTTATTTTTTTGACTGGTTCAAAATTTGGTTCAGGAACTGGAACTGGCACGGAGCCCTGCAAATGTGAAAGCCCTATAAAATAACCAAGACTAGGCCATTTAAGCCAGGCATTAAGCTAAACAAGCTTGATGGAATACCACCCTGGTTCTTGTGTCCCTGGAACAAACACTGGTTCCCCTATAGAGGCTGCAATCATACCACACTTCCTGATTTCTGAGCACCAGGTTCATTGGGGGTGGGGTGGTGGAAAAAGCCAAATCAACCAAAAAAAGGAAAAAAAAAATCATAGTGTTGGTTGATGGTTCAGGTGTGGACAGTGTTAGGGATAATTCTTCATTTCATACACCATCACTTAATTGTTAGAGACAAAACCTCACTTTAGATACCGATTAGTTTCTTAGAAGATAATTCTACCCATATATACTCCATTTTATATTTTGTTTCTTAGATAACTTTACACATTTTATATTTTGTTTCTTAAGATAACTCTACACATATATTCCATATTATATTTTTGATGATAAGTTTTAGATGATTCTCCATTTATACACTACTGATGATTACTAGTGATGATTGTCTATTTTGAATACTTATGAAAGACTCTCTTCCTCCATAAATTACCTCTAAACACTCCATTCTCCATTCAAATACTTCCATGACAGTGAAGACTCATTCTCTCTCCATAATAAATACCTCTGAAAACTCTTCTTCTTCTAGTGATGTATTAAACTGTGTGTATTACTGAATAAATAAACAATGATGATTTTGAAGTAATGCTAATGATTGATACTGAGTTGTGATGATCTGATGATGATGAAAAGGAATCAAGCATTAGTCCTGTGGTACGAAGGACTAATACATGTGAGGGACAGGTCAGATCACTAGAAGGCCTCAAATGATTAACACTGGCTGAGTTAAAGAATCTGCTTTGCACTCATCTTGAACTCTGTGATATCTCTCTGCACATAACTTGAACACTACGGTATTGTGTGAATTTGTGATTTACTGAGCTATGGGAGGGGAGGTTACAAGGACATCTTGTAAAAACAACTTGAGTGAAAGCAGCAAGTGGGGAACATCTCAAGGTCTACAAAGAGCATCACTGAAGTCAGAGATCAGGAGACTTAGAGACAGAAGTAATATTTCCAAATGAAGCATTTAGTTATGCAGAGTAGGGAGGTTTCTTTTCAGGATGCTGTCTCTTGTGGTTGGATGGAGCAAGTGCCAAGAGGCTGGGACCAGCCTGTGCACCAACGAAGGGAGAGCTAAGTCTAAACCACAGCTCCTCCCCACCTGTATAGCCAATGGATGCTAATCACACACATAGAGCAAAAATATATTATGCATTTGTAACAGAGTTTTTTATCCTTTTCTGGAACCGTGGTTACAGCTAACTGCTTGCAGACTGTGATTTCCTGGACAGAGAAGGTCCTCGTACAAGATTGTTTTTAATGATCCAATTTAAATAAATAGTTAACCTACTCCATTCCACAAAACTCTAGGATATGCAACCAAGAGAATCTCTTTCTGGGCACTATGCCAAAATACGTGCACCACGAAGCTTTTACGGGCAGGAGGGATCTGTCTCCTTTTAATTTTATCCATAACGACGTCGAATACCTGGCCTTGTGTCAGGACGGGAGACAGGTGCCGGCCAAAGCTTTTCAGCCTCAATTTAACAACGGGGTCTCTGTCAGGGAGTTTTACAACCTGTTTACAGCTACGGGGATACACTTGAAGGATTTACCTCTGAGCATCAACAGGCGGGAATTTGAACAAGGATACTCTTTGTTTGTCTTTAATCTTAACGCGGGGGAAGATGCTGACGCCTTATCCCCCGTTTCCAACGGGAATTTAAGATTAGAGATGAGATTCAGGGTGCCTTTACCTCACCACAACTCTGATTGTGTACGCATGCTACGAGTCTATTCTGGAGATCAATTCTAAAAGACAAGTGCTGATGGATTATTATTAAAAAAAAAAAAAAAAAAAAAAAAAAAAGAACAGCCATCAACTGGAAAGTCTAATGACTCGACTAGTGGGAGATGTTTTCTGCAGAGTGTGGGCCTCGGACCAGCTCCCGCTGCTGACGTCATCGTTTAAAACCCCCGCCTACCTCATTATAAACACACACCCGGCGCATGAACCAGGGGAACACTGGTTGGCCTTAACGCTGGAAGACGATGGAACAGGATCTTTTTTTTGACTCATTCGGATTTCCTCCTCATTTTTTTCACTACCCCAATCAAATTTTACAATTTTTAAAAGACCAGTACAGCAGCGTTTTATATCACAGCAGACAGTTGCAGCATACATTCTCCTCCGCCTGCGGTCGACATTGTGTTTATTATCTATGCCATAGAGCCTGTGGGATAAGTTTTGAAAACGTTTTAGCGCTGTATCAAGAGCACGAATTGAAAAATGACGAGACTGTAACTGCTTTTGTGAAAAAATATCAAAGCTGTGTGAAGCGAAACAAATGTCAATCTTTTCATCACACAGTGTGCTCTTCACAAATGTTTAAAGATTGTTACAACTTGTAAAATAAAGATAAAAAAGACGTCACATTTTGGTTTAAGCGTTTTTATTGTTACCATCAGTAGCTACAGCGAGAGCTTTATGAAGTAAAACTAATCCAAGAAATTTTTTTCTTTTTCTTTTTTCTCTTGGTCCCTAGTTCTCTATTTTCTCTGGGCGTGCTCTAGTCAATAAGCGTAGGAGTGGGTATTGTTTCTCTGAAGGTCGCCCCTCTCACTACCTCGTCTTCTTCTCCTTCCCCCATGGGCGTGCTCCATCTCGGGGATAAAATAATTCTTCTCTTTAATCCTGGCTGCTCGTTCGATCTCAATTTGCTGTATTGCTCGCGAGCTTCGGGGTTACCCACGGAGGACAGAGGGGTGTTTAACTCGTTCAGAGTATTTAGAAAGCCTAACCATCCCTTGGGTTCTAATCTCTGGGCTCTTTTGTATGAGAAAGACCGGTGTTTCATCAGGTCCAACATGTGGGACCCCTTGACCGCTTTACCCATGTAAACAAATTAACCCTTTTACTCCAATTCCCTTCACCATTTTTGCTCATTTTTCTCAAGATATAAGAGGCGTTTTTTCGATCCCGCGGCAGGAGGTTTTGTAATACTTCCTCGATAGTTTCATCCACCCATTGTTGTTGTTGTTGTTGTTGTTGTTGTTCATGCTGCTGCTGCTCCCTCTCTTCTTCTTGTTCAGAGACTTTAGAAGGCCTGGTGTGAGTTTCCTCTTCTTTAACACATTGTTTGATAAAAGCAAGATATCTCTGCAACAACGCGTTGTATTTTTTAATTATCTCATAGGGGTTTAGCCCCGGCTCGTTTAATACATCCCTCATCTTTTCATCCAGATCACTCGCGGCCGTGCGTCTCATCGATTGAGCCTGAGTTTCGCCGGCTACGGGAATAGGGTTGGATTGAGTCAGCCGATTCATTTGCTGGGCATTCAACAGATACATCTTTTGAACTTTAGACGACCGTACGCTGTCGTGAAAGCTGCTATGAACACGTTGTCAACGTTGTTGGGTGGGGGAATGTACCGGTCACCGTAGACCCACTGGACCAGAGCTACTCTGTCATTGATAAAAGAAAAATATCTAATACGGTGTTTTTCAGAGAACATTAACGAGAAAAACTCCTCGGGCTCCGACACAAGCTCCGTTTGACAGGGGTTGCTTCTCTGAGCAAACTTTCCCCAGAAGCTATTGAGACATAGCTTAGACACTTGTCTTTTGGCCGGATTCGGCTTAATTTTAGCAGCATCAAGCAAAATGCCCTGCCGCTCTCGATATTCCCTGATGTATCTTTCTCTGCTCTCCTGATCTACAGCCTCGGGAGGATATCCCGAAGCCTCTTGTTTTCCTTTTAAAAATGTCTGCATGTACTGTGAAAAGATTGAATCGTCCCGGCACTCGAAATGCCAGACCTCTGTGATTTTTGCCAGGCGGTACCCCATCTCTAGAGCCTTGTTAAATTCGGGTGTGACCCAGACCCCCTTTAACGCTCTGGCCTCGTCGTCGTGACTACAGGGTCCGCTTTGAGCGTTCATCTCCGCGCAGGTGCGACACAATGTAAACACCAGTTTACCCGCGAGTGTTCTGTAAGGTAAAACTGGGAAATACAAACCCCTCGGCGGATACACCGTGGATCTGATTAACCCAAAGTAGGCGCGCGGATCTTTAAAATTTCTGTAAATTATTGCAGGATGACCCAGAGGATACGGATAGTTGCAGTTGACGTACGGGTAGAGCGAGGTCACGTCCATGTAATGTACGCTCTCGTCCCTCCTGGCGCTGTGTCTCAGTCTGACTGCGCAAGTCCTCACCCCGTACAGAGCGTCGCGGGGGAGGACAGGTTGCGGGGGGTCGTAACGCGTGAGGAAATTAATCACGCTGGCGCTGCTCTTTTTCATCTCGTTCCATCTATGCTCCCTCATGACAATCACTTTTACCCCGTAAACAGACTGTAACGTTTCTAATCTCCTCATGGTGTTGGAGTGAAGTTCTTCGAACGTGGTACGGGTGAGTGGGCAGATGTCCTGCGGCTGAAAACAACGGGGGCATCCGTGATAGAAGCAGCCGAGGAATTCCCAGACATACTTCTCGCCCCCCTTCTCTGCGTATCCGTCTACACAATAGGAACCCAGCTGCTTCTCGCCCACGTTAAGAGCGTGTCGAATAAAGATGCCCTCGGTGTGAGAGACCCACTCTATCCACTGTATGCTACTGTGTGAGAATGATTTTACTTGTCTTCTGTAATTGTCTGGCAGGGGGATGGCGAGTGTGTTTGGAGTCAAAAAATGAGTGACATAGACTTTCATGCAGGCCGAGGCTATGGTGGACCGGCTGAAGGGGTTTATCCCCGTCTCCTCCATGAAGCCGTTTCTGAAAATGGTGCAGGCCTCCGCGAGAATGTCCGCGTCATTCTCACTATACAGACGCGACTCTTTCTCGAAGTTAAACACACCGCCGCGGACCATCTCGTACCACCTCTCAAACTGAAGCTTTCCTTCCACCGTCATGCGCTCTGTACCGTAGGCTTGGGGCGGGGGATAAGGACCCACGTACTTTAAAGCTCTCTCCGAGCTAAAAGGGTGGGGAAAGTATCCTTTCACTTTATCTTCAAACCCCAGAGCCCTGGACATGGCTGAAAGAGGCATGGCCAGAAAACACAGAGAATCTATGTATTTTTGTTGGAAATCTGGCTCTGTAAAACAAACCACTTTACTACCCTGCATGACGAGGGACGGTTTTATTCCGAGAGTAATTCCGAGAGCGTTCAGAACGAGGTACCAGTCAAATCCTTTGGAGTTGTGAGCAATAAACACCGCGTTCCGATACGTGGGAGATCTAAAATGCAGAACAAAGTCTCTGGCGCAGGCGGACCCCCACGAGTTCCATCTGACACCACCTAGGGTTTTTGTGCACACCAGGAAGGGTACGTGCGTGGAACTTTCGTCTGTGTACGTTTCAAAGTCATAAAAAACGATGTTTTGGTTGTAATTTGTGTCGGGTTTTAGCGGTTGTATGTAACACAAGTGTTTGTTTTTTCCCTCATCACCCTCGGGAAGTACTTCTCTGCAAATTGCGCATTTTAGTTTTTCGCATGTATGGGGTTTAGATCCGCCGTCGATGCCTGTGTACCACAATCTGTTGCATCTTCTGCATTGTTTCTACAAATCACACTGGCTGCGGGGTTGAAACAAATTCGACCTCCCCCTTGCCACGAGCTCTTTGTGTTTATTCATGCAGTAATCGGAGCGACACGTGCGGTGGCAGTCTGCGCAAACAATGGGCTGGAATTTTACATGACAACAGAGAGGGTCTAAGCACACAGAGCAGTGCCCCAAGCACCAATGACTGCATACGCTACTGTAACCGGTGTAACATTGGTGGCACACATAAGGAGTGCCTAAGAAGGATTTGAGATTTTTAATACCGTAGTAATGATTTTGATGTAGAAAAAGAAACGCTGTTTTGTCTTTTGCCGGTGTTGCGGGGCTCTTTGTTTCTGTAAAACACCACAATCTTACAGTCTAAAGCCCTTTCAAAGAGTGACACGTCGCTAAAACACACGTCCTGGTGTTCGGTGAAACCTACTCTGCGTTGAATCTCTCTACCTATTCTCTCGGCCTCTCGACCGTCGATGGACGGATGCAACAGGTGGGCTAAATTAGTCGCAAAACACAGGCTGTTGTCAGGGTTCTCCACAACATAAAGAAATCTTCTCTTCTTGCGCACCACTTCGCTGTCTAACATAGAATTCTGCTTTCTTCTACCTGCGCCGCGCGGATTACGAACCAGTTGAACCACTAATTCAAGATTCTGGTCGGTCATGAGCAACATATTAGACTGCACGAGTGCATCCAGCAAGTTTTGAAACGTGTCTAGACCCGTGTCATCCCTATCCGCTCTCACTACTTGGGACACAGACTTACTGAAATGGTCTCCCCTCAATTCCATTTGAACAACATCCTGCGCTTGTGCTTGGCTAAAGATTCTGTCACACAACTCTTGGGCAGCGCCCATAACACCGCCGTAGAATTCGCCGTAATCAGGCACGCCTGAAGGAGTGGGAAACTGTAATATTTGTCTAATTTCAACGTTGTTAAATCTATCGCGATTCACTACAACGTGTTGAGGGGGTTGTGGCGGTGGTGTTGGAGGTGAAGGCTCACGCAAGCGGTCTCCGTCTTCCGAGGAGACGGGTCTCTGATCGGGGGATAGAGTTTGCTCCGCATTACCCCCAGCCTGGTAGTAATTTTGATTCTCCAAAAGATCCAGAGCCTCGTCTAACTCTCTGAAGCAATCTAATTGAGAGACCGTGGGGGCGGGTTGGATGTCGCCAGACGATGGTGAGCTGGTGATGGGGGAGGAGGAGTCGGCTTCATTGTCCCGGACAAAGGAGTCAAACACCTTGTGAAAGTGGTTTAAACTATTGGAGATGGAGTGAGCATCATTCAACTCCTCTAACGCTATGTTTATAGCTATAAAAGGATCGTAGGGAGCCTGAGAGTTGTCTACATTTTGATCCATAATTACTAAAAAAAAACAAAAACAAAAAAAAAAATTCTATCCTGTGAGAATATCACCAGGGTTACCACCTTTTGCCCTTGTTGGCGGTACTACATATATAAAAGTGAAAGTTAGCACAAATTTCACAGCGTCTACTTGAATTATCGCTGGTTCTACAAAAGTAGAAATGAAAGCATTGACACGATCTACAACCAGCATCCCTCGTAACGCCCGTGTAACGGCCTCTCCTTCTGTCTCTTCTCTCCCTCCTTTGGCGTGCTGGTAAAAACAACAAAAGAAAAACAAAGTTTCATTATTATTATTACTATTGTTACAGATATAATACTGTCTATAAAAACTTACGTTTTCTGCGTTTATTGCAATGTGAGCAACAGCTACATGCGTCCGCCCAGGTGGGAGCGCTGCTGCTGCTGCTTCTGCTTCTACTTCTGCTGCTGCTGGTGCTGCTCCCGCTGCTGCTGCTGGTGCTGCTGCTGGAGCTGGATGATCTGGGTCTCTTTCTCGGTGCTTTTCCGTTTTTGCGGCCCCGGGTATGTCTAGCAGGGCTGGAGGCCTCTCTCTCTTCACGGTTTCGGGACGGACCGGCTGTCTCGGAAAGTTCAGGTACACTGTAAGAAATGACCGTGAAATTTACATAAAAACTACGTAAAATCCCTACAGAAAAGTAATGTAAACTCAAAACCATGTATTTTTTGTTTAAATCACAATTAAAAATTGTAAACTATTAAACGGAATGTTTTTGTTATATTTACAACAACAACACGTGATTTTAATCAAATTTATTTGTGAAAACTACAAATATTGGTAACAAAAACTGGGAAATACTGTAATTCTCATAACAAAAGAATTTTGTTAATTTGACATGCAAATATTGTAAAAACTATAGTTTTAGTCAGTTGTTTTAAAAAATACAATAAATATATGTTAAGTCACTTTACAAGTTTATGCTGTACTTTTAACCTCTTCCACTCCCACCCTATTTTGAAGCAAAAACGCTTAAAATTCCATCCTCAAATTATAATGGCTGTAGTTTTGGAACCAATTTGTCTACATGCATGAATGAAGGCTTGCCAAAAGGACACTATAGAGTTTCTTGTGAAAGGGTCAAAAACACTTCAGGTATTACTGGAACAGAGCAGTGGGCCAGTAAGTGAAAGATATATATAATTTTTATGTAATACTTAGCCCACTTGTTTATATCATACACTGTATAAAAATTGATAAAATAATATTAATAATTTGAGCACTGTGTCAATATTACAGGCTAAACAACCAACAACACTGGCTCCTAACCGCAGACTTGTAGGTCAGCCTAATTTTGAATATCAGTGCGCTGCTGCAGCTCGTCTCTGATTGGATAATAATGTGGGAGAAGCGGCTGACGTCATTAATGATCGAGCCAGAGCGGCGCTTGCAGGAGACTACACAGGAGCAGAGCAGACGTCTTCGAGCCTCTTTGTCATTTTAAAAATTTTCAAGACAAATCTACGATTTTAACCCAGTTTTTGTGGAGGGACTCCTGTTCAGGGGGAGAAGCAGAGCTCCTCGTTCACGGCTGCAGCTGACGTCATTAACGAGCGAGCCGGAGGGGCGCTGCCGCTTGCTGGAGGGAACACAGGAGCAGGGCAGAAATCTTCGGAATATTTTTTTGTTTTGTTTTTAGGACAAGTCGACGAGTTCAACAGAAGTTTTGTGGAGGGTCTGTTGCTGTTCAATCGGAAAATTGAAAGTTTGCACGGTAAGCTTCACATTTAACGTTAGCCTACTTTTTCAAGACCAGACAGAAATGTGTACTGAAAGCACAAGGTGTAACTTAAGCTAGCACCAGTTGAAATTACCTTAGCTGCCAGCTATCAGTGCTTAACTTAGTTCAGCTGAAAAGCAGACAAACGCTTGAAATCCTAAAAATGGTCACCTGCGTCTTTTGTAAAAAGAAATTGGATACTCTAAGAGGCTATGTACTGCATTGCAGAGTGCATAGGAATGAGCCCCGTTGTCTTTTCAAATGTGTTGGCGCCAACTGTAGTAAAACTTTTAACACTTACTCAGCTTTCAAGGGCCATTTTTATCGTGTGCACAATGCACCTGCACCTCAAGCTGCTATAGCTGTTGCTGCAGATTTAAAATGTGGTGTTTCATTATGTGCCCGCCATTTTCATACGGTGAAAGAGCTAGTGTCTCACTTAAATGATCATATTGGAGAGGGCAGGTCAGTGTTGTGTCCAGTTAGTGGTTGTAAGCACGTGTTTACAAAAAAGTCGTCATTTACTTCTCACATGTGTAGGAAGCATAAAGCATGCTCCCCTGATAGTATTGATGACATGTACAGGGATAGTCGTCCTCAGCCCCCAGATGTCATTCCAAGTACAGATGACACAGAAAACACACATGAAGCTATGCCAACAGCTGGTGCAGCCAGTGATATGCCAGAGAATGATAGTCAGTCTTATCTTAGAAACATGTGCCTCTTTTACCTTAAACTGCAAGGACAGCTGCTTATTCCTGCCTCTACTATACAGACTATTGTTGAGGAAATGCAAAATGTGCACGAGTTAGGTCAAGCCTACACACTAACTAAACTAAGTTCTTTATTAAAAAATGATATGAACCTATCAGATGAAACAATCGGTAAAATCTGTGACTGCATTAAAGAGTCCGATTTGTTCTCTGTCTGTCATCAGGGACAATTAAGAACAACATACTCAAGAAAGCAGACATTCACAAAAATGTTTAAGTACACGGAACCCCAAAAAGTGGCATTGGGAATGGATGAAAACATGACAGAAAAATATGCTTATTACATACCAGTGGCAGAAACTTTGAAGAGCGTTTTACAGTCACATTTAGGGAGGAATACACAACAGTCACAACAGCTTGGAGATCCGGATGTAGAGGTTTTTACGGATTTATATGATGGACAAAAATTCAAATTTCACCAGTTCTTTAATGAAAACCCTGAAAGCCTCAAGCTCATTTTGTACCAAGACTCATTTGAAACTGTGAATCCTCTGGGTTCTGCTAAAAGGATGCACAAAGTTCTAGCAGTCTATCTTTCATTAGCGAATTTACCCGCTCATTTGCGTTCAAACACTGACAATATGTTTTTAGTCTTGTTGTGTATTGAGAATGACTTTAAGCGTTTTGGAACAGCCAAAGTTTTCTCAGAGTTGTTGGCAGATTTGAAATCCTTGGAGACAGATGGAATAAATGTAGATTGTGAAACAGTAAAAGGGGGTCTTTACTGCATTGCGGGGGATAACCTGGGTTCCCATTGCATAGGTGGGTTTACTGAGAATTTCGGCCACTCTCAATATTTTTGCAGGTACTGTGAAATCACAAGAAGTGAGTTTGAGGCTGATCCGAATGCCTGCGGTCCTCCACGCACCCCAGAGACGTATGACGCGGCTGTTGCTGATCTCCAGGCTGAAAACCTTGACGGCGTCAGAGGGATAAAGGTAAACTCTATCTTTAATACCCTTGAGTCTTTTCACGTTTCCCACTCTGGTCTCCCGCCTTGTTTAGGTCATGACGTCTTAGAAGGAGTCTTGTCCTATGATCTAGCACTGTACCTGAAGAACATTATAAAAAAGAAAAAATGGTTCACATACTCACTCTTAAACAGGCGCATCAAACAATTTAAGTACAAAGTATCTGAAGCACTCACAAAGCCATGTGTTGTCCACCCTGACGGGGTGAAGTTATCAGGGCAAGCCGTTCAAAACTGGAACCTTTTGAGATTGTTACCAGTTTTGATTGGTGACAAAGTGCAAAACCATGAGGATGAAGTATGGCAGTTAGCTCTCCAGCTGAAAGACATCGTAGATCTTATTTGTGCTCAGAACATTTCCTTGTCCCAGATAGTGTATCTGGACATTTTGATCCAAGAATATTTGGAGTTGAGAAAGATGTTGTTTTCTGAAATTCAACTAAAACCCAAACACCACTATTTGCGCCATTATGCAGCACTGTTCTTGAAATTTGGTCCATTGATTAGACTATGGACGCTTAGGTTTGAGAGCAAGCACAGTTATTTTAAAAGATGTGCCAGACACTTGAAAAACTTCAAAAACGTTTGTCAAACTTTGTCAGAGCGTCATCAGATGTATCAAGCATATCTTTTAGCTGGGCAAGAATGCAGTAAACTACTGCAAGTGAAGGACAGCTGTGCGTTTTATCCTAGCCTCTACAGTGACACTATTAAACATGCAGTCAGGGAGTTAGGCTTCTCAGAAAGTAATACTACAGTTACCACAGACATTCAGTACAAGGGCACTGCATATAAAAAAGGACAGTTTCTTGTGTACAGAAATGATGAGTATGTGGAGTTTGGTGAACTTCTCCTCATCTTGATTCAAAATGACACATCCGTGTATGTTTTGATGGATATCCACAAAGGCATCTTCCTCTCAGAGTACCATCTGTATTCTGTGACAAAGGGCAGTCTTGGGTTACAGTGTATCAGCATTAATGACCTTCCTGATTTCTATCCTTTGGTATCATACATTCTTGATGGATACCAAGTCATTCCACTAAAACACAGTATTCTGGCAAAATAAAGTCCAGCTAAAGCTCACTTACTCCTCACTACATTAATATAAGTGTTAACTGATGCATGTTCCTGCTTTGTTAAGTGTACATACTGTATATTTCTTGTGTTCTGTCTGAAGGTGGCATTTCTTCCTCAGTGCAAATATGAGTGACTCAGAGCGAACCTTCCTAGATGTCGCCATCATGGAAGCCCTACCAGAACTTCAACCAGTAAACAAAAACTTCCTGGAAGAGCACTTGCAGTCGATTGGAGTCGAGACGTATGATGATCTACGCTTCGTAACGGAGGATGATTTGATGACAGCATTAAGACCTGTACAAGCCAGAAAGCTTCTTTCTGTTTGGAAACGTAAATGTAAGTAAAAACAATGCACAACTATTCAAAATCAAAAGCAGATGTGGACTTTGTGTAATATTGTACCGTGTGTGTTTCATTTTAAGACCAAACTCCAGAGAACAGCTCACTATCATCTGTGGAAGCCTCACCTACCCAGTCGCTGTCATTACTCTCTGTTTCACCCCAAAGTTCATCGTCAACCTCCTCCAGCAGCCCAAGCCCACTTGACATACAGTGGGAAGACAACTTTGAAATTCCATGGAGTAAATTTCCTGAGGAAGTGATGCACTCTTTGGAGAGAGGAAAAAGGCCAGGCCCAAAACTGAGGAGGCAAATGGTTCGGATTGTTGTGACTGAGATGATGAAAAAATGCCCTCATGTAGGTAAAAAGCATTCAACTGACGTTGCAAAAAAAATGGTGACAAAATACCCCAGATCTCTGCAAGATGTAATAGAGGGCGATATTGTTGGAACAGGCTACCATAGCCTTGTCAAACAGTTGCAATACAGAATTGAAAATGTGGGGCGCACCTCAACACACAAAATAAGAAAAAGAAAACATCAGAGTGACTCAGACCACACAGATGAGATCCCATCAGAGGAGAGAGCAGCGATGCAGGACACTTATGGATGTATTCAGTGGACTGTCAAATTCCTGCCCCTTGAAGAAACTCAAGAGAGCCAGCAGCAAAAGATGGAAAAACTCAAGGTGATGTTCCAACACGCTGATGCCAATCCAGAGGAGGTAAAATGTCTAATGAAGTCCACTTTTTACACACAGCGTCAACATGTCAACCAGGGGAAAAGTATCAAATGTCTTAGAGAGGAGTGGCCGTTTTGGTTTGATGAACTTGGCATGTCAGTCCACTTCAAGGAACTCACTGGGATTGACCTCAAAGAGACATTCACACGAAATTTGGATTTGAAGGGAAAAAGGCTTCTCGACTACATGACCACAGTTTGTGTCAACAAAAGCAAAAAGTTCCTTCAGAACTATGCAAGGCTTCAGAGGATGCGGGGAACGCAGAGTGGCTGCTCACATGATGTGATAGAGATGCTCCTGCTTCTGCTCAGCTACTTCGATGAGAAGGAGGAGTCCATGTTCTTCCATGTCGAACATACATGTTTGGCAGAAGAGGTCCAACTGGAGCAAATGCCTCTGACACCCACTGTGATTGTCTGTGGCAAGTCTGTTTCATATCTCTCTTTTTTAATTGCACTGATAGAATTTGCCATGTGAGTGCATCGTTTATTAATATAACCTGTAATTTGTTAATAGGACAGTCCTGCTTTCCTCTACGAGGTACATGCTGAGTCTGGATCGGAACCTCACCAACACAAACATCTCCTCCTTCATTTCTGCATTTTGCCTCATGTTCGGGAGCTACTACTGTTTCAACATCCATTATCCTTCTGAGCTGGCTTCAACTCTGGAGTTTCTTCAAAGGTGAGTGAACATGGCTTACTCATTTCTCGGACTGTGGGACCTAGAGTCCGGCTCCGAGGTCCCGGTCATTACCCTTTGGTGCAGGTCCGTTCAAATATCGTTCCCTCAAGAATGAAGACGTTGTAGTTATGAAACTTAAATATGTAAATACATGAAACTGAAATATGCCATACATTCATTATTAAAAGTTATTCAATTAAAATTCAAAGTCAGGAAAGTTTTTCTACATGACTGGTTGTTTTTATCTGCCACTATTACTGAGTACCACCCACCCCAGCTTTTCACATTAACCTTCATGGCATTGTGCGGTTCACATGAACATACACACAGAACAAGCATATTTTAGCTCTCAAACTATCTAAAGTACAAACTAAACTAAGTATTGACAGAAGGAGTACCAACAGTGAGACAAGCAGTCTTCCCAGAGCAAAAGACTTTGGTTTTGTGCAAGGAATTACAAGAAGAAAATGCTTAATATGCTTTAATGTGCTTTTATTCTACAGGTGTTTATTCTCAATAAACCCAGAAAAAGGAACCAAAGTAGAGAATAAAAACTCCAAGCGTCGCCTCAACGTGAACCCACGAGTCCTCACCCTGATACAGGAACTCTCCGATTACGAGTGGCGTTAAGGATGGACTCTTTCTGTGGACTCTGGCTGCTCGTTTGAGAAGAGGTAGTGTTTTCGCTTTGTTAAATCCACAATGTGTATTGTGGTAATTAAAGCACAATATGTGAAGTCATCAAAGTCTTAATGGCGCATTATGGAGCTTTTTCTGGTAGGGGTCCACCACCCACTTGTTTCATGAGGAACTGTTTTTATTGCAAAAAAAAAAAAAAAAACCTTAACAAATGTGCATTCTTACTGTGAGGGGACTCACCTTTCCACAGATCTGACCTGTAACTTGGCCTGTTGGCATCACCTGATTGAGATATGCCAAAATGCCAAAATGTGCACAATTTGCACCGTTATTCAGCACTGTTATTGAAATTTGGTCCATTGATTTGATTATGGACGCTTAGGTTTTGACAGTTGTTCAGACATTTGTCCAGATTTAAAGAGGCTAATCTTGAGGAGTATTTAATCTTGGATTCATTCATAGTTAAGTGAACCATTACAGGTAGCTTATTTGCATGTCATACTGTATATGTTGGGGAAAAAATGCATCTACCGGTAATTGTTTTATGTCATATACTGTAGAACATTCCAGACAGGGAATGTGGATGGTTGTTGTGTGCCTTGCACTTGAACCAGTGTCCAGATTTAAAGAGGCTAATCTTCTGGAGTATTTCAACCTGGATTCATTCATAGTTAAAAGAACCATTACATGTTGCTTCTTTGCATGTTGTATGCATTGGGAAAAAATTGTTTACAACTATTGATGATGGCTGTTCAATAAATGTCCCAAAAGTGATATTTTCTTCTCTTGTCTTTTCTCATGATGTATTTTTCTGCATAGGTGTAGTAGAAAGAATTTTGCAGGTTTATCAGTAAATTTTACATAACAACTTGATTATTAAAACATAAAAATACAGCATATTATCAATAGATTTTATGTATAATATACAGAACAATTCCATTTAAAATACAAAGTTTTACTGTCGTTATACCAGTTTAAATTTGTTTTTTGTTTGATATTTCCCTGTTAATTTAATCATTTATCGATGCACAATATGCAGTTATTACATGTAAAAAATACAGGAAATGGTCTGTTTATATACAGCACTGTTATGTGAAATGAACACTTTTTTTGTGTGGACTTGACAGGTGTTGTATGTTATTCAGACGTAATTTTATTTACTGTAAATCAATTTACATATTTCGTCAGTAAAGTCATCTACTGTCCTGCTGTATTTTTTACAGGAATTCTCTGGTAACCGCAGCTGCCAGCGTTTTCCTGTAAAAACAACAGTTTTTTTTTTACAGTGTTGTAAAGAGTCTCTTTTTTCAGAGAACAATGTACAGTTTTCTTTGGAGGAGTTGGAGAAAATGTTCCTTCCTTGTAAGTGTATTATTTCATTTTACCACAAATTCCGTTGTTGTTTTTCTACATTATTATATAGTTATTTATTTATGCTTCTCTTAAAGGGGACGAAGATGAATTAATTATGCAATTCCCTCACATAAATCATCAACCAACACCGTCACCAGAAACACCTGTCCCCGCGGAAACATCAACAGAAGATACACCGCAGCCGCTGGTCCCCGCGGAAACATCTGCAGAAGATACACCGCAGCCGCAAGCTCCGCTGCCTCTCCCGGTACACTGTAAAAAAAAAAACTGTTGTTTTTACAGGAAAACGCTGGCAGCTGCGGTTACCAGAGAATTCCTGTAAAAAATACAGCAGGACAGTAGATGACTTTACTGACGAAATATGTAAATTGATTTACAGTAAATAAAATTACGTCTGAATAACATACAACACCTGTTAAGTCCACACAAAAAAGTGTTCATTTCACATAACAGTGCTGTATATAAACAGACCATTTCCTGTATTTTTTACATGTAATAACTGCATATTGTGCATCGATAAATGATTAAATTAACAGGGAAATATCAAACAAAAAACAAATTTAAACTGGTATAACGACAGTAAAACTTTGTATTTTAAATGGAATTGTTCTGTATATTATACATAAAATCTATTGATAATATGCTGTATTTTTATGTTTTAATAATCAAGTTGTTATGTAAAATTTACTGATAAACCTGCAAAATTCTTTCTACTACACCTATGCAGAAAAATACATCATGAGAAAAGACAAGAGAAGAAAATATCACTTTTGGGACATTTATTGAACAGCCATCATCAATAGTTGTAAACAATTTTTTCCCAATGCATACAATATGCAAAGAAGCAACATGTAATGGTTCTTTTAACTATGAATGAATCCAGGTTGAAATACTCCAGAAGATTAGCCTCTTTAAATCTGGACACTGGTTCAAGTGCAAGGCACACAACAACCATCCACATTCCCTGTCTGGAATGTTCTACAGTATATGACATAAAACAATTACCGGTAGATGCATTTTTTTCCCCAACATATACAGTATGACATGCAAATAAGCTACCTGTAATGGTTCACTTAACTATGAATGAATCCAAGATTAAATACTCCTCAAGATTAGCCTCTTTAAATCTGGACAAATGTCTGAACAACTGCCAAAACCTAAGCGTCCATAATCAAATCAATGGACCAAATTTCAATAACAGTGCTGAATAACGGTGCAAATTGTGCACATTTTGGCATTTTGGCATATCTCAATCAGGTGATGCCAACAGGCCAAGTTACAGGTCAGATCTGTGGAAAGGTGAGTCCCCTCACAGTAAGAATGCACATTTGTTAAGGTTTTTTTTTTTTTTTTTGCAATAAAAACAGTTCCTCATGAAACAAGTGGGTGGTGGACCCCCTACCAGAAAAAGCTCCATAATGCGCCATTAAGACTTTGATGACTTCACATATTGTGCTTTAATTACCACAATACACATTGTGGATTTAACAAAGCGAAAACACTACCTCTTCTCAAACGAGCAGCCAGAGTCCACAGAAAGAGTCCATCCTTAACGCCACTCGTAATCGGAGAGTTCCTGTATCAGGGTGAGGACTCGTGGGTTCACGTTGAGGCGACGCTTGGAGTTTTTATTCTCTACTTTGGTTCCTTTTTCTGGGTTTATTGAGAATAAACACCTGTAGAATAAAAGCACATTAAAGCATATTAAGCATTTTCTTCTTGTAATTCCTTGCACAAAACCAAAGTCTTTTGCTCTGGGAAGACTGCTTGTCTCACTGTTGGTACTCCTTCTGTCAATACTTAGTTTAGTTTGTACTTTAGATAGTTTGAGAGCTAAAATATGCTTGTTCTGTGTGTATGTTCATGTGAACCGCACAATGCCATGAAGGTTAATGTGAAAAGCTGGGGTGGGTGGTACTCAGTAATAGTGGCAGATAAAAACAACCAGTCATGTAGAAAAACTTTCCTGACTTTGAATTTTAATTGAATAACTTTTAATAATGAATGTATGGCATATTTCAGTTTCATGTATTTACATATTTAAGTTTCATAACTACAACGTCTTCATTCTTGAGGGAACGATATTTGAACGGACCTGCACCAAAGGGTAATGACCGGGACCTCGGAGCCGGACTCTAGGTCCCACAGTCCGAGAAATGAGTAAGCCATGTTCACTCACCTTTGAAGAAACTCCAGAGTTGAAGCCAGCTCAGAAGGATAATGGATGTTGAAACAGTAGTAGCTCCCGAACATGAGGCAAAATGCAGAAATGAAGGAGGAGATGTTTGTGTTGGTAAGGTTCCGATCCAGACTCAGCATGTACCTCGTAGAGGAAAAGCAGGACTGTCCTATTAACAAATTACAGGTTATATTAATAAACGATGCACTCACATGGCAAATTCTATCAGTGCAATTAAAAAAGAGAGATATGAAACAGACTTACCACAGACAATCACAGTGGGTGTCAGAGGCACTTGCTCCAGTTGGACCTCTTCTGCCAAACATGTATGTTCGACATGGAAGAACATGGACTCCTCCTTCTCATCGAAGTAGCTGAGCAGAAGCAGGAGCATCTCTATCACATCATGTGAGCAGCCACTCTGCATTCCCCGCATCCTCTGAAGCCTTGCATAGTTCTGAAGGAACTTTTTGCTTTTGTTGACACAAACTGTGGTCATGTAGTCGAGAAGCCTTTTTCCCTTCAAATCCAAATTTCGTGTGAATGTCTCTTTGAGGTCAATCCCAGTGAGTTCCTTGAAGTGGACTGACATGCCAAGTTCATCAAACCAAAACGGCCACTCCTCTCTAAGACATTTGATACTTTTCCCCTGGTTGACATGTTGACGCTGTGTGTAAAAAGTGGACTTCATTAGACATTTTACCTCCTCTGGATTGGCATCAGCGTGTTGGAACATCACCTTGAGTTTTTCCATCTTTTGCTGCTGGCTCTCTTGAGTTTCTTCAAGGGGCAGGAATTTGACAGTCCACTGAATACATCCATAAGTGTCCTGCATCGCTGCTCTCTCCTCTGATGGGATCTCATCTGTGTGGTCTGAGTCACTCTGATGTTTTCTTTTTCTTATTTTGTGTGTTGAGGTGCGCCCCACATTTTCAATTCTGTATTGCAACTGTTTGACAAGGCTATGGTAGCCTGTTCCAACAATATCGCCCTCTATTACATCTTGCAGAGATCTGGGGTATTTTGTCACCATTTTTTTTGCAACGTCAGTTGAATGCTTTTTACCTACATGAGGGCATTTTTTCATCATCTCAGTCACAGCAATCCGAACCATTTGCCTCCTCAGTTTTGGGCCTGGCCTTTTTCCTCTCTCCAAAGAGTGCATCACTTCCTCAGGAAATTTACTCCATGGAATTTCAAAGTTGTCTTCCCACTGTATGTCAAGTGGGCTTGGGCTGCTGGAGGAGGTTGACGATGAACTTTGGGGTGAAACAGAGAGTAATGACAGCGACTGGGTAGGTGAGGCTTCCACAGATGATAGTGAGCTGTTCTCTGGAGTTTGGTCTTAAAATGAAACACACACGGTACAATATTACACAAAGTCCACATCTGCTTTTGATTTTGAATAGTTGTGCATTGTTTTTACTTACATTTACGTTTCCAAACAGAAAGAAGCTTTCTGGCTTGTACAGGTCTTAATGCTGTCATCAAATCATCCTCCGTTACGAAGCGTAGATCATCATACGTCTCGACTCCAATCGACTGCAAGTGCTCTTCCAGGAAGTTTTTGTTTACTGGTTGAAGTTCTGGTAGGGCTTCCATGATGGCGACATCTAGGAAGGTTCGCTCTGAGTCACTCATATTTGCACTGAGGAAGAAATGCCACCTTCAGACAGAACACAAGAAATATACAGTATGTACACTTAACAAAGCAGAAACATGCATCAGTTAACACTTATATTAATGTAGTGAGGAGTAAGTGAGCTTTAGCTGGACTTTATTTTGCCAGAATACTGTGTTTTAGTGGAATGACTTGGTATCCATCAAGAATGTATGATACCAAAGGATAGAAATCAGGAAGGTCATTAATGCTGATACACTGTAACCCAAGACTGCCCTTTGTCACAGAATACAGATGGTACTCTGAGAGGAAGATGCCTTTGTGGATATCCATCAAAACATACACGGATGTGTCATTTTGAATCAAGATGAGGAGAAGTTCACCAAACTCCACATACTCATCATTTCTGTACACAAGAAACTGTCCTTTTTTATATGCAGTGCTCTTGTACTGAATGTCTGTGGTAACTGTAGTATTACTTTCTGAGAAGCCTAACTCCCTGACTGCATGTTTAATAGTGTCACTGTAGAGGTTAGGATAAAACGCACAGCTGTCCTTCACTTGCAGTAGTTTACTGCATTCTTGCCCAGCTAAAAGATATGCTTGATACATCTGATGACGCTCTGACAAAGTTTGACAAACGTTTTTGAAGTTTTTCAAGTGTCTGGCACATCTTTTAAAATAACTGTGCTTGCTCTCAAACCTAAGCGTCCATAGTCTAATCAATGGACCAAATTTCAAGAACAGTGCTGCATAATGGCGCAAATAGTGGTGTTTGGGTTTTAGTTGAATTTCAGAAAACAACATCTTTCTCAACTCGAAAATATTCTTGGATCAAAATGTCCAGATACGCTATCTGGGACAAGGAAATGTTCTGAGCACAAATAAGATCTACGATGTCTTTCAGCTGGAGAGCTAACTGCCATACTTCATCCTCATGGTTTTGCACTTTGTCACCAATCAAAACTGGTAACAATCTCAAAAGGTTCCAGTTTTGAACGGCTTGCCCTGATAACTTCACCCCGTCAGGGTGGACAACACATGGCTTTGTGAGTGCTTCAGATACTTTGTACTTAAATTGTTTGATGCGCCTGTTTAAGAGTGAGTATGTGAACCATTTTTTCTTTTTTATAATGTTCTTCAGGTACAGTGCTAGATCATAGGACAAGACTCCTTCTAAGACGTCATGACCTAAACAAGGCGGGAGACCAGAGTGGGAAACGTGAAAAGACTCAAGGGTATTAAAGATAGAGTTTACCTTTATCCCTCTGACGCCGTCAAGGTTTTCAGCCTGGAGATCAGCAACAGCCGCGTCATACGTCTCTGGGGTGCGTGGAGGACCGCAGGCATTCGGATCAGCCTCAAACTCACTTCTTGTGATTTCACAGTACCTGCAAAAATATTGAGAGTGGCCGAAATTCTCAGTAAACCCACCTATGCAATGGGAACCCAGGTTATCCCCCGCAATGCAGTAAAGACCCCCTTTTACTGTTTCACAATCTACATTTATTCCATCTGTCTCCAAGGATTTCAAATCTGCCAACAACTCTGAGAAAACTTTGGCTGTTCCAAAACGCTTAAAGTCATTCTCAATACACAACAAGACTAAAAACATATTGTCAGTGTTTGAACGCAAATGAGCGGGTAAATTCGCTAATGAAAGATAGACTGCTAGAACTTTGTGCATCCTTTTAGCAGAACCCAGAGGATTCACAGTTTCAAATGAGTCTTGGTACAAAATGAGCTTGAGGCTTTCAGGGTTTTCATTAAAGAACTGGTGAAATTTGAATTTTTGTCCATCATATAAATCCGTAAAAACCTCTACATCCGGATCTCCAAGCTGTTGTGACTGTTGTGTATTCCTCCCTAAATGTGACTGTAAAACGCTCTTCAAAGTTTCTGCCACTGGTATGTAATAAGCATATTTTTCTGTCATGTTTTCATCCATTCCCAATGCCACTTTTTGGGGTTCCGTGTACTTAAACATTTTTGTGAATGTCTGCTTTCTTGAGTATGTTGTTCTTAATTGTCCCTGATGACAGACAGAGAACAAATCGGACTCTTTAATGCAGTCACAGATTTTACCGATTGTTTCATCTGATAGGTTCATATCATTTTTTAATAAAGAACTTAGTTTAGTTAGTGTGTAGGCTTGACCTAACTCGTGCACATTTTGCATTTCCTCAACAATAGTCTGTATAGTAGAGGCAGGAATAAGCAGCTGTCCTTGCAGTTTAAGGTAAAAGAGGCACATGTTTCTAAGATAAGACTGACTATCATTCTCTGGCATATCACTGGCTGCACCAGCTGTTGGCATAGCTTCATGTGTGTTTTCTGTGTCATCTGTACTTGGAATGACATCTGGGGGCTGAGGACGACTATCCCTGTACATGTCATCAATACTATCAGGGGAGCATGCTTTATGCTTCCTACACATGTGAGAAGTAAATGACGACTTTTTTGTAAACACGTGCTTACAACCACTAACTGGACACAACACTGACCTGTCCTCTCCAATATGGTCATTTAAGTGAGACACTAGCTCTTTCACCGTGTGAAAATGGCGGGAACATAATGAAACAGCACATTTTAAATCTGCAGCAACAGCTATAGCAGCTTGAGGTGCAGGTGCATTGTGCACACGATAAAAATGGCCCTTGAAAGCTGAGTAAGTGTTAAAAGTTTTACTACAGTTGGCGCCAACACATTTGAAAAGACAACGGGGCTCATTCCTATGCACTCTGCAATGCAGTACATAGCCTCTTAGAGTATCCAATTTCTTTGTACAAAAGACGCAGGTGACCATTTTCAGGATTTCAAGCGTTTGTCTGCTTTTCAGCTGAACTAAGTTAGGCACTGATAGCTGGCAGCTAAGGTAATTTCAACTGGTGCTAGCTTAAGTTACACCTTGTGCTTTAAGTACACATTTCCGTCTGGTCTTGAAAAAAGTAGGCTAACGTTAAATGTGAAGCTTACCGTGCAAACTTTCAATTTTCCGATTGAACAGCCACAGACCCTCCACAAAACTTCTGTTGAACTCGTCGACTTGTCCTAAAAACTAAAAAAAATATTCCGAAGATTTCTGCTCTGCTCCTGTGTTCCCTCCAGCAAGCGGCAGCGCCCCTCCGGCTCGCTCGTTAGTGACGTCAGCTGCAGCCGTGAACGAGGAGCTCTGCTTCTCCCTCTGAACAGGAGTCCCTCCACAAAAACTGGGTTAAAATCGTAGATTTGTCTTGAAAATTTTTAAAATGACAAAGAGGCTCGAAGACGTCTGCTCTGCTCCTGTGTAGTCTCCTGCAAGCGCCGCTCTGGCTCGATCGTTAATGACGTCAGCCGCTTCTCCCGCATTATTATCCAATCAGAGACGAGCTGCAGCAGCGCACTGATATTCAAAATTAGGCTGACCTACAAGTCTGCGGTTAGGAGCCACTGTTGTTGGTTGTTTAGCCCGTAATATTGACACAGTGCTCAAATTATTAATATTATTTTATATATATATATATACACACATATATATATATATATCTTTTGAAGTGTTTTTGACACTTTCACAAGAAACTCTATAGTGTCCCCTTTCTGGCAAGCCCTCATACATGCATGTAGACAAATTGGTTCAGAAACTACAGCCATTATAATTTCAGGATGGAATTTTAAGCGTTTTTGCTTCAAAATAGGGTGGGAGTGGAAGAGGTTAAAAGTACAGCATAAACGTGTAAAGTGACTTAACATATATTTATTGTATTTTTCAAAACAAAATTTAATTGTGATTTAAACAGAATACATGGTTTTGAGTTTACATTACTTTTCTGTAGGGACTTTACATAGTTTTTATGTAAATTTCACGGTCATTTCTTACAGTTTGTGTTTGGGGGTCAATCCCTGGCTGTTCTGTGGCCAAACCGCGCAGCTGGTAGGTTTCGCTGGGCTTGTGTCACTTTTCCGCTCTTCCCGCTCAGAGAAATGCGCCATTTGTCAAATGTGCAGAGAATGAAGCGGGGGTGTGCACAGGGGCCGCCTTGTCAGCTGAAATAAGTTGAATGGCAAATCCCTGGTTCTTCCTGGGCCCAAAGTGCCCACTTTGTGCATTGGGCTTGGCCGCTGTCACTTTTGCACTCCGCTCGCTGAGAGACCCGCGGCTTTTTTTTTTTTCACTGCGGAGGGAATGATGCGGGGCAGTGCAGGAAGACCGGTTTCTCAGCTGACATGTGTTTGGGGGTCAATCCCTGGCTGTTCTGTTGCTACACCGGGCAGCTGGAAGGCTGCGCTGGACTTGTGTCACTTTTCCGCTCCGCTCGCTGAGAGAAATGCGCTATTTGTCAAATGTGCTGAATATGAAGCGGGGCTTTGCACAGGGGCCGCCTTGTCAGCTGAAATAAGTGGAATGGCCAATCCCTGGCTCTTTCTGGGCCCAAAGTGCCCACTTTGTGCATTGGGCTTGGCCGCTGTCACTTTTGCGCTCCGCTGGCGAAGAGACTCGCGGCTTTTTTTTTTTTTTTTTTTTTTCTTCACTGCGGAGGGAATGATGCTGCGCGGTGCAGGAAGGCCGCTTTCTCAGCTGAAATGTGTTTGAGGGTCAATCTCTGGCTGGTCTCTGGCCAAACCGGGCAGCTGGCAGGCTGTGCTGGGCATGTGTCACTTTTCCGCTCTCTCGCTGAGAGAAATGCGCCATTTGTCAAATGTGCTGAGAATGAAGCGGGGTTGTGCACAGGGGCCGCCTTGTCAGCTGAAATAAGTGGAATGGCCAATCCCTGGCTCTTTCTGGGCCCAAAGTGCCCAGTTTGTGCATTGGGCTTCGCCGCTGTCACTTTTGCGCTTCGCTTGTGACGGGTCAGTTTTTGAGTTGAGTTGCATGTTTTCCCTGATCTTATTGTAATTGATTATGAAGCACTATGTGTGGTGTCTTGTCATTTTGCATGTTGCGTTGCTTTTGCTTGGGTTGTGCTATTTTGTTTGTACAGCTTTAGGTTACGTCCGACTGCATGTTTTCCCTTGTCCTACTGACCCTGAACTACACACACACTGGGCGGACTAATCAACACGATGAGCTGCAGACGAGAAAAGACGCCGGCGCAACGCCTCTCAGGAGAGAAGCAAGGGAACAAAAGCAGAGGGTTTGAGCACAGAGACAGATCTCCTGCAGCATAGAGAAGACGGCCACCAGCAGCACAGAGGACTCCGACGCCTGAAGTCCAGCAGCCCATGTCTGCCCGGTCGCATAACTCCAACCTGGGTGAATAACGGGACGTTATTTCCCAGGAAAAACGTGGATTGGACGCCAGGCCGTGGGGACGGGAACACGGAGCCAGGATACGGGCCACGAGGAGAGGAGCGGCTGGGGCAAGAGGGGAGGCACTGTGGATTCGCAGAGGGGTGTAGTCACGATGCACCCCTCTTTCAGTTAAGTACCCCTCTTTGCCTTTTAATCACTGGGTTTTAACCAGAATTTTAGATTGAACACTACCTTTCATCTTCACTCGAGGTTTTAATAAGGAAATTCATCGGCCTTGTTCCCACTCTTTCAGCTAACCAGTCGAAGAATCCACGTGGACGGTTTGACCAGAGTCCGGTGACGTGGGCTCATACAAACCCTTTAAAGACTGTAGGCCTAACATAAATTGCAATATCCGGATCCAATAAATACTGTAGCTCTCGTCACGACAAACACGGTTCGGCTCTCTTCAACAGGCATTTATTTCACTCCTCTCCGTTTATGCCGTGAGAACTGTCAAAGCAATAACATGTACACCAGTTCACATATATAACAAACAAAAGCCCCAATGTCGTGCTACAAACATGAACGAACACATAGCCACTACAAGGAATACCTCGTTCGCCGCCTGTCATGAAAAGAGGTCCTCTGCATATCTCGGGCCATGCTTATCCGCCCGGCATATCGGTATAGCACCAGGTTAAGTCTCCGGGGCAGCACACAAAACAAAACATTGGTTCCGGGCCGATAAACAGCGCCAACGGAAGAACTTATAAAAAATGTACAATAAATTAACCCATATCTTTTCTTTTAACACACACACATGAATCCACTCACTTAACATCCCTTTCCAAATTATTCGACAGCATGAAACCACAAATCACTGTCCCATCACAAATACGACACTTACAAATACTCTGTGAACCTGTAATCGTCCCTTTGGTTTTAACTCTGCTCCACCTGATTTTAAAAAACCTGTTGTTTAGAGTCCTAGGCTCATTAACCTAGGTGGCGTTGTCGGCAACAGTTGATAAACCTAATTATTATCTTAACTTTAGAGCCTTCCGTTGTACCCACGCCACAAATTTTGGCGTTGTCGGCAGGATCAGGTACCTGACCAGAGTTGAACCAGGCGACTTTGTTTTAATCAACACCTTGTTTTATTTGTGATGATGTTTTATAAATGATGATGATACCAGTGTTTCCGGGTGCCCCATGGGTACCAAAGTTTGAAGGCCCAAATTCAGAACTCAAATATGGTGATTGGAAAGAACAATTAAGGGGGCTGGTACAATATGTTCAGACTGAACAACAGAGAGTGGGTGTTTTAATGGGGGCATTAATGGGAGAAGCAAAAAGACAAATTAATGTGTTAGAGGAAGAAGATCGTAACACCATTGTAAAAATCTTTAATGCACTTGATACTCTCTATGCTGAGCGGGTTCCAGAATCGATGGTCAGAGCACAGTTTTATGGATGCCGGCAGAAGCCGGATGAACCTATACAGTACTATGTTCTCAGGCTAAGGGAGCTCCATTGCAAGTTGCAACAGCTTGACCCAGATGGAGCCCCCACTGACGCACACTTGAAAGAACAGTTCCTGCTTGGTTTGGAGGAGGGGCCTCTAACCCAGGTATTGAGAAGGCACGCTCGCCAGCACCCAGATGGGACTTTTGCTGCCCTTCGACAGGAGGCCCTGTTATTAGAAGAAGATGGATGTAAACACAAAGGGTCACAGGTAACATGCACTGCTGTGTGGGGGGGGGGGGGGCAATCCTCACTCTCGCCCACAGGAAGCAGACTGGAAAACGCTGCTTAAGCAGGAAATCATGATGGAACTCAAAGACCAGTTAAAAGACTGGACACAGGAACTGCTCAGTGAACTCGTCGCTGTGAGTCCCGGCTCTCGTTGCTACTCACAGCGACGAGAGCCGGGAGGACAACCTAGAGTGCCTACACCTTCAGATTCTTGGTCAGCGGATGGTAAGCCTATCTGCAGAAACTGCCGCCAAGTAGGACACATTGCCCGCTTCTGTAGAGGCTCTAATCAATCAACACTACCTTTAAACTAATGTGCCCCACTACTGAGGCTCGAGCAGTGGGGTTAGGTCAGGAGGAGAGAGTACAAGAGCCTGCAGATGTTTTAATTGGACAGTGCCCGTATGTCAAGATAAAGATGGATGGGGTTACAATGTCAGGACTGTTAGACACGGGCTCACAGACCACATTGCTACAACACAGCGTTTTCTCCCAACATTTTCCAGAATATGCAGTTAATGAACTCCCAACCATGATTAAGCTTAAAGCTGCAAACAGCCTCCAAATTCCCTGTCTGGGTTATGTCACCATGGATTTTGTCATTGAAGGCCATCAAATAAACCAGCGTGGGGTTTTGATTGTAAAAGATGAGTCATCAACTAACCCCCTCATTATAGGCATGAATGTGGTACGAGCATGCTGGGATACTGTGTTCAATAACCCCAACAGTCCAGTATCTTTTTCCTGTCAGAACCCAAGATTCCAGAACACTTGGAGAGCAGCTTTCGCTGTGTGCCGCAGGACCATAGTAACCTCGGGAAGCGGTTTCCTAGGCTACGTCTGGCCAGCCTACCGCCGCGGAATCACCGTACCAGCGAGAAACGAAGTGGTGGTCTGGGGCCGTGCCAAAACTGGACCACAGGGATGTAATTACCATGGACTGATCAAGCCACTCCAGGAACCCGGTGCGGTTTCTGCTGCTCGGATGCTGGTTGAGCTAAAATAGGGCCGACTCCCCATCCGCCTCTGCAATTTGCACGATTTTCCTGTCCCTATAGGGCGCTACCAGAAACTAGGCAGGTTATTCCAGGTGGATGACGTGGACGTCCATGGAACACTTGATGCCAGCCTGACACCTGATGCCGATGGCATGGTAGAAGTAAGAGTGGTGGATGTCTGTGATGAGGTGAAAGAGGACCAAGCATTCGAAATGTCAAAGTTGACTGATCGACCTGACCTGACCCAGGAAGAACGAGGGCAGCTAGCAGCTTTGCTGCAAAAGTGGGAAAAAACCTTCTCCACACATGAGGAGGACTTTGGGAGGACAGATGCCATGAAACACTCCATCCCCACAGGTGATGCAGCCCCTATAAGGGAACGCTTTCGACCCTTGCCACCCCTCCTGTATAAAGATATGTGAGCCCTTCTAGCAGGTATGTTACAAAATGGCATTATAACTGAAAGTTCTAGCCTGTGGGCAGCCCCCATTTTTATGGTGAGAAAGAAAGACAACAGCTGGAGATTTTGTGTAGACTATAGGAAGTTGAACTCTGTGACTCATAAGGATTCTTTTCCACTCCCTAGGATTGAAGAGACCCTGACTTCGATGACTCAGGCCGAGTGGTTCTCCACCTTGGATCTTGCTAGCAGCTACTGGCAAGTAGAGGTAGATCCACAGGACCGGGAGAAGACTGCCTTTACAACCCCGTCGGGTCTTTTTGAGTTCCAATGTATGCCTTTTGTCCTTTGCAATGCCCCAGCAACGTTTCAGCGTTTAATGCAACAGTGTCTTTCAGGCCAAATCATAGAGTCTTTATTGGTCTATTTAGATGGCATCATTGTTTACTCCAAAGACTTTGTTACACATCTCAAACATCTAGAGGAAGTGTTCGAGCGTCTAAGCACGGCCTGAAGCTCTGCCCTGACAAATGTAAACTTTTCCAACGGCAAGTGAAATTCCTCAGGCATGTTGTGGACCACGGGGGAGTCATGCCCGATCCAGAAAAGGTGTCCGCTGTGGTTGATTGACTATTCCCACCACAGCAAGGAGTTGAAGGCCTTTTTGGGCCTTGCTGGGTATTACAGACGATTCGTCCCAGGATTTGCTAAAGTGGCACGCCCGCTAAATTCACTTTTGATTGGCATACCAAATGATAAGCGTCTAGGTTCCCGTCCCCTAAACTGGTCAGCCGAGGCACAAGCTGCCTTTGATAACCTAAAAAAGACCTTGACTGAGGCTCCTGTGTTAGCCTATGCTGATTTTTCCAAGCCGTTTGTTCTCTACACGGATGCCAGTCACCAAGGGTTGGGGGCAGTGTTGGCTCAAGTCCAGGAAGGTAAGGAGCGAGTAATTGCCTATGCCAGCCAGAGTTTGCATCCCACAGAGCGTAATGATGCCAACTACAGCTCATTTAAGTTGGAACTGTTGGCATTGAAATGGGCAATTACAGAAAAATTCAGAGACTACTTGACCGGAGCTGAGTTCATTGTGTATACAAACAATAACCCTGTTGCTCATTTGCAGTCTGCCAGGTTGGGCGCGGTGGAGCAGCGTTGGGTTGCCCAGCTGGCATCCTTCAACTTTGAAGTAAAATACCGTGCTGGGAGGGAGAACACCAACGCAAATGCCCTCTCTCGGTTTCCCACAGCTTGCCCAACGCCTGGACAACCAACGACCAGCACAGCAGATGCAGTAACAACAGCAGCAGTAGAACAGGACCCCCTGGTACAGAGAAATAACTGGAGTTGAACAAGAGGCTGATCCCGATATCAGAGCTGTAAAGAGGTATGTGGAACAAAGCTCCTACCCCCACGGTGCCGGATGGAGCACTCTCACAATTGACACTGTTAGACTGTTAAAACAATACAAGAAGCTCTGTGTTTACGAAGGAGTTCTGTGCCGCAGATTCATTGAACCTAACACCCACGAGCAAATGTTCCAGATCGTGTGCCCAGGTCCAAAGCGACAAGAGATGTGGAGACAACACCATGAGGCTGCAGCGCGCACTGGTGCAGAGAGGACACTGACCAACCTGAGGCGCCGTTTCTTCTGGGTTGACATGGAAAAAGAGGTGCGGGGTTTCCAGTCTGGGTGCACTGTTTGCAGCTTGCAGAAAGACAGAACAGAGCTAAGAGCTCCCTTAACTCCAGTTGCTGTTACCTACCCTTTAGAAGTAATAGCCCTTGACTTCCTCTCACTTGGTAGACCCAGTGATCCATATCAAAACATTCTGGTCATGACAGACATGTTCACTCGCTATACCTGGGCTTTGCCCACTCATGATCAGACACAATAACACAATAACAGAAGAGCACAATCATTACATTAGATTTCTCATTTGAAAATCAACTTTAATCAATATAAGAGTGTAATGGTTAAAAATAAATAATGGTGAAAACTATAAGAAAGCAAGAGCTTACTTACAAAACATGCTTTGAAGAAGTTTGTGGGGTTGTCCCCAAGGATGATAGGAAGCCCTCTGAGCACCTCTGTCCAGATTGCAGTTGGCTCTGTAGTCTTTTGGGAATTAAACACAGTAACAGATGTTAGATAGCTAAAATCATGAAAATCAAACAAATCATGATCTATAAGAAAGCTTAGTCATTGGGCTTGGCCGCTGTCACTTTTGCACTCCGCTCGCTGAGAGACCCGCGGTTTTTTTTTGGTTTTTTTCCACTGCGGAGGGAATGATGCTGCGCAGTGCAGGAAGGCCGATTTCTCAGCTGAAATTCGTTTGGGGGTCAATCCCTGGCTGTTCTGTGGCCAACCCGGGCAGCTGGCAGGCTGCGCTGGGCTTGTGTCACTTTTCCGTTCCTCTCGCTGAGAGAAATGCGCCATTTCTCAAATGTGCTGAGAATGAAGCGGGGCTGGGTACAGGGGCCACCTTGTCAGCTCAAATAAGTGGAATGGCCAGCCCCTGCCTCTCTCTGGGCCCAAAGTGCCCACTTTGTGCATCGGGCTTGGACGCTGTCACGTTTGCGCTCTGCCGGCGGCTTTTTTTTTTTTTTTTTTCCCACTGCGGAGGGAATGATGTTGCGCAGTGCAGTAAGGCCGGTTTCTCAGCTGGGGTGTGTTTGGGGGTCAATCCCAGCCTTTTCTGTGGCCAACCCGGGCAGCTGCCAGGCTGCGCTGGGCTTGTGTCACTTTTCAGCTCCTCTCGCTGAGAGAAATGCGCCTTTTGTCAAATGTGATGAATATGAAGCGGGGCCGTGCACATGGGCCGCCATGTCGGCTGAAATAAGTGGAATGGCCAATCCTTGGCTCTTTCTGGGCCCAAAGTGCCCAGTTTGTGCATTGAACTTGATCGCTATTACTGTTGCGCTCCGCTGGCTGAGAGACCCCCGGCTTTTTTTATTTTTTCCACTGTGGAGGCAAAGATGCTGCGCAATGCAGGAAGGCCGGTTTCTCATCTGAAATGTGGTTGGAGGTCAATCCCTGGCTGTTCTGTGGCCAACCCGGGCAGCTGGCAGGCTGCGCTGGGTTTGTGTCACTTTTCCGCTCCTCTCGCTGAGAGAAATGCGCCATTTGTCAAATGTGCTGAAAGGGAAGCGGGGCTGTGCACAGGGACCGCCTTGCCAGCTGAAATAAGTTGAATGGCCAATCCCCGGCTGTTTCTGGGCCCAAAGTGGCCACTTTGTGCATTGAGCTTGGACGCTGTCACTTTTGCGCTCCGCTCGCTGGGAGACTCGCGGCTTTTTTTTTTTTTTTTTTTTCCCCACTACGGAGGGAATGATGCTGCGCAGTGTAGGAAGACCGCTTTCTCAGCTGAAATGTGTTTGGGGGTCAATCCCTGGCTGTTCTGTTGCTACACCGGGCAGCTGGCAGGCTGCGCTGGGCTTGTGTCACCTTTCCGCTCCTCTCGCTGAGAGAAATGCGCCATTTGTCAAACGTGCTGAGAATGAAGCGGGGCTGTGCACAGGGGCCACCTTGTCAACTGAAGTAAGAGGAATGGCCAGTCCCTGGCTCTTTCTGGGCCCAAAGTGTCCACTTTGTGCATTGGGCTTGGCCGCTGTCACTTTTACGCTCCGCCGGCGGAGAGACCCGCTGCAATGTAAATTCGAACAAGTTGACTTTACTTAAAGGAATTTAGGAAACCGATTACCTTGGGAAAAGTAAGTAAACAAACTTAATTGTGTGAAGTAGTGTGAAATTTTAATATAATAATAATAATATTTAAGTAAGCTGTATTTTTTTTGAAGTTGTGAACACTTAATGTGCCTCAGTGTAGTGAATTTCAAATCAAGCTGTTACAACTCAAATACTTTGAGTCACATTAACTTAATATATTCTGCCAAAACAAGTGGGCATTACTTGAAATTTGTAATAAACCACACTTAAGGTATTTTAGTGTAATCCACTTCAACAAGGTTGACAGGAACTCAATATAGATAAGTCACATAAACTTAATATGCTGTGCCAAAATAAGTGAGCAGTACTTAATTTTTAATAAATGCACTTAACAGACCTTAGTTTAGCTAACTTAAAAAAAAGAACTCACAAAATGACATTATGAAAACCACAATTTATTTTCTATTTCAGTATTTGTAAACAACAATAACAACAATCAACATGCTGTTCATTCTGACACTTGTCCAGAAAGAGACCATCAAAGGTAGAGTTCGGCTGAACAATAATAAAATAGTGTTATTCCACTTCTATATTGACAATATTTTTTTTTACAATACAATTTTAAGGTCAGATCTCTGCATCACCACAATACTTAGATTTTAATGGGGTTTACCAAATTTGACCTTTATCGAAAAATTACACATAGGCCTACTGCAATTTGAATAGTAGTAGTTGACCATATGGCGATGTTTGTTAATACCGCAATTAATTGTTCAGCCCAAGTCCGAACCCTTCTGTTAGCAGAGAACCAGGCCAGTCAGTGAGTTATGTGTGTTTGTGAGAGAGATTGAGTATGAGCGTGCATGCGTGCGTGAGTGAGTGTGCGAGCGAGTGAGACAGGTGTATGTCAGTGAGTATGAGCGAAAACCATTGCATGATGTATGACAGAATGAGTGAATTAAGAGTGAGAATGAGTGTGAGTGTGGTGTGCTGATTGGTCTGGGTGTAAGCTAACAGAAGGCTCTCGATTCACAATGGACACTTTCCTAAATGTCTCACAGCAACAAACAGACCTGGCAACATTTAGTCTGTAAAAGTTTAAAACCTGAAAAAAACCTGATGAAAATCTGATAATTAAAACTGGATTATTACACAGAACTGTACTTGTACATACATCTTCAAAGCAGCTAAATGGAAGTTAACTCTTAGCAATTTAACACCTTTGATACATATTAAACCTGTGTCAGAAGTACACTACATTCTAAAACTAAACATCACATACTCTATGCTCATTTTCAACAGTTTTTACTCATTAGAAATTAACGCTTAATGGTAATGGCGGGGTCATGTGACCTACAAGGATGTCTTCTGCTGCCTTTAAACTTTTTTATGCTTTCCAATCGCAAATGCGAACAACAGCGAACAAATATAAAAAAGCATGCATAGATACTTTGGTTTACTTTTGGTCTTCATTAACTTTTTTTTTTCACTGATGGCCCTCCAAATACCTCCTCCCTTACACAATTATGATGTAACTGCACACTCATAATACTGAGTCAGATGAGTATGACATAAGGCTGAACCACAAAAAAAAACAAAAAACAAAAGCGGTTATTGTGACGATTCATAATTTTTGTGAGAGGGATCATTCTCACTGCGCTGTATATCAAACATGTTTTCTTATTTCTGAAGAGTACAATATGGAGACTTCTGCCACTCCACAAGAAAAAAAAAAAACTGTCACAGCACAGTTTCATTATCAAAAAAGAAAGATGTCAGTAAAATATAATATTCACCTCAATAAAAATAAATGCATAAAATATGCAATAATGTTTTGTTTAACAGTTCAGACCCATCATCCTCACACTCATTCACACATCAAACTTATGTAAACAACCAGTATAACTATCCCTAGCCACAACATCTAGCCCAAAAGAGCATTTTTTAATGTTTGCAGTTTTGGGCTGAGCTTTTGTTGTCCAAGGTTCAACAGTATCTTCTGGATGAACTCAAATGTGTTCTTCATACCTTTGGGGTAATCCAGATGGAGTGCATATATTAGGCCGAACAGAAGACAAAATGCTTGAGAGATTGTGGAAATCTCATCCATGACAATGTTTCCTTCAAGGATGATTGCAATGCTGTTCATCGATGGTGGTGTGTCCTCAGTCATGACTCTAAGAACCCCAACAGGCACCTGGGTGAAGTCATCTGTAGTGTCCGAATCCTGCGTTCAAAATAAAAGAACACACATAAATTTAGGTAGGATGTTATGACACACGGTTATAGTGTGTTCATTCTTGTAATCAAAGTGTCTGCAGAAATCATAAATCAAAATCACATAGAAGAAGCCAGCACTCTCGAATACTGTCTTATAGAGCTCTACTGAAAGACTATAAGCAGGCAGAAATGGCCACATTTCAGCACTAAGCCTTCACAAAAAGCATAAAAAAACCATAAAGACTTTTTGTGTACTGAATTTTTGAGCTAATTTTCCTAGGGTACTACTCAATGGTACAATGTACATTCTATGACATCGGACCTCAATCTCAGTTCTCTGGCATCAGACAAAATGATATTGGTGTTTTGACTTCAGGCTTCAGGTCATGCTCAAGCAAAACAGCTTCAGACCAAGCAGCCTCAAGCCAAACAGGCCAAACAGTGTAGCAGCGCATTTTCAAAAAAAAGATCTCTTTCTTGCTTTCCTTTTTTAGACATTTCAACCCAAAGTATAACAAAACAAAGCCATTCTTTTTAAATTTTCAGGGTATATCCTTTAAGAAATGAGTGTTGTGCAAAATGATTTTACTGCATTTTTTTTTTTTAAATACTAGACCTAAACAATGCTATTTTTCTGAAATCTGAGAACTGAACCTGAGGTCTGATGATGTCCTAAAATGTCCACTGTATGGTGGTCATATGATCATCACTATAAATGTACTTACTGTGCAGTTAAGGAAGAATTCACTGGAATTATCTCCAAGATAAAGGGGCAGACATTGCAGGACAGCAGTGCGTGTTGTGGGGATGTCATTGGTCTCATGGAAAAGATGACAAAAAAACAACAAGCAGAAGACTATATGAAAGGCAAAATTATTTTGAGGAAAAAAAAATCTGTGCATAAATGCATGTGCTCAAGTTACATCATTGAATAAATTAGTAGTTGTTGTACAAACTAGTAGTAGCAGTTGTAGGCCTAGTTGAAGCAAGAAGGTGGTTATGATGATGAATCTGAAACAACACTTACTTGTGTACTGATTGGCTGGAGGAGGCAATCAAGCGATTGGCCGACAATTCCTTTTCTGGATTTGAAGAGGTCAATGAGACGAGTGGTATGGTGGTCCAGAGCTTCATAGAAGTCTTTCTTGAGGTTCTTACTGGCTACTCTGTAGAGCTCAGCAAAAACCTTAACAAAAAAAACACATGGTAGTCATTTAATGCCAATAGTCTATTTGACTGTCATATATGATAGATTTCTCAAAAAGTAATGACCAGATTCCTGAAACTGGTGATGTGTTAGGTCTACTAAATGATTAATCAATTTATCATTAAACTAATCTAATGAACCAGAGTAAGCTACAATGAAAATAACGATGATTACTTAAGGTGTGGTTCAGTATAGTCCAGTGTAAATGGGCCACACCTGACTTTCTGTGAACAGCGCAGGCCAGCGTTCCATCATCCTTTTGACTGGAGGCTGTTCTTCCACGATTTCTTTGCGTCGCAAAGAAAATGTCTGGTCCATCATTTTCTTCATATCAGCTGAGTCAGAAAGCCTTTTCTTTGCTTCACTTTCAAGCTGTCTTCTAACTGACTCAAGAGTATCTGCATTTTCACCATCAGGAAAATTTGGCAAGAAATTCGTCTCACTTCTTTTTGGCCTTTTTATGTTACTATATGATGGCTCTCCTTCAGGGAAATCCCTCTTCCGCTTGTTGCCATTCACTGTGACATCAGCCATTCCAGATCTTCTCATTTTTGTACGGAAATTTCCCATCTTGAATTTAATGCTATTCTTCCAACCACAATATCCAGTGGGTGATCCAGCTTCTTTCAGACAGGGATGTTTTGCAATTAGTGCTGAGGCCACTTCTCGACAGTGTTCTTCCGTGGGGTATGCTGTGTACTTGTACATTGTCTCTGCAAGTCTCTCTAAGATCACATGTTTCATGTCCCGAGAGACATCTATCCGAGTTCCATCCTTCATATACGCAAGGTCTCCCTGTCTCAGTCGGAAATTTACATCCACTGAGAATTCTGGAATATCAAATGCAGAAGGCCAAGGATCCGGCCTCATCAGCTGAGATTTTTCTTCACTTGTATACAGTATCTCTGTATCAGATGTGCTCAGTGAGGAGAATGTGCTAGAAACCGAAGAGAGGGACTCAAGACTTATAATTTTCAGTGTGGCTCGATCTGGCAGTTCTGACACATCTGTCAGGTTGCAGAGGGCATTGTTAAACAGTGGGTCTTCAAATTGTAGTTTGAAGTCATATGGTAGTGCCAGTTTAACTTTCAAGTGATCCAAAAGAGACTCAAGGTTGCTTGGTTTCTGATCAAAGCTTATTCTTCTAATGTCACAATCAGTGACAATGACTCTGATTGGCCACTTCTGTTCCATCATCCTACAAAGAAGAGAGCTATAAAGTTAGTGCAGCTAACATAATATGTAATGTTTCAAAGAAACAAATAATGTGCCTCTGACTCGGTACGCTGACAATGGAAAAACATCATTGAACTCAGTCAACTGAGTGGCAACCAAGCCTGTGCTGTTCTGTGTCAGTTCATAAGCACGAAGATGCTCATGATACCATGCAATCATTGGTTTGCACAAGAAAACAATGTCCTCATTAAGCACTAGCACTTGCTTAATCTGCCTGAACTCTGGAAGCCCTCCACATGAACCTACAGAAACCACCATATCTGTAGCATAGTTCATTCCATCAATACTGACAGACACGGCTGACAGGACTGTGTTTTGGAGACCACATCTTTGGCGCAAAATGTCTTGAATGTTCCCTGGGAGGGAAGAAATCATTATGCTCTTTACTTTGTTTGCTTGGACTGCTGGTTTGAAAAAGGAAGCACAGTCCAAATGGTATGCCATCATCTTTTGATGTCGCCTCGCCAAAGTTAGAGGAACATTTTTGAAGTTCTTAGTATCATGGATGACTTTTTTGAAGAACTTGTGCTTCCCTTCAAATCTCATTGTCCACATGTCTATGAGAGGTCCAAAGACTTTTGTCAAGTGGGGATAGTGCTCGATATAGTGATGCTTTGGCCGGAGTCTGCAATCTGGAAAAGCCTTCAGTAGTAACTCTCTATGCTCAGACAATTTAGACTCTAAATAGAACAAAGACTCATCTGTGAATCTCAGAGATAAAACCAATTCAAGCACATCTTTTAAGACCATGAGCACCTCCCATGTCATATCTCCCTCAGGTACATGATGCCCAATCATTAAAGGAAGCAATCTGATTAGACACCAGTTTTCATGACCGTTCCCTCCTATTGTTTTCTTTGAGGCAAATGTCTTTGGAACTGGCTGAGGTTTGTCCGTTTTGTCAGAAAAGGAATATGGGAATTCTTTGATGGCCTGATTTAGAGTCTCAATAGAGATGTACTTCTTTTTTATCAGATCTTGAATGCACAGGTACAATTCAAATGGAACCACTCCCTCCAAAAAATCATGAAGAATATCTGGAGGAAATCCATCTACAGCATGAAAATATTTCAAGCTTTCACTAAGCACACATTTACCTTTGACTCCATAAAGTGCTGCTTTAGATGGGTCCTGCTTGACTTCCTGAACCTGTCTGTCATGAGCATCCTTGGTTCTCAGTATGTAAAAACCAGAGCTGACATTTTTTGTTTGGATTTCTTCTCGTGTGGCCATACAAAACCTGCACATTTTCTCCACAATGAAGCTCTGTTGAAATCCCGCCAAGGCATGGGCAGCCAAGTTATCTGCTGCAACATACAGTACAGTCCCCTTTATGCTTGCTCCCAGCTTTTCAACATAAACTCCATTCTCCTCAAGTGATACAAGGTCTTCAATAAGTGGACGTAGGACTTCATGATACCCCTTCTCTTTAACTGTGTTTACCTTGCATAAAACAGCTAACTGTATAGCATGAAGGGATGAGCGGTACTTTGGATGTAGATTGGCAAGAACCCAATATACTGCGCACAGCTTGTGCTTCTTCTTAGATGTTCCAAGTGGGTTTGCAACCTCAAAATCATCAATATACAGTCCCAGGGCAATTCTGAATTCATCTTCTGCTAAAATGGCATTTTCATTAAAGTGAGAACCATCCCTATAGTTACTGTATTCACTTCCTTTAGAGCTGCTGGTGGCAAGAGCCTTGTCTAAAACATCATCTTTGCTCAACAATGCTTGAAGCATTTTAATCAGTGGAATGTAAACGATATTTGGACCCTGCTTGTCAGTGACAAACTCTACAGGTTCCACGACAGGAAATTCTTTCGCTATGTAAGTTGCTCTCCTACTAGAAGTTGAAAGCGAGCCTCCAGCTGATGTGTGTTTCAAAAATACATTTGCGTTAGTCATTGCACAGACTACCTCCTTAACAACAGCATTATCAATATCAGGATAATGGCGCTTGAGTACCTCCTCAACTAGAGAAAAAGTCAGTGGTTCTGAAAGTTGAAATACCTGTCCTATTTGCTGGGTGATTTCTTGGAGAGCACTTTCAGATATGTTCAGTATTGTCTGCATTTTCAGGAAAAGTGAGGCTAAATTATGCTCAAGCTGAGACTCGAGGTCATTGACATCAACACCAGGATTTGTCAGCTCCTCTTCTCCTAAACCAGTGACATCTTCAGCTGGGACAGGTTCAGCTGGGACGGAGGTGCTCTCCTCAGTGCCACAGAGTTGCACAGCTATTCCTGGTTTGAACTGCAGACTAGATGCAGAATACTTCTGATCATGATTCCTACTTTTGTGTGTGTTAAAAGTAGACTAGACATTTGTCTCAAAGTCACAATCCAGATAGGGGCACTGCACTTTTTGCATCAACTTCAGATGGCTGCGTAAATGTGTAAAAAAATCATTTTCACTGCAGGGCTCATTAAACTCACACACTTGACACTTAAATGTTTGCATATAACCTTTTTCACTGGTCATCTGTGAGTGAAATCTGGATAAATGAACCTTCAGGGCATTAAATGATTTGAATGTGCAAATACACCACTGATGAAGACATGGTATTGGGGAGGTTCTTGTGAAGCCACCATGCTTTAATCTGTAATGCTTTAGTAGCTGGCCTCGTTTGGGAGAAACAAAAGTGCAAAACTTACATGTCCAATGCATCCCTCTTCCAGTAGACACTTGAAAAAAATACAGAAGAAAAATAAGTTAGACTAAAAGAGACAGTGACCACCTATCATAATGACTAATGTTGAAATATTTGGGATTAGCAACCTGCCCTTTGAGATGTTACTAATTATTATTTGTCATCACAATTTATATAAATTTGAGGATAGAAATAAAAACATAAGTGTGAAATGTATTATATTAAGACTGTGTATTGTACAGTCTTTAAATGTATTTGCTGTAGTTGATGTCAAAAAGCTAAATTTCGAGTTCATGTGAAAATACAGTACATTTCAAAAGAGCTGCAATATCAATGAATTAATTGAATTAGTTTATGTTTGCTTACATCTCATTTTACTGATAGCATGAATAAGATCATTTGAATTATTAGATTTAAAATATAGCACAATAATGCTTTGAATAATTTCAGAGAAACCATGAAAAGAATTCCTAAATTCCTAAAGAACAACAAACCTGATGTACTCCTCAGTGAAAGACAGTTGGCCACAGTTGGACAGTTCTTTTCTGAGGACTGTCCTTTCTTTCCTAGTGAACTTGTATAGTCTGAATCTGTTTGGGAAACAGCAAACAGTTGTCTATAAATCAATTCCAAAAACCTTTTTTGTCACATTTATCATCATTTCATTGTAAAAGTTTTTAATGTAATAATTTTAAAATTGTAGATCAAATTAAGACACAAAATAAACATGAAATAAAAATGATTAAGAGTGACAATACCGTCTCTGAAGGATTTGGTTCGAGTCTACTGAGAGAGCTTATCAACGAAGCAGCAGTGAGAGAGGAGGTGTAGTGGGATGAAAGGCTGCAGCTGCTGAGCTGGTCTGGCCCGGGTAAGACAGTTGGCACCACCTAAAGAAGGCTATATGGAAAAAAAATTAACATGAAAAATTTATTAAGTACAATTTTAACAGTCATGTGTTTCCTCATTCTCATGTCCTTCATATATAAGTAAGATTAAATGATGAACTGATTGATAAAAAGTTTCAGCAATGTTTTCAAATTAGTGTAATCAGACAGCAGTGTTCAATGAGAGTCAAATGTTTTATCCAGAAGTATTCAACATCTGTGTACATATGAAGGTGTCACAATGCTTTTCCGGATAGCCCAAGTTACTGGGAGCTGATATTTAAGGAATATTTGTGTGAATAACTGATGTTGTTCAAACAGAATCTGTAGTTATATTTGTAATGAACACATACCGGTAATACACTGTTTCTCTCCATGCATCATTCAGCAAAAAGTAGCTGCCATGCTGCCTGCTTCTCAGCATGAGGACGCAGAAATCAAAAGAAGGAAGAGGCTGGAGCACAACTGAACAAAAATGTTCAGCTGTGCTCCAGCCTCTGTCCCTCTTTTGACTGTTCCTTTTTTTTTTTTTTTTTTTTTTTTTTTTGAAAGAGACACTGAAGCTATATGGACAATTATAAGTACAGCTGAAGACAGATGCATTAATCCTCATGATGCTGAGCGTTGCAAAGAAATGCGAAGTGTTAGTATCATGAATTCTATGGGCCTGCTCCCATCTGCCTGACAATACAATCTCACAAATTATTCTACGTCCAGCTGAAATCAAACTTTCTCTGCTATTTAGTTGGTTATGGAAGGTCTGATTAGCGGCATTAGCACCCAGTGTTAATAGGAAGGCAGCCACGTTAGTGTACTGTACGAAAGTGGCGCCCATGATAACATGATATATTAGAAAATTACCACCCGCAGCCCTTAGCTTCCGTGCTCACGGCGGCAGCACTCTCGTGGCGGCATAGCCTTCAAGGCTCCCGTTGCCGGCGACGGCCGTTGATCGGCTTGCTGCTTCAGTTGTCTGTATTTCCCTTTTGGGTCAGTTCTGACTGCTGTCGGGAGCAGCGGGCGTGCACATTTGACTGCACCCTGACACACTTTTATACTAACGTTCTGCTGCCTGAAAGTGAAGCACGGAGCCACCCCCCTCCACAGCCAGCTAAGATAACTGGTTAACTTAAACACAGCTAAATTAGCAGCCCACGCTAATACAGCAGCTAACAGACGCCCAGGCACCTCACCGGGGCTCGTTCCAGGCCGTTTAGACCGACTCAAAGCACTTTTAATCGTATTCGCTCACGTTGAGATGCGGCTAACTTTTTAACGTATGCTCTGTGAACACATGCGCAGACACACACATACCAACGGTCTCTCAAAGTCGGAGAGTTTGGGTTGCTGGCTCTCATTCCAAAAAATATATTGACAAGATTATAAACAAAAGCTTTACACTTACCAAAATCAATGTTAGAGCCGGCCTTCCGTGGGGGCAGTTGGGCTGTGTGCATGGCGTCCGTCGACCACCGCATGAGTTTGGCTCCAGTGGTAAATGCGCGCTAACCGGAAATGGACATGTGCACTGGGGCGCACAGTTCTTCAACTTGAGTCTCATACAACAAATCATGCTGCGCACTCAGAAAAACCAAGTAGATATAATTAAATGAAATAAGTAGGGGGGTAAAAAGTACAGAAAACTCTGTGTAACTAAGTAAACATTAAAAACTAGTATGAATTGAGTTAAATACACTATTTCATTTTTAGTCAGGACATTGTTTGCATTTACAGTGTGCTTTTCTCCACTGCGGAGGGAATGATGCTGCGCAGTGCAGGAAGGCCGGTTTCTCAGCTGAAATGTGTTTGGGGGTCAATCCCTAGCTGTTCTGTGGCCAAACCGGGCAGCTGGGAGGCTGCGCTGGGCTTGTGTCACTTTTCCGCTCCTCTGGCTGAGAGAAATGTGCCATTTGTCAAATGTGCTGAAAGGGAAACGGGGCTATGCACATGGGCCGCCTTGTCAGCTGAAATGAGTGGAATGGCCAATCCCTGGCTCTTTCTGGGCCCAAACTGGCCACTTTGTGCATTGAACTTGAACGCTATCACTTTTGCGCTCCGCTGTCTGAGAGACCCGCGGCCTTTTTTTTTTTTATTCCCACTGCGGAGGCAATGATGCTGCGCAAATGCAGGAAGGCCGGTTTCTCAGCTGAAATGTGTTTGGGGGCAATCCCTGGCTGTTCTGTGGCCAAACCCGGCAGCTGGCAGGCTGCGCTGGGCTTGTGTGACTTTTCCGCTCCTCTCGCTGAGAGAAATGCGCCATTTCTCAAATGTGCTGAGAATGAAGCGGGGCAGTGCACAGGGACCGCCTTGTCAGCTCAAATAAGTGGAATGGCCAATCCCTGGCTCTTTCTGGGCCCAAAGTGGCCACACTGTGCATTCGGCTTGGCCGCTACCACTTTCGCGCTCCGCTGGCTGAGAGACCCGCGGCTTTTTTTTTTTTTTTTTGTTCCACTGCAGAGGGAATGACGCTGCGCAGTGCAGGAAGGCCGCTTTCGCTGCTGATATGTGCAGGGGCCGCCTTGTCAACTGAAATAAGTGGAATGGCCAATCCCTGGATGTTTCTGGGCCCAAAGTGCCCACATTGTGCATTTAGCTTGGCCGCGACCTTTTTTGCGCTCCTCTCGCTGGCGGAGAGACCCGCGGCTTTTTTTTTTTTTTTTTTCACTGCAGAGGGAATGATGCTGCGCAGTGCAGGAATGCCGGTTTCTCAGCTGAAATGTGTTTGGGGGTCAATCCCTGCCTGTTCTGTGGCCAAACCGGGCAGCTGGAAGGCTGCGCTGGACTCGTGTCACTTTTCCGCTCCTCTCGCTGACAGAAATGCGCCATTTGTCAAAGGTGCTGAGAATGAAGCGGGGCTGTGCACAGGGGCCGCCCTGTCAGCTGAAATAAGTTGAATGGCCAATCCCTGGCTCTTTCTGGGCCCAAACGGCCCACTTTGTGCATTAGGCTTGACCGCAGTTCACTTTTGCGCTCCGCTGGCTGAGAGTCCCGTGGCTTTTTTTTTCCACTACGGAGAGAATGATGCTGCGCAGTGCAGGAAGGAAGGTTACTCAGCTGAAATGTATTTGGGGGCCAATCCCTGGCTGTTCTGAGGCCAAACCGGGCAGCTGGCAGGGTTCGCTAGGCTTGTGTCACTTTTCCGCTCCTCTCGCTGAGAGAAATGCGCCATTTGTCAAATGTGCTGAGAATGAAGCGATGCTGTGCACAGGGGCCGCCTTGTCAGCTGAAATAAGTTGAATGGCCATTCCCTGGCTATTTCTTGGACCAAAGCGCCCACTTTGTGCATTGGGCTTTGCCGCTGTCACTTTTGCGCTCAGCTGGCGCAGAGATCCGCTGCTTTTGTCCACTGCGGAAGGAATGATGCTGCGCAGTGCAGGAAGGCCGGTTTCTCAGCTGAAATGTGTTTGGGGGTCAATCCCTGCCTGTTCTGTGGCCAACCCGGGCAGCTGGCAGGCTGCGCTGGGCTTGTGGGACTTTTCCGCTCCTCTCGCTGAGAGAAATGCGCCATTTCTCAATTGTGCTGAGAATGAAGCGGGGCTGTGCACAGGGGCCGCCTTGTCAGCTCAAATAAGTGGAATGGCCAGCCCCTGCCTCTCCCTGGGTCCAAACTGCCCACTTTGTGCATCGGGCTTGGACGCTGTCACTTTGGCGCTCCGCCGGCGGAGAGACCAGCGGCTTTTTTTTTTTTTCCACTGCGGAGGGAATGCTGCTGCGCAGTGCAGGAAGGGCGGTTTCTCAGCTAAGATGTGTTTGGGACTCAATCCCTGCCTGTTCTGTGGCCAACCCGGGCAGCTGGCTGGCTGCGCTGGGCTTGTGTCACTTTTCCGCACCTCTCGCTGAGAGAAATGCGCCATTTCTCAATTGTGCTGAGCATGAAGCGGGGCTGTGCACGGGGGCAGACTTGTCAGCTAAAATAAGTGGAATGGCCAGCACCTGCCTCTCCCTGGGCCCAGAGTGCCCACTTTGTGCAATAGGCTTGGACGCTGTCACTTTTGCGCTCCGCCGGCGGGTTTCTTTTTTTTTTTTTTTTCCACTGCGGAGTGAATGATGCTGCGCAGTGCAGGAAGGCCGGTTTCTCAGCTGGGATATATTTGGGGGTCAATCCCTGTCTGGTCTGTGGCCAACCCGGGCAGCTGGCAGGCTGCGCTGGGCTTGTGTGACTTTTCCGCTCCTCTCGCTGAGAGAAATGCGCCATTTCTCCAATGTGCTGTGAATGAAGCGGGGCTGTGCACAGGGGCCGCCTTGTCAGCTCAAATAAGTGGAATGGCCAGCCCCTGCCTCTCCCTGGGCCCAAAGTGCCCACTTTGTACATTGGGCTTGGACGCTGTCACTTTTGCGCTCCGCCGGCGGGTTTTCTTTTTTTTTTCCACTGCGGAGTGAATGATGCTGCGCGGTGCAGGAAGGCCGGATTTTCAGCTGAGATGTGTTTGGGGGTCAATCCCTGCCTGTTCTGTGGCCAACCCGGGCACCTTGCAGGCTGCGCTGGGCTTGTGTCACTTTACCGCTCCTCTCGCTGAGAGAAATGCGCCATTTCTCAAATGTGCTGAGAATGAAGCGGGGCTGTGCACAGGGGCCAGCTTGTCAGCTCAAATAAGTGGAATGGCCATCACCTGCCTCTCCCTGGGCCCAAAGTGCCCACTTTGTGCATTGGGCTTGGACGCTGTCACTTTTGCGCTCCGCCGGCGGAGAGACCAGCGGCTTTTTTTATTCCACTGCGGAGGGAATGATGCTGCGCAGTGCAGGTAGGCCGGTTTCTCAGCTGGGGTGTGTTTGGGGGTCAATCCCTGCCTTTTTTGTAGCCAACCCGGGCAGCTGGCAGGCTGCGCTGGGCTTGTGTGACTTTTCCGCTCCTCTCGCTGAGAGAAATGCGCCATTTCTCAAATGTGCTGAGAATGAAGCGGGGCTGTGCACAGGGGCCGCCTTGTCAGCTCAAATAAGTGGAATGGCCAGCCCCTGCCTCTCCCTGGGCCCAGAGTGCCCACTTTGTGCATTGGGCTTTGACGCTGTCACTTTTGCGCTCCGCCGGCGGAGAGACCAGCGGCGGCTTTTTTTTTTTCCACTGCGGAGGGAATGATGCTGCGCAGTGCAGGAAGGCCGGTTTCTCAGCTTTGGTGTGTTTGGGGGTCAATCCCTGACTGTTCTGTGGCCAACCCGGGCAGCTGGCAGGCTGCGCTGGGCTTGTGTCACTTTTCCGTTCCTCTCGCTGAGAGAAATGCGCCATTTCTCAAATGTGCTGAGAATGAAGCGAGGCTGTGCACAGGGGACGCATTGTCAGCTGAAGTAAGTGGAATGGCCAATCCCTGGCTCTTTCTGGGCCCAAAGTGCCCACTCTGTTCATTGGTCTTGACGGCAATTCAATTTTGCGCTCCGCTCGCTGAGAGACCAGCGGCTTTTTTTTTCCCCCACTGCTGAGGGAATGATGCTGCGCAGTGCAGGAAGGCCGGTTTCTCAGCTGATATGTGTTTGGGGGTCAATCCCTGGCTGTTCTCTGGCCAAATCTGGCAGCTGGCAGGCTGCGCTGGGCTTGTGTGACTTTTCCGCTCCTCGCGCTGAGAAAAATGCGCCATTTCTCAAATGTGCTGAGAATGAAACGGGGCTGTGCACAGGGGCCACCCTGTCAGCTGATATAGGTTGAATGACCAATCCCTGTCTATTTCTTTGACCAAAGCGCCCACTTCGTGCATTGGGCTTTGCCGCTGTCACTTTTGCGCTCCGCTGGCGCAGAGACCCGCTGCTTTTGTCCACTGCGAAGGGAATGATGCTGCGCAGTGCAGGAAGACCGGTTTCTCAGCTGAAATGTGTTTGGGGGTCAATCCCTTGCTGTTCTGTGCACTGAAAAAATGGAAGAAGGAGGGTTGTTCAATTTACAAGCATGCACTTTGTATATGCTATACAATTGTCTCCAAAACATGATTAAATCTTTTAAAAGCATTTCAATATTGGGGAATTTAAAACCTACATGTCTCCATCATTTAAAGAAGAAAGGAAGAAGTTATCTTTTGTCAGCCGGAAGTTGAAAACCCCGCCTCCTAGGGGCGGGCTCCTGGACAGAAAACGGTTGCTGAGAACTTGCAAGCGCCGCCATTTTCTACCTCGCCTTGATATTTTCTGTGGATTTGGGCTGCTCGGGACACAATAAAGGTAATAAAAACGTGTCAAATATGAACCAGTGTTAGAGGCAGAGTGTTTATAATCAAGATTTTAAAAGGCTTAGCTCTCTATTTGCCGGTAATGTCGAGTATTTACTCGACATTACCGGCAAGTAGAGAGCTAAGCCTCCAAGTCAGTCTTCATGCCAACGTTCGGCCATTCAACTGGTTGCTAATGGTGGCGGTCATGTCTGCCATCCTTGAACATCTTTACATTTATTTTTTATGTTTTGTAAGGTTAATGTGTGCACGGCAGCTAGTTTGTATGGGAAAATTCATCGAACATGCGCCGTCTTTTTACTTTTCAAGTCGACACCCGCCGGAGATATTAAACGAGTGTGGGGAATGGGTAACGTAACTCTGACATTGGCTTTGGTGAAACATGGCTGCAGTAACCCATAGGTAAGGCAGAAAGGGAGAGTAATAATTGACTATGGACGTATTCTAAATGTCCCTGTACGTTTAAGACATGGAATGCTTTAATCATCTCTCAAAGTAGAGTGCATTCCACACAAGATGGTCAGACTCTAAAAGAGTTGTCTATTTTCAGCTGTCACTTATGTGCGTGCAAAAATCGAGCTAATGAAAGGGAGTTTTTTGTTCATATCAACACACATCTGAAGAGAAATGAAAATGTATGTTGCATGTTTGTTGGCTGTAGTTTTCAAACAAGTATTTATGGAACCTTTAAGTCTCATAAGTTGCCGACACACACCTCACATATTAACTGATTTTCTACCAGGTATTGTAAAAACAATAACAATAGCATCTCCACCATCAGATGATTCGTTTGCTGATCGCCAGGACGAGGAGTGTGTGTGTTAGAGGAAGTTTCTGATTCTTCACAAGATCAACACAAAGCACTTCCAAGTGCAATTGCACAGCAGCTTGCAGCAGCCCTACTGAAGTTGGAATATTTAGTTCATGTGCCAGGCACGGCAATTGATGATTTTTTGCAAGAACTTTACTACTTGATAAACACAGCATCAGTCACACTATCTAGAGGTGTTGTGACAGATATCCTTAAGCATCACAACCTACAAGTTGATGACTCTGTAGTTACAGAAATCACCACAGCACTATGCTCACCTAACCCTGTTCCAAAAGCAATTGAAAAAGGTGGCCCTCTTAGTACTTCATATCAATGTAAACAATTTTATAAGGAAAAATTCTGTGTTGTGGCACCAGTTAGTTACAGACTTGATCATAAAAAGAAACACACCTTTCAGTATGTCCCACTGTTGAAATCTTTGCAGCAAATTTTAAATAATAAGGCCATTCTTGATAAGATAATTGAAAATCATAGAGGGCAGCAGGACATTGAACTTGACCCATCTCTTGAATTTCAGGTCCCCTGAAGATGGTTTGCATTTTAAGGAAAACAGCTTCCTAAATGCAGAGGAGTTATGGATATCACTGCGTCTCTATGTGGATGATTTTGAGATCTGCAATCCCCTCGGCACCTCTCGGAAAAAACACAAACTTTGTGGTGTTTACTGGATATTAGGTATCCTGCCAGCAGGCTCCCACTCATCTTTATCATCTATTTATCTTGCAGTGCTTTGCAAAAGTGGTGATATAAAAGCATATGGTTATAAAACAGTCTTGGAACCACTTCTTCAAGATGTTAAAATTCTTGAGGAACATGGCATCTATGTTCCTTTATTAGGTAAATCTCTTAAAGGTACAGTACTGAGTAATTTTCTGGTGATTACGTCTGTCGCTTTTGCACAGCAAAGAGTTGTGATTTCAGGAATCAATGTGTTGCTTGTGGTACTTTCAGCCTTAGAACTAGAGAGGGCCATGCAGATCATGTAAAATCATATTGTGAGAAGGACACACACTGCTTTGGAGTTAAGAGAGAGTGCATTTTTACCAAAACGCTTTCTCATTTTCATGTTGTCTCCGGTTTTCCGCCTGATGTTGCTCACAATATATTTGAGGGCATTGTGCCTGTTGAGCTGGCCCACTGCTTGGCATTAATGATATCAAAGAAGTTATTTAAATTACATGAACTAAATAAAGCTATACTGACTTTCCCCTATAAATGGTCTGACAAAACAAACAAGCCAACATTGTACCACAGAGTTTCTTGGGTCGGAAAACTATTGGTGGCAACGCTCATGAAAACTGGAGCCTACTGAGGCTGCTCCCATTTGTGTGTTTTGGCCCCCTAGTCACAGTTTGGACAATGCGATTTGAAGCCAAACATAGTTTCTTTAAGAACATTGTGAAACACACAAGTTGCTTTAAGAATGTACCACTGACTTTGGCTTCAAAACATCAACTGATGATTGCATTTCACATAAACTCACCATCTTATGGTAAATCTTGCCTAGATGTATCTACTGTCTCCACAGTTCCAGTTGATGTCCTGAAGGAGGAAGTAGCTGAGGCTATAACGCTAAAATGCCCTAGCATATCTGAAGTGCATCTTGCTAAGAATGCATCAAGCAATGGTATAGCCTACAGCAATGGCATGATAGCTGCCCACAGATCAGTAGGTGGATTACCAGAGTTCGCTGAAATTATTCAGATGTGTGTAATAAATGAGATGTTGTTCCTCATTGTGAAAGTGCTGTGCGGGTGGTACGCTGAACACTACAGAGCCTTTGAGCTAAGCTTGTCACCATCCAGAGAAGTTAAACTCGTGGCGCTCAGTGAACTCACTGACCCCTATCCACTGGCCTCTTACACAGTTGGATCAAGTCATATGGTGACCTTAAAAAGGCAGATCATCATAAAAGGTTGGTTAACCACCAAAATGTTGATTAATAGTAGGACTGAACAATTAATTACAATAAGATACATTTTCAGTCTAAAGAAATTTCTTTCTTTTTTTTTTACACACATACATTTGGTGATATGGTAATGTGAATGCTGAGTTGTATGTTTTGTTTTTTTGTTTTTTTTGTCACAAGACATTTGTCTTTGGAGTCTGTCACTCTCCCTGTCTGTGTATCATCAAATCTATTTTCACATTCAGACACTATTTTTTGTGCTTTGTTGTCCATGGGAGTTTCTCTGAAATCTCTTTGTATATCCATTATAGGTCATGCTGTATTGCATGTCATACTGATTCTTGTGGGTGACATCCTAGGCTTCTCATTTGTCTGCACCTCTGTCTACTTTTCAGGATGAACTTTAAGCTAGTTCAGATGGATTTTATCAAGTAGTAGTTTGGCAAATTACAAAATGAAAGTGGGACTAGTTCAATCAATTCTCTGGCCAAGTGGTCATACTATATTTGAGTAAACTGAAAATGAGAAACCTATTATCATGTTGCATCAATTAGTTTGTTGACATAAGTAAAATACTGTGATTAGTATAAAACAATAAGTATTAATCTTTTTTCCCTTTTTGTCACTTTTATTCCTTTTACAGACTGAGACGTAGAAGGATGAATTCGCCGACACTTCTCAAAGTGCTCCTTGGTGAAAACAGCAGCCAAAGGATGGCTTTCCAAAATGGATTCCCTGGATCTGTTGATGAGCTTGTTAGTGAGGTACAAAGACAATGTGGACTTGACTTTAACTCCAGACTTCAGTTTATGGATGCACTATTTGGAAATGACTTCATGAACCTCACTTCTAAGGATGAAGTAGAGGATAGAGGGACAATTAGAGTGATTGCCATGACAGATTCCTCAACTCCTCAGTGTCCTCATATCCTTCCCACCTCAGCTGCCCATCACTCCCTTAATGATTCCTCATCCCTGTCCAGTGGATGTGTTGACACTGACATACTCTCTTCACCGGAGTCAGAGTCATCCAGCTCTCGGTCATCTTGGCCGAGCATCTTTTGTGTTCCTCAATTTAGTTACGATGCTGAGTTGAAACTTGAGCAGGGCAATGCAGCTTACAGGGAAAAGGGTACAGTGTTTATTCCGGACCCTAAACTGAAGTCGAACATTCTTGAGGGCCTAGTGCAAGAAATTGTTCGGTACAAACTTTATGTTTCTGACAAAGACTTTAACACAGTTGGAGAGGCTCTAATCTCAAAGCATCCTTGCCTGACCGAGAAAGGCTCCCTCTCTGGATATGCTGGGTGGAAATGCATCTTGAAGAACAAATTGGCAATCTACCGCACTCACCTGAGAAAGCTTGGCTGTCCTGAGGTGACAATAAACTCTCTCAAGCACAAACCAGAGGGCAAATCAAGCCCTGCTTTTGGCATTAAAAAACCAAGAAGGTCTGAAGTGAACTACTGTCCCCCCTATCCTACTGGAGAATCTGAGAAGAGTCTTGAGAGTGTGAGAATGGAGCTTCTTTCAGATATTAAGAAGAAGAACAACAGGGAAGCAGTAAGGATGAAAATGGAGAAGACGTTTGCATACAGGAGACAGGAAGTGGTTCGTGACACCAATGATAAGTGACTTCCAGGTGAGATGGCCAGCACTTTTTGAAGTAGGCGAGGTATGTGATTTATTCTCTCTCTCTCATACAGTCACTCACTCACTCTCTCTCTCTCGCTCACACTACAAACAAACTAAAATTAAATCTGTATGGTTCCTATGTTAATTTACCTTCATTTGACAAAGTTGTGTACAATTAACTGCTGGTAGACCCTCTCCCAAGCTAAATTAATTGTTAAGCACCAAGTTTAAGCTGAAAAATATTTGGAGGGTATAAATGATTTTTTTTTAAAAGTATGGTCATGACATAAGATAGCTAGAAAAAAAAAAGCAATAAAAGGAAAAGGAACTTTTTTTGAATTATTCTGCTCCTGTACACATGTTCTAATTTAATTTTAACTTACTGTTGGTCATGATAACTTGATTGTTCTTTTTTTTTTTTTTTTTTTTAAAGAATTGCTGCCATATCGTATGTTGATGTCTTAAATCATTCTCATTTTCAGATAAATGCTGAATTCAAATGGATCACGACAATGCCCCTGCAGTCCAGATTTCTATCGCAATTAGATGTTCACTCTGAGAAACTGCTCAAACTTTTTAAAAACAGAGGAGGGCAGATTGGCAGACGCCTAATGGGCATCATTGCACCAATGGATGAAGTAAGTATACTCTCTGGGGGTGGGTGGGTGTAACACGTGATTGAATGGACAAATGAGAATTTACACAGACAAGAACTCAAACAAAACAACTTGTGCTCCTTCTTTTCTGCCTCAGAATAATGATGTGGATCTGGGAAGAGAATGTGTCATAAAGGCACTCTGTGTTTACCTGAACGAGGACCCGGAGAATCTATTGAGCCTCTGTGAGGCACTTTGTGTTACTGTTCTGTATGAAAAGTGCCCTATAAATAAAGTTTGGTTTGATTATCTTAATAAATTACTCAATACATATATGCAGTATGTAGGCATGTAGTGTAATCACACTTTGATTCTTTTTGTGCATTGTACAGGCAGCAGATGATTCCCTTCTCCAGGAATCCATTGAGGAAACCACTGTGGGTATATACGTCTTGAAACACAGAGATGCAGGTGAAAAACCAAATGACATTGGCATCGTCCTCGAGTCCCAGATTGTGATGCAGGATTTGGACACTGGTCCCCTAGCTGCTGCCATTTTGTTTGGCTTAATATATTGTTTGAACTTAAACTACCCTGCTGAACTCAAGTATACCTTTGAAGTGTTGCAGAAGGTGGTCATGGAACTTGAAGGTAATGCACTGTCCAAAAAAGTCCAAGTCCTGAAGAACAGACTTTATCAGTGAACTGGCTATCCTGGACTTTTCTTTTGGTTGGGTGGGAGTTTTTTTATTTTTTTTTTTAATGGAACTTTGAAAGACTTTTTCCACGATTTTTAGAGTTTGGGGTGATTTTTGTTTACTGTGAACACTAGTAATTGGAAACTAGAAAATTCCCTCTGGGAAATTTTGAAAGGGCCACGGGGGGCTACTGCCGGGGGTACCATCTCTGTCAACATGGGAATCAAACCCACGACCAAACTAATCAGACAGACACATGATCATCTTGTACTGAGCACTGATATTGAGGAGCCATAATCACATTAAGTCATCTGTGTGTGTGTGTGTGTGTGTGTGTGTGTGAGTGGGGAGTGTGCACGCGTGCGCGCATACGCGTGCATATGTGTGTTGGTATGTGTATGTCTGTGTTTGTGTGTGTGTGTGTACCTGTAACTGTAATGACATAAAGTTACCTGTAGTGTGTGTGTGTGTGTGTGTGTGTATATATCTATCTGTAACTGTGATCACATAAAGTTGCCTGTGTGTTTGTGTGTGTGCGTGCATGTGTGTGGTAGAGGAGTGTGTGTTGTTGTGTTTGACAGAGTCTTGACATAAATGTATGGAAGACAGGGGCTCTGGCCCCCAGGCTCAGAGGTTGCCATGGCAACTTGAGGTGGTTGTCAATGACGACAGAGCCACCCCAGCCAGAAACGTGGAGAAAAAGGGCGATTTTCTCCCTCTGCGCTGGTCTCACATTTGGGCTTATAGCGACAAAACGGTAGCTCCTCTCAGAAAAAACAGCAGATCCTGGGCGGCGTAAGGACTTCCTGAACACTTTGACATGCTTTTGGTGTTTCTACAGTAAATATTTTAGAGATGCGGGCGAGTTTCAAACAGGGGTCCCTTCTGGAAAATCTTTGTATTAGAGACGTGACCGCACTGAGAGGCTCACAATTTAAATTCTGTAAGTCTCTGCTTTGATGAGCACATTGTGAGAGACAGAACAAGTTTGTCTACAACTGTGGAAAAAATCATGTGTGTAGAGTGTAATTTGTGGCCAGGAGGAGCGTGGAAAGAGAAAAGTTTCAGACAATTTCAGACAATTTTTCCCACTCTAGCTGATGATGTCACCCACTCTAACACGAACATTCCGTGCAATACACACCCATTATAATCTCAAAATTTCTCCAAAAATGATCATGGTCATTGAACAGTGATTGATCAAAAACTATATGACCTTCAAAATGTGGATTAATACACCAACACACAAGACTTGTGTCTACAGTTTAAAGTTTAAAATTAAGTGTCTAGGTGAAAGTATGCCTGAGCAGTAGATGTTTGAAAAACTCCAATGATTGTTCTTTTTCGCCCGTCCCATTCATTCCAATGGAGAATTTTTTGCAGTTTTTTGCAACTTACGTCGTGAAAAATTCGTATTTCATAGAGAAAAGTAATAGCACACCAATCCCGATCGAACTGCACATTTTGATATATAATGTGTCCTACAACTCCTCAAGCTGTAGGACAAGTTAAGTGCCGAAATTTTGGAGGAAGATGAAAAATAAGAAGAAGAAACACGCAGTATAACAATAGTGCCTCGGTGCGTTGCCCCGTGGCCCTAACAAGCCAATAATTGTCAATGTTCACATTATGGAACATCCTGTGGTCATGGTCAGGCCATGTGCTATGCAACATAGCACATGTGTATTCAAGCGGAAATTCTTTGTGTCAGTGTGTTGTATGTACATAGATGAATGTGTGGTGACTGTAGATTTGGCTGCTAAATTGTGTGCGCAAATCTCCCTCTGTTATACATACGAACTTGCACACACATTTCTGACTCCAGGGACAGCCTTTTGTTGAAAAAAAAAAAAAGGCTATCCAACTTGTTTGCTTGATATCTTAAGACATGCATTGTGTCACCTACCTCTTCCGCTTTTTGAACTTTTCTTTTGGGCAGGTGCGAGGCTTTTTTTTTTAATGGAACTATAACTGAATTTTCCCATTTTTGTGTTTACTGTGAACACTGATAATTGGAAACAAGCCACTATGATTGTTTCAATGTTCACATTATGGAACATACTGTGGTCATGGTCAGGCTGTGTGCTAGCAAAAGGACAGGTGTGTATTCAAGTGAAAATTCTCTGTGTCAGTGTGTTGCAAGTACATAGGTGAGTTTTAATGTGTGTGGTGACTGTAGCTTTGGCTTTGGATTGTGGTTCACCAATAATGTTATGTCTTTGTTGAAAAAAAGGCTATCTAACTTGTTTACTAGTAATGCTGTATGCATTATTTCATCTACCTCTTGATTTATTTGGGTGACTGGGAGGCTTTTTTTCCCACTATTATTTTTTTTTATCAAACTGAAACAGATTACCACCCCTATTTTTAGGGTTTGGGGTGATTTTTCTTTCCTGTACGACACACACACACACACACCCTCATCTTGCTGTGTGGTCGCCATATTTTCTAGACTGGATTTTTTTTCAAACTACCGTACCTCCTTGAAGTTTAAACAATGTTCTAATAAATATCAATGGAAATTTTCAATAAAATAGTGTTGACTTTATTTTTCCAATTGTCAATATAATGTGATTTACTGTACATGTTAGATTACTCAGGTAGTGAAGGATATGTGTTGCTGTTGCTATGTGTTTTAATCTTCCTATGCTATCCTTTAAGTAATCATCTTTGACGTATAAGTATTGTTGATATTGTGTATGACTGTTTTGACTAGACAAGGAGTGTAGTGCAGGGCCTAGGGAGAGGAGATTATGTGCAAGGACAGTGAGTGTAGAGAAGACAGGTCGCCGCCGCCTGCAGAGAAGTAGATTGGGGAAAGTATCTCTAGGTCAAGGGGTGGGGTGGAATTCTGTACAAAATTATCTGTGTAAACGGGGAAGACACACACTCTGCTTAGGAAGAGGCGGTGGAAGCATTGTGGTCCAGAGCTCTGTAAGCAATCTCAAACTTTGATTCTCTGCTGTATTCATTTAATAAATTAAGATGTGATTTTAACTTTAACTTTGTGTCCTGCATACTTCATCAAACGAACACGTGAGTCCTGGGTTTATAAGTTAAAGGACTCAACAATTTGGTGACCCCGACGTGATGAAGGCAGGAATTAATTTTATCTGTGTTTACTGTTAAAGACGTTGTTACAGGACATATAGACAAGTGGGACGCGGCAGACAACCAGAGGCCTCTAAAACGGAGCGGTAAGCAGAAGCCTGTTTCACCAAAACTCTGCACATTGAGAATGACTAAAGTAACGTTGTACCAAGTGTCCCTATTGTCTATCATACGGTTCAGAGCACAAAGATTGAGATTGCTTGACGCGATCGGAGGAAAGATCCCCGGGTGATTAGCACGCTGAGTGGGCGCCTCCAGGGAGATCGCGATCGGCGGAAGGGTCCCCGGTGACTGACAACTGAAGTGTGGTGCCGCCGAGGGAGATCGATAAATCAACCCTTCAGGATCTACGATCTGATGAGAAGGGGATCTCCTTAGTGAGTGCAAAGCCTGTTTTCATAAAAGAACAGTGGAATTAGTGATTGTTTGTACATATCCTCCAAATTAAAAGGGGCAGGTTCGCAATACTTCTGCTTGACTAGAGCCGTCGCAAGGCGTGGTGCGGTAACTCGCATACTTAGACCCGTTTGCGAAGAGGGCGCGAAGCAAATTAGGATTGGTGTCAAGAACTCCCTTGGGTAATTTACCGGGACCTGTGGAGGTCTGATCAGCCTGCCACAGGGGAACGAAGACCCCTCGCACTCAGGGTAGGAATAGGGTTGGATACAAAGTGATGGTTACAAAGTGATGGTGACAACCCGGCTTCGATTGCGCGGAAAACCTCGATCAGAGAGGCGTTGTGTTATCAGTCGTTTACAAGGACCAGGGGAGCGAGTGTGATGCAGTAATTCAGGATAATTTACTGCTGGAGTGTTTCATTTCTGGTTTTTTCCCGCTGGGGACGATCAGCTTGTGATTCCCAAACTGTGGTCAAAAATTCCATATTGGAGGGACCCCACAGTGGTCTGAGAGACTGGTGCATTGTGTGATCATTTTTGAGAAGGAGCGTAACAAAATTGGCAAAGCAAAATAAACAGGACAACAACGCAAGTGGGTGGTAGATACAACGGTGTCTCTGTGCTAGTCTGTCCAGGTGTCTGAGCTGTGAAACGTGTGGGGGTAACCTGACGGTGATAACAAACCACACGCCGCACTGACAAGTGTGTGCAGCTCATTGGGTCAGTGACTCGGGTGTACTCCATACACACTGACCGGCCTGGCAGACTAACAACAGTAGGGTCAGTTGCTCGGGTGCTATGCCATACAAACTGACTGGCCGTTGGGGAGGTCATTAACTATTGTTTCTCCTTAGGAACGAGAGGAACGTGAGTATTTCAACAATAAAAGAGTAAGTATACAAACACCACACAAACATGGAGGGTGAATTTGATGGAGAATGTCAAGAGGGAGGCTGTGGGCCTCAGATGTTGTTAGCAGTGCCACCACAACAGCAGGAACAGTGGAGTCAGGTGAAGGAACAGGTGCTTAGTGGTGAAACAGCTGAAGACAGACTGAAGGTGAGCAATGAGTGTGATGCATTGTGGACAGAGGCCCAGGAGAGGTTGAAAGGTGAAAAGAAGGGAGGGGGCCTACTCCGTCTTTTCTCCAGGTTAGAGGTAGAGGCGAGGAAAGAATTAGAGAGTCATGAGAAACACAGCCCTTCTCTCTTACAGAGGAATGCATGGAACAAGGACAGGCAGAGAAAAGATAAGAGAAGAGCATTGTTGCACAGGGTCACTCTAGCTTGCAGCGCGTTGTTCCCAGAAGATAAACACACACTCACTGATCTACATAAACACACCCTCACCCCCATACACACAGCTAAGAAAGTCACAGCCCCAGAGTCAGCGTATCCAGGGTTAAGCATGGAACTGGAGCCAACAGCTCCTCCTCCGTCTCATCATCCTCAGATGCCTGTGATGTCAGTGTCAGGAGTACTGGAGGTGAAGGAAGGAGAAGCAGCTCAGGAATACCCACCAGCCACTCTGCATCACCCCAGGCCAACCATTAGCACTCCACAGAACATCAGCATTCCACAGGACAGGTCACACACACTACCAGACTCAGGAGCTCCATTTACTTCCAGAGCTCTGAGAGAAAACACCCCCACACCAGCACTATCAGAACAGTCACTACATCTGTCACCACCACATGGTCAAACATTCACACCTTTGAATAAGAAAACAGTTCAGGTGGCCTCGCCACCAGAGGAAGTGTGCCGTGTGTATAAAGGAGAACGAGAGCTCAGTGATAGTGAGTATGAGGGAGACACTGAGGGACAAGACGATCACACGGGAGTCGTTCGCTTAACCGGTGAATTTCATAAGATGAATCGTGAACATAGTCCTCGCCCACGAACACGATCGGCCGCCCCAGCAACAGCCGCAGGCGCGCATAATGATCAGATGCCGCTAATCGCTAATCCCAAAGGAGGTGCAGTATATCAACCATTCACACACACAGACATGAATTTTTTGTCAAAAAAGATGCCCCCTCCCACTTCAGGAGGAGGACTATGGATGTGGCAGTTTTGTCAACTTGCTATGGGGTACACGGTGACCATGGGTGATTGGAGAGCATGGTTGGGTAGACAAGTTGGTGAGATGGAAGTGTATCAGGTTGAATTGCTCGCTCACACTGGTCAGCCGCCTGCAGAGGCCCCATTTGCTAGATATGCAACTGATATAGGGACTGCCATGAGAACAAAATACCCTGTACCACAGGGGACAGTACATTCTTTGGTGTTTAAGATAAAGGATGATGAAGATGTTCCCTCCTTTTTGATTAGATGCAGAAGACAGTGGATAGACATGGTGGGTGTTCATCCCAGTCAGGACCCGTTGCAGACCACATTGTACAAAAAAGCAGTGTTAGAAGGCGTGCCCAAAGCTGTCAAAACAGCTCTTGAAATGAACCCTGACATCCCAGGTTGTGACTGGCAGAAATGGGAGGAGCACTTAGCTTGCCACCTCAAAGCACACATAATCAAAACAGAGGCTGAAAGGGCTGAAGTATCTAAGACTCAGTCTCAGCTGCTTAAAATACAGCTAGACACAGCCCGCAAACAACGCAACACTGAAAAGAAACAACCCAAACAGAGGGTACAGCAGCCGGCGGGACCAGTTAGTGGCTCTCCCGGCCCGTATCCAATGCCTGATTGGATGCCTCAACCACATCATCATGGTTATCAGGTGCTGATGGGGAGTGGGTTTGGTGGGGGACGGGGTTCCTGGGGTCGTGGTGGGGGTTTCCGCGGTGGCTTTGGGAGAAGTCAGTGGTCAAGACAACCTAGTCCTCAGGATAGTTGCTGGAATTGTGGACAAACTGGACACTGGTCCAGGGACTGTATGAGCGGATCTCAGAGAGACGGCATGCAGCAAGGCAGAGGTGGAGTGCAACAGGCACCTAATGCAGGTATAGCGCCGGGAGGGCAGTTTTTCATGTACCCTCCTGAACATCAGTATTGACGGCGCCCAGAGACACCGACCCATGGGGGTTTGGCAGATCCCTACATGGTTATGACTGTGGACAACACTGAACTGCTTTTTCTTGTGGATACGGGAGTAAGATATTCTACAATCACGGGTGGCATGGCACCTGCAGCTCTCTCTGGTGACTCTGTGTACATTGTCGGTTTCTCAGGGAAAAGGGAAGCTCTGCCTCTGACTAAGACTCTCACTGTTCGTGTCACTGGTCAATCATTCCATCATCAGTTGTGAACTCTGTGTCTTGCCCGGTGAATCTCATGGGACGAGATATGTTGGTGAGATGCGGCGCCTCTGTGTTGTGTGGCCCAGATGGACTAGTGGTCACGTGTCTGAATGGAATATCCACGAACTGTTCTCTGCCCTCTCTATCCACCACTTCGCACATGATGCTCGCGGCTGACATCAAACCTCAGGCTGCAATGTGGGCAGATATCTATTGGGGACTGTTGCTGTCAGAAACACCTAATACCACTGGTATTCTCTCTGTTCACTCAGTGGCGTCCCTGGCTGCAGGCACTGGGTCCCTACTCTCCGCCTACCGACCCCTATCATGTCACTCTGTATTATGATCGTCACTGTGATGAGGTATATCAACAGGCATTCTATTCTCAGGTTGAAGGTCAGAATTGGCACATTGCCTCACCTGACATCCTCATTGGACCAGAAGGTGTAGCCGCCCTGGTCACTCTCACACCTGATCAAGTGCAATGGGATAAAATGGGGGCTGAGGCCCGATCACATATTACTCTGCTGGTGCATGCTGATGGTCCTGTGTGTAAACGCCTGGCTGCTATCACCAAGTGGCAACCTTCACAGATACCTACATTATTCTACAGCCCATCATCTAAATCTTACAGAATTGTGCATAACACCACTGACATTGTTGAGTTGGAACACAGACAAATTGAGCGTTTCCATGGAAGAGAAAAGACAGATCATGAGTCAGCAAATGCAATGCTGGACCCTCTCCCACTTTCTCTGTGGTCATCAGGTCCTACCGATGTTGGGTTCTGTAAACATGCCTCACCTGTTGTTTTCCTACATAGTGCAGTTCAGCTCATCTGGCAACCTCAGTACAGACACAAACCTGAAGCAGAGGAAGGCATATCAGACACAATAGAAGGTTTGCTTAAAGCGGGAGTACTTGAACCATCACAGTCGTCATAGAACACACTAATAAATACTGCATGGAACATGCTCTAAGGAAAATTAACTCTATCACTACCACTCCTATTGTACCTGTACCAAACCCATACACTGCTATGTCCTCCATCACTCCTCAGCACCAGTGGTTCACGTGTATCGACCTGGGCAAGACATTCTTCTGCCTCCCATTAGTCACACACCTCAGGGATATGTTTTCATTCACATACAAAGGTAACAAACTGCGCTACACTAGATTACCTCAGGGTTTTGTTTTCTCTCCTGGCATCTTTAATCAGGTGCTCAGGCAACAGTTAGGTGGTCTTGCACTTCCACCTGGTGTAATACTCATACAGTATGTTAATGATTAACTCTTGGCTGCACCTACGTCTGACCTCTGCCTAGAGGGCACACGACTGGTGCTTGAACATCTGCACCTCAGGGGATTTAAAGTTGCTCGCAACAAGTTTCAATGCTGTCGCCAGTGTGTCACGTTTCTAGGTCGTGTTGTTTCTGCCTCGGGCACGTCTATTTCATGCATGCATCGTTCCGCTATTTTACAACATCCTAAACCTCTCACTGTCAGAGATATGCCCTCGGTCTTAGGGCTAGCAGGTTTTAGCAGACATCTTGCCTCAGTTCGGTGAACTCACGTCATCATTGCGTGCTATGGTCAATGCTCAGGGCATGCGTAATCTCACTGCCCTGTTGACATGGACTACTGAAATAGCGTTCGTAGAACTCAAACATGCACTGTCTCAGGCCGCCGACCTCGCAGTTCCAGACTACTCTCTGCCATTCTTCCTGGATGTTTCTGTAAAAGCACACACAGCGGACGGGGTGCTTTTCCAGAAAAAAGGGGGAGGTAGACAAGTGCTAAGGTATGCTAGTGCAGTCTTGTGGCCCCACAGAAGTCAGACATCCACCATGCACAAGACATGCAGCTGGAGTGGCTAAGCTACTGCAGAAAACAGCACACATAGTCGTGGGACATGCACTGACAGTACTAACAACACATAGCATAGTAGCATACGTAAATTCCACATCATTCACGATGACATCACTGAGGCAGATAAGACTAGAAAACATTCTAGGAGCAGCACACATCACATACACACATGAAGGAGTCAACATGGCCGACAGCATCAGAGAGGGTGAGCCACACCAGTGTGAGGAAAAGGTAGAGACAGACAATAGAATCAGAAATGACCTCACATGCATACCATTCACAGAGGCACAGGAACACCTGTACACTGATGGATGTTGTTACAGACATCCTGGCAAAGGTTTACAAGCAGCATATGCAGTGGTCAGGCAGGATGAGGAAGGAGAGTTTGAGACAGTGGTTGCAGAAAAATGGAAGGGAGAGTGTCAGCTCAACTAGCAGAACTAAAAACAGTAATAGCAACATTAGAACACTCAGCAGGAAAAGTTGTTAACATCTACACAAATTCAGCATATGTTGCAGGAGCAGTTCATGTAGGACTAGGTCAGTGGAAGAGAGCAGGTTTCAAAACTACAACAGGCACCCCCATCAAACACAAGAGAGAGATGCAGGAGCTGGCAGAAGTGTTGATGAGACCTAAAGCAGTAGCAGTGATAAAGTGTAGGGGACATGACAAAGCAAACACACTGATTGCAAAAGGGAACAACGAAGCTGATAGAGTAGCCAAGCAGACAGCTGGATACAAGCCATGATTCATGATGATGCAAGCTGGACCAAGTGTGACAGAGATGTTGCCGCCTTGCAATGTAAATATGTTGATAAAAGAACAGGCCAAGGCCTCACTGTGTGACATTTCAGTGTGGAGGGAGAGAGGAGCACAGAAACAGAATGACTTGTGACATGCACCAGATGGAAGACCAGTGTTACTGCCAGGCATGGTTGCAGCAGTGTTAGAGGAAACTCATGGGTTAAATACATTGTGGAAAGAAACGGATGGAGAGACAGTTGACTCATTGGTGGCACCCCTATCTACCTGCTATGATTGAAAATCATGTGAGAGAATGTTCTGGTTGCAAGATCAGTGATCAAGTTTCTGATAATCAATACATTCCTTTCCATGGCTTCCCTAGGAGAATTCGGTCTGATAATGGTACACATTTCAAAAGCCATCACTCACGAGAAGTGAAGCAAGCTCTAGGGTTGAAACATTCATTTGGATCAGTGTATCACCCTCAGTCACAAGGCAAAATGGAAAGGATGAATAGAAATATTAAAGAGGAACTAGCTAAAATCTGCACACAAACTAAGATGTCATGGTTGGATGCTCTGCCAATTGGCTTAATGGGCATCAGGAGTTCAGTAAACAGAGCATCAGGTTACACGCCATTTGAACTTTCCAGGGGAATCCAGTTCCCTGGACCTGGAGCTGGAGTAGTGCAGGCTCCCAGCTCCCCGAAGATGAGATATGAGCCGTATTTTGAACAACTAACCGCTCTTATCTCGGCCTTCTCTGCTCAGGTTCATAACAACACAACAGGAGGAGTTCATCATGTTATAGAAGGGGGGCTAGCAGGGGCTTTGTTATATTCAGGGGCCCCATTATATAATCAGCTTTGCTATAAGAAATAAAAAAAAAAAAGAAAAGAAAAAGGAAAAAATCTTTTACATTTTTATATTTCTATAGGTTTGAAAATGAAGTGTTAAAAATTGATTTAAAATCTATCATCATATTTAGCATTTTCTGATCCTTACATCTACTTGCACTGTTAGGATCCGTCTGGTCTATCTACTTCATCCAAATCTTTATCCATTGTGTTTTCGTTGTTCTGACTGTTTGATATCTTATGCTTTGATAACTCTGTGTATTGTGTTTAAGTGTTCTTAAGGGTCTCCAAGTCCAATATGGTTGTTTATCTCGGTAAAGTGACTTTGAGTACCGTGAAAAGCGCTTTATAAATAAAATGTATTATTGTTATTATTATTATCTCAGGTGAAGACATGGTGAGATTAGCTACTGGATATTCGGATAAAAACCTGTGGCTGGATTGGATGGCAGCCACGGCCAAAACCTCAGGCATCACTGATTGTTTAGTTTGTTCATCTGCCAGACTGGTCTTGAAACTAACGCCTGCACCCTTACTCCTCAGTCAGGACAGACAGGGTTTTGATTGCATGATAGCATCACACATGTCTGCTAACTGTGGCATGCTGTCTAATCAGTTCCCTGTTGTAAGAAAACCACCATCCCTCCAGTCTTTTCTCCTAAAGCAGGTAATTACACCTGCCTCAGTAGACTGCAGCCTGACAACCATACCACCTCGACTGTAATGGGTAATGTATCGACAACATGGTGTGCAGACACTGTGGATGTCAGTTCTTGGAGCAATATGTCTTCCTTAGGTTGGGCTCGTGCTGATCTCTTCTGGTACTGCGGAGGAAGGACACTGTTTAACTATCTCCCACCAGACTGGACTGGTGTTTGCATTCTAACCAGACTTTTAATTTCAGTACAGATGCTTGGCAGAAACCTCAAGGCTCAAACTCAGGATGCCATTCATAGAAAACGTTCCACTGATAACTTTGATTGGATGTCTTTCTCTCCCACTTACATAGCTTCCATAGGTGTTCCCAGAGGACTCCACAGCGAACACATACTGGCTAATCATATTGCTGCAGGATTTGAGTTCTCTCTCTGTTGGTGGTGTACAATCAATAAAAATGTTGATTGCATAAATTATGTTTATCACAATGTTCAGCGGTTGGGCAATTTCACAGGTACAGCGATTGGAGGGCTATCTGAACAGCTGGCTACAGATTCTTTGATGACAGTGCAAAACAGGATGGCCTTAGACATGTGGCTAGCTGAAAGAGGGGGTGTTTGTCACATGTTTGGAGATCAGTGCTGTACAGCCTTCCCTAACCACACAGCTCCTGATGGCTCTGTAGCCAAAGCTCTCCACGCCCTTATGGTTCTTAAGGATGAAATGGCCTCGCACACTGGTATTGATGATCCATTCATTGATGTGTTTGATAGTTGGTTTGGAAAATGGCGCAACCTGATGGTCTTTGTGTCTCCTCACTGATTGCTGTTACTGGTATCAAGGTCAAAAGTCAACTTTATTGTCAAATTTCCATTTTTGCAAGACATACAGAAACTTGAAATTACGTTCCCCCCATCCCCACGGTGTAAAAAATAAAATATGTGCTCAGAAATAAATAAAAATACATACAAGTTATAAAACACATAATAAAAATACAAGCTACAGTATGTTGGTATTATGTGAATGTTGTTGTGTCCCCTGTATTCGCTCTCTCTGTGTCAGGCTTATCACCACCGCCATTGAGGGCAAGGCCCAGCCACCACCCCCATACCAAATGCCACTCCTGGGAAAGACTCAGGATAACGACGAGGAGACAGTGACGGTGGCCGAAACCTTCATGTGATATTGATCTCAGAAATTATCTGAGATCAAAAGGGGGACTGAAGGATATGTGTTGCTGTTGCTATGTGTTTTAATCTTCCTATGCTATCCTTTAAGTAATCATCTTTGACGTATAAGTATTGTTGATATTGTGTATGACTGTTTTGACTAGACAAGGAGTGTAGTGCAGGGCCTAGGGAGAGGAGATTATGTGCAAGGACAGTGAGTGTAGAGAAGACAGGTCGCCGCCGCCTGCAGAGAAGTAGATTGGGGAAAGTATCTCTAGGTCAAGGGGTGGGGTGGAATTCTGTACAAAATTATCTGTGTAAACGGGGAAGACACACACTCTGCTTAGGAAGAGGCGGTGGAAGCATTGTGGTCCAGAGCTCTGTAAGCAATCTCAAACTTTGATTCTCTGCTGTATTCATTTAATAAATTAAGATGTGATTTTAACTTTAACTTTGTGTCCTGCATACTTCATCAAACGAACACGTGAGTCCTGGGTTTATAAGTTAAAGGACTCAACAGTAGTACACAGCAAGTTGTATTTTTAGTCATTACGGATGTTTACTATGCACTGTCTGGAATTCATAATTGAAGATATGCACTCAAAAAAGTGAATGAGATGGGTTGTTCACTGTATATTATTTTTATGTTTTCAGTTTAATTAAAATACATGTTTTTGTTAAGTTGAAATATTTTTTTCTAATAAAGTCCATGTAATTGTGTCTTTCGTCATGTTTACAAAATAATTATGTGTTGGTTAAACACAAACCATTTAATTTAAGTGAATTATGATTGAAATACTTATTACACCCTGAAGGTGGCGGTAAGAAGAAGATTCAAATGCTTCAGAATACGCATGCGCAAACTCTTACTGAACCAGCTTCCTCGTGTTGGCGGTGAAGTTACCAACGAATTTCCTCGTCTTCTAACTTGAGAGAGGTAGGGGGACATTTTTCATCCATACATATTGAGCATGATTTAATTGTGTGTTTGTGATACAACACTTCTATATTTCCGAAGTGTTTGTGTTTCAGAGAGCAGTAGACAACGCACGGTAACACTACCTTGTTAGGTCGGTCTGCTTTTATCCCCCCCCTCCTCCCGTCTGTGAACGAGTTGGCAGGTTGAAGCCTTAACATAATCATATTCAGTCTTTTAACCTAAAAGTTACTTTCTGCAGGCGATAGCAATAATGGAAACGTCACTGTTTGCAGGCAGCTCAAGTCTGCTGGTGACCACAGAGAAAGCTGTTTCCTTTTTTCCTTTTGTGTTTGATATAGGCTATATTAGCTCTTAATGGGCTGCTTTAACCTGGTTAATGTGGTTTGGTGAGTAATTTTACTGCCGTGTTCTATCCTGTCTGAACTTTCAGATATCAAGCTTTTTTTTCACCGGTGATTGACCCCATATTCCTTCACTCAACTCACTGGTCCATATTAAAAGTTTTCCATCGGCAAACTAGTGGGGGGTTTTATTGTGAAACAGGTAACCTTACAGGAAATGCTACGTGTTTTAAACGGCAAATTAAGTTGGGCTAACGTTACTAGGTTACTAGAGGAAGAGTTGGCACGTAAGTTAACTTAGCTACTAAACTAAAGCACCAGTGGTATTTGCCAAGGGTAGAATGTCATCAACAACGGGAGCCTCTTGTGTTATGTTGTAACGAGTAGTAGAGCCGTTGTAATGAGCTTGGAAGCGGGGGTTAGCGGCGGATGCTAACCGCTACCGCTAGCCGAAGTTAGCACCAAGCTAGCTAGCTTCCGCTAGCTCAGCACAACAGCCCTCATACTTGTTACCAGTCGAGGCTTTAGTTGTTAGTGGCGGCCGTATATCAGTCAGCGGCTCCAGGGCTTCACTCAGACTGTATTTTCTTTGCGGTTCTGCTGCTGAGAGAGAGAGGTGCCAACACTTGTAAACATCCAGGACAGCTGGAGAGTTAACTCTAATCGGACCCTCTCGCCATTTGCAGGTGGATACAACTTTAGGCTGCTCCTCATCCTACTCATTTTTGAAGACGTGACTGGCAATAGAGTTATATGTAAGTATAATTACCTTAACTGTTAACTAACAGTGTTGTTTTTGTGTTTTACTTTTATTTTTTTTTATAATGCTTTGCTAAGGAGCTTTAGGCTTATTCTTAAAGTGTGACACAGTCCCAAAGAGGAGCTATTGTGGTCCTGAAATGTCGAGCTGTCGTTGAAGATTAGAAGTAGCTATTACCACAGGTCACCATTGGTGTGAATTTAATTTTGCATTACAGCTGCAGAAATCAGTTACAAACTGAAGTGAACATAACAAACAAACAAACAATATACCTCTACTGTTCATTTTGTTAGGGCCCAGCTATGATATTGTATCACACTTTCTCTGATGTTTTACTATGCTTTGTACAGATGAAGTCAGCATATCTTGTCAAAAGAAGTTTGTTCATATTCTTTCAAAGAAGAATAAACAAAGTGAAGCCATCTAGCTGCATTTAATACAGAAAAAGCAGTACAGCAGGACTGATCCACTTTGTGATGGATTTGAAAGTTTACTTTGCATATTTATGTACACTATGGAATATTTTGTGCCCCCTAGCCCAATCAGTAAAGTGTTGTTTTGTTTTTTACTTGGATTGAGTGCATTTAAGTCATGGTGAGGACTGACATGAAAGTAGTTTTAAAGTAAAGGAATCTATTGTAGGACCCTGTACAAAGCACACCAATAATTAATCTGTTAACATATTTATAATGTTTTTCTCTTTCTCTCTTTTCGTAATAATCATGTTGCAATATTTCAGGTCCTGATTAGAGAGTGAGTCCTGATTCATGCTTCCTCGTCTCTGCCCATACCACTGTACTCAAAACAGGTCCGATCACAACTAGCTACTTTAATTACTGTGAATTGAGTTGCCAGTATTTTTATTTTAAGAAACATTTATCAGATGACAGATTAATTCTCTTGCTCTCGTTCTGAATATGTGTTTTTATTTTTTTGATTTCTAGTTCTCTTTAAAACAAGTTATGAACTACATTAATTTATGAATCCTATTAACATTATGAATTTCAGATCCTGGGTGTGATAGCTGTTTCCTAACTTGTGGATGTGGTGTAGACGGCACTGCCGAGCTTGCCCGTGGTATGTTAACAGTCAGCCTTTTCTTTCTTAAAACTGTTTTACAAATTAAGTTTCCTTTACCAATATATCCTTTGTGTCTTTTTTTGTTTGTTTTTTGCCCCCTCCCCCTTCCCCTCCCAGATTTGAATGTGGCAGTGTAAAGATTGCAGTTCAAAGACCTCAACTAGAGGCCAGTTGCTTAAACATTACAGATTAAAACATCCACATTATGGGCGCAGGTCACATTTTGTATAGAGTCCACAAAAGAGAAACATCACGGCAAACATTAACATCAGCGACATTCACCTGTCATGTTTGTGGGTTCTCTGAAGTTGCTTCTGAAAAGGAGTATTTCACTCATATAAATTTGCATCTCAAAGCCAATGAAACAGTCCCCTGCATGTTCAAGGGTTGTACATTTAGGACAAATATTTATGGGACATTTAAATCACATAAAAATAGAAAGCACCTTGGTTATTCTTACAGTGACTTTAAACCTGGAATAGTTGCAGAAAGAGACAGTTTTGAAAGCTCAAGTGTTTCAGGTGAACATGGAGACAATGAAGAATCAGAAGAAACCCAGCTTGAAGTGCAGTCTAGTTTTCAGAGAGACTGCTCAGAAAGTCTTGAGAAGATGATAGAAGAGAAACTTGCAGCAGTGTTGCTTAAGCTGGAAAACATACTCCATGTTCCCAGTAATGCAGTCGATGAACTTTTACAGGATTTGCACTTCCTAATGAGTTCTGCATCCCAGACTACATTAAATGCCATTGTTTCAGATTTTTGTACTAAGCATAATCTTGCTCTTGATGCAAAAGAAACTGAGGAATTGGCCTCTGCCTTCTGTCTTGCTAATCCCTTGACCAAAGCAATTGGTGATCAGGGCCCACTTGGCACTGCTTTTAAGCGGGAACGGTACTTCAAAGACAAGTTTCAAGTAGTCGAACCAGTTGAATATGTTTTGGATAAGGAGCGCAACCATACCTACCAATATGTACCATTATTGCAGTCATTGCAGCAGCTCCTTAGCAAAGATGGTATAATTGATGATGTAGTAGAAAACTACAGTGCTCACCAAAATGAAACTGCACAACAAGAATACAAATCATTTCAGGATGGAGAGTTTTTCAAACAAAATGAGTTCCTATCTTCAGGGGAGTTGAGAATAAGTGTGACCCTTTATGTTGATGTGTTTGAAGTGTGCAACCCTCTGGGCACTTCCAGAAAGAAGCATAAACTTTGCGCCATGTACTGGATTTTGAGCAACTTACCCCCAGGCCAGCACTCCTCTTTGTCATCCATCTACTTGGCAGTACTGTGTAAAAGTAACTACATCAAGGAATACGGATATGGGAAAGTGCTTGAACCTCTTTTGCGTGATCTGGTTTTCTTGGAAGAGCATGGTGTGTTTGTCCCACAGATTGGAAAAAATATTAAAGGCACAGTACAATGTGTAGCTGCAGACAATCTGGGTGCCCATGGGATTGCGGGCTTTGTGGAAAGTTTTTCAGGAGAGTATGTTTGTCGATTTTGTACGGGGCGTTTCAGTGATTTTCAGACCAAGCAGGTTCTGTCGGATGAGTTTAGTCTTAGATCCAAAGATGAACACAAAGAACATGTCAAACATGCAACGGAAAGTGGAAAGCCTTGTGTTGGAGTGAAAAGGCCATGTGTGCTGACAGAAAATCTTTCTCATTTTGATGTAACAACTGGATATCCACCTGATGTACTCCACGATCTGTTGAAGGGTATTGTTCCAGTTGAACTTGCACAGTGCCTGGGTGTGTTGATATCAATACCTCTCCTTTGGACACTTTAAATAAGGTCATTCTCAGTTTCCCCTACAAAGGAGAAGATAAAACAAACTGCCCCCATGTTCTGCCACAAAAACTTTTAAGCAAAAAGACAATAGGTGGCAATGCAGCTGAAAATTGGACCCTCATAAGGTTGCTGCCTTTCATGATTGGAGATGTTATACCTGATGGTGAACCTGTGTGGGAGATAATTTTGGATTTAAAAGATATAGTGGAACTTGCTGTTTCCCAGATCCATACAGAAGAATCCATTGGATATCTTCAGTTCAAAATATCTGATCACAGACAGAAATATCAAGAAGCATTTCCCAACCAAAAACTCCTCCCGAAGCATCACTTCTTAGAGCATTACCCTCACATGACCCGATGTTCTGGTCCTCTAGTCGGGGTCTGGACCATGAGGTTTGAGGGTAAACATAGTTTTTTTAAGGAAGTTGCCCATCACACCAAGTGTTTCAAGAATGTTGCTCTAACACTGTCAAGAAAACACCAGATGATGATTGCCTACCACTTACACTCATCACGTCCACAGAAACCTGGAGTTGAAGTATCAAGCGTATCAAGAGTCCCTGTTGAGGTGCTGAAAGATGATGTATCATTTCCTCTTCTGCAGATGTACCCAAACATGGCAAAAGTAAACATGGCTAACAGTGCAGATTGCAAGGGGATCAACTATAGAAAGGGAATGATAGTCATTTGTGGATTTACTGATGGGCTACCTGAATTTGGAGAGATAATAAGAATATGTGTAATTCAGGATACGCTGAGTTTCATAGTGAAGATGTTCTCAGCTTGGTTTTGGGAGCACTACCTTTTGAACTTTGAACTGCAACCATGTCCAACTGGCACAATGTCCCTGATAACACACAGCGAACTGGCAGAGAAGTGCCCATTACATGACTACTTTGTTGGGCCCCTTCGACTGGTTACATTCAAAAGATATCCATATATTAAAAGCACATGTTAAATATGTGAGTAAATGGCTTTAATTGATAGCCTACTAAATGTGCACTTTATCTCTCAAGCATGAGCACCTAATACTAACCCGTCAACTCTTTCCACTTGGCTGTTTACTAACCTGTTTCTGTGCATGCACTTACTCCATGTCACTGGTAGGGTTGGGCAATATTTTGATATCATATTGATATTGTGATATGAGAATTGATATCATCTGTGATTTTGGATATTGAAATATTAGAATATGGCATAAGTGTTGTCTCTTCCTAGGTTTCAAAGGCTACATTCATTCATTCATTCATTCATTTATTCATTTATTCATTCATACATTACATTAAAGTGAGGACATTTTCTGAACTAGCAATTATTTGCTTTTACCCACATAGTTATTAAAAATTATGATTATGATCAAAAATCTAGTTGTGTAAATATTTTGTGGAAGCACCCCCACTATATCATCACAATATCAATATTGAGATATTTGGTCAAAAATGTCATATTGCCTATTCCAACCTAAAGCAACTGATTTGAGCACTGTTAACCATAGTATGACACTTCGTTTTCCATGCTACTATCAATATGTCACTGGCTTCTGTCTGTGGATTGCTCAATGTTTGCTTCAGTGTCCTGTTTGTTTTACATATGACTAAAGTCAGTTGGTTTCTTTCTAATTTGAATGCTTTTAATTTATACATATTTAATGACTTTATACTTGTGTTTTCATTTTCTCTAGACTGACGCATTTGGATGATGGCTGCAGCAGTAAAACTGCGGATTATCCTTGGTTCAAACAATGCTGAAAAACTGACCATAGAATCAGGCATGCCAACGTCTGTTGAGGATCTTGCAAATGAGATCAAACATCAGTTTGATATAGAGGGGGACATTAGACTACAGTACATGGACAGTGACTTTGGTAACGAGTTTGTTAACCTTAACCAAATTTGCGACATTCAAGACAAGAGCACAGTGAAAATCATCCACTTGTCAGATACTCTAGACCTCAGCCAAAGCAGCATGAACCAGAGTGGGGAAGAAGCATCCTTGTCATCTTCTGACACATTAATACTCTCCTCTGATTCAGAATCTCCTCGACCACATTGGCCCACAGAATTCCAAATTCCAAAGTTTTCATATCATGTGGAGATGCAACTTCAAAGTGCAAACCAGGACTTCGTATCAAATGGAGTTCTTCTGACCCCCGGTCATAAACTTAAATCAGACATCTTGGACAGTCTGGCTCAGGAAATCATCAAGTTCAAGGCATATCCCTCAAACATGGAAATCGAATCTGTTGCTGAGGCTTTAATCAAAGCACATCCATGTTTGAGAGAACAGGGATCCTTCAGTGGTTTCTACGGCTGGAAAATAAGCCTTAAATATAAGATGGCTACAGGACAAAACTTAGAAACTTGGGGTGCCCAGAACTGAGCATCAATTCACTCAAGCACAAACCTGCAGATAGATGTCAGCCAGCCTATGATGTCAAAAAACCGAGGAAAGCTGAAGTAAATTTTTGTCCTCCCTATCCTGCTGGAGAGACCCAGGACAGCCTTGAAGGGGAAAGATTGGCGTTGTTATCTGAGGTCAAGAAGAGACATAATGATAAAGTTGTCAAAGAAAAGATGGCTAAGACCTTCGCATACAGAAGGCAGGAGGTCGTCAGAGACAAGCCCACGATTGCAGAGTTCAAGATCAGATGGCCAGGACTGTTCACTGTGGCAAGAGGTATGAAATGCTTTTTAAATCAGCTATAGTCAACAATTTTTTTTATTCTTTATTTTCTATTCTCTCTATTTTTTTTTATTATTTTTATTCTTCTATGTTGGATAGTGACAGTGTAGAGACGTGGAGGGCAGGGGAGAGAGAGTTGTAATTGCTTCCAGTTACATGGGAATTTTAATCATTTTGTGTAAAATGTAACACAGGAAATGCTGTTACATTACAGCACAGCCTGTTTTTTGTACGTTCTTGTGAGAGTATTTCTGTTTTTAAATGTTTTAATAGGTACCAATAATATGCTGTTTGTGGACATTATGTTTTCAGGTGGAAGCAGAATTTGTGAGGATCACTACTGGTCCCCTCGTCTCAAAGTTCCATGCACAGCTTGACCAACACACTGCCCAGCTCATCAAAGTGTTCAAGAAGAAAGGAGGCTCTGCAGGGACCAACATCAGCAGGATTTTGATCCCAGTCACAGAGGTATGTTTTGCTATCGGTAGTGACCAATATGGAATTATAAATTGATGTTGACTAGTCAGTTTTGACACGTATACTGACAAGTTAACAGTCAGAATAATATCTGTTTTTTTTCTCTCTTTAGAATGAAACTGTTGAAAAGAGGAGGGAGTGCATCCTCAGGGCGCTCTGTATCTACCCGAACGAAGACCCGAATATCCTCTTCAAGGAATACCTGGTTGGTGATTTTAATAGTTTGTTTCTACCTGTAATGAATCAATTTCAATTTTAACCTCTGTGGGGGTGTTCCCAAGGCCACTGACGTTGATGGCTCGTTGGTGCCCTGGGTGTGGCTTCGTTAGTGCTCCATTCTGTTGGAACGACAGCCAACTCTAAGATATATATATACTAGATGAAATAACTCAGGTGACAGATTCATTCTCTAAAATTTTGATGGAATCAATCAGCACCGCTTTATCTTATTTTTACACAAATAGCACTTTTTGAAGTATCATGCTATTTTCAGTAAAAGGAAACCTGAAAGGCAAAAGTTAATCTTTGGAATTCTACAAAAATCTGTGATTTCATAGATTCGTTGTGTCCTTTCTTTCTCCCCTATGTAAAGGATACTGATGGTACTGCTACACAGAGGGAGCTTGAGCAACTTACCCTTGGCATCTATATCATCAAAGTCGAGGGAGGTGATGCCACCACACCTCCAGCTGATGTTGGAATAGTGGTCGAGGGTGTTGAAGTTCTACATGACCTGGGAGACGTCACCTCTGCATGTGCACTCTTAATGGGTGTAATATATGCACTGAACCTCAGTTATCCTAAGGAACTGAAGACCTTCTTTGAAGTACTTCAAAAGCTCTTCCTTCAGCTGGATGCTGGCAGACTCTCAACCAAGGTACAGATGCTCAAGAACAAACTGTATGAATGAACCAAACATTGATTTGAATGCTGAATGTGAGTAAAAGGATTATCTGTTAGAAAATAGAGGAGGGGGGAAACATTTAACTTTTCTCACTTCAGAAAAATAAACAAACATTTGGAAAAAATTTGGAAAACTACTAACATTAGTGAAGTTAATTGAGAGACCATGCAGCACCAAAATTGTTGACAACTGAATGGATATTTTGCAGACTTTTTAAAAACCAGCTGCACCCAAAACAACTGCAGAGCAGTTGAACAAGACCATCTTTCATACTGACAACTTAAAGCCAACACAAGGAACCTTCGTTTAGCAGTTCCTGTGGACAAAAGGCACCATACGAGACTAACTTGTTGCCATACTAGACAATCTATTGTATCATACTAACTTACTGCCAAACTTTGCCTGAGAAAATGTAAACATAGGCTCTTCTGCTCTGCCTACCGTAAATTGTTTTGTCTGATTTTGCCTGCCTCCAACCCAGTGGCAACCAATTAGAATGGGAAATCACAGAAATAGAAATGGCAAATCTTCTAGCTGAAGTTCTTGTTTGTTTATGTAGATATTGAAACTCTTCCATAACCAGTTAAGAACCCCTTGTAATGGCTGCAACACGAGCTGACATGTAAAAATGTTTATCAGTTTTTTTTCCTTCCACACTACTAAATTAAAGGTTGACAGCAGCATGTGTTTTATAGTTTGACTATTATGCTGTTTAAAAAAAAAAAAAGTAATAGAACTACAAGCTCATTTTATTGTTATACAATAATATTGACAAATCAGGGATGTTTTGTTGGATCTTTCATTTGTTTATGCTGCAATAAGGTGGTTTATAATTGTAGTTGGTAATGCTGCAACACAAGTTGACATGTTTGTTAATATAGTTACATTTTAGGGTATTCCCTCCACAATATTAAAAGCCTGTTGTATTGTTGGACTGCATAAAAGCAGTTTACAACTGCTGGTGTTGAACCACGCTGCACCCTAATGTCTGTTAAGGGTTTTATTTTGGATCAAGTGGCAACAAAATGTTAAGTGAATGCTGGTGAATAAAGGAAATAACAAAAATATGATGGATGTACGAAATTCATTTGTGTGGAACCCGTTGACAAACTAGAATTAGGTCACACTAATTAGTATAAAATAAATAGGATGAAAACCTATTTTAATAAATTGAACTTAAATTTATTATTTTACTTCTATGAATAAAATATATGTTTAAAGGACAAATGTAAAATATGTAGCCTGTAAATATATTATTTATGTCCATATAACATAACTGAATTTCATTGGATAAGCTTAAATATCTCTTGTTGAACAGAAGTAATTTTATTAAGTTGGGTCAATTCACATTGTGTAAATGTAATACAAATTCATGAAGTTAGATGACCTTAATATTTTTGCTTTTAACTAACATAATACAATTTCGTGGAACCTGTTGACAAAATAAATTTAATTAAAGTCAATGTTTCATTTTTTTGAGTGTGCGCTTGGCTGCTGTCACTTTTTCGCTCGGCTCGCTGAGAGACCCGCGGCTTTTTTTTTTCTTCCACTGCGGAGGGAATGATGCTGGGCAGTGCAGGAAGACCGGTTTCTCAGCTGGGATGTGTTTGGGGGCCAATCCCTGGCTGTTCTGTTGCTACACCGGGCAGGTGGAAGGCTGCGCTGGGCTTGTGTAACTTTTCCGCTCCTCTCGCTGAGAGAAATGCGCCATTTCTCAAATGTGCTGAGAATGAAGCGGGGCTGTACACATGGGCCGCCTTGTCAGCTCAAATAAGTGGAATGGCCAGCCCCTGCCTCTCCCTGGGCCCAAAGTGCCCACTTTGTGCATTGGGTTCGGACGCTGTCACTTTTGCGCTCCGCCGGCGGAGAGACCAGCGGCTTTTTTTTTTTCCACTTCGGAGGGAATGATGCTGCGCAGTGCAGGAAGGCCGGTTTCTCAGCTGGGATGTGTTTGGGGGTCAATCCCAGCCTTTTCTGTGGCCAACCCGGGCACTTGGCAGGCTGCGCTGGGCTTGTGTCACTTTTTCGCTCCTCTCGCTGAGAGAAATGCGCCATTTCTCAAATGTGCTGAGAATGAAGCGGGGCTGTGCACAGGGGCCGCCTTGTCAGCTCAAATAAGTGGAATGGCCAGCCCCTGCCTCTCCCTGGGCCCAAAGTGCCCACTTTGTGCATTGGGCTTGGACGCTGTCACTTTTGCGCTCCGCCGGCGGAGAGACCAGCGGCTTTTTTTTTCTTTTTTTTTTTTTTTTTTTCCACTGCTGAGGGAATGATGCTGCGCAGTGCAGGAAGGCCGGTTTCTCAGCTGGGATGTGTTTGGGGGTCAATTCCTGCCTGTTCTGTGGCCAACCCGGGCAGCTGGCAGGCTGCGCTGGGCTTGTGTGACTTTTCCGCTCCTCTCGCTGAGAGAAATGCGCCATTTCTCAAATGTGCTGAGAATGAAGCGGGGCTGTGCACAGGGGCCGCCTTGTCAGCTCAAATAAGTGGAATGGCCAGCCCCTGCCTCTCCCTGGCCCCAAAGTGCCCACTTTGTGCATTGGGCTTGGACGCTGTCACTTTTGCGCTCCGCTGGCAGAGAAACCAGCGGCTTTTTTTTCCACTGCGGAGTGTTAGGGAAGAATTTCACTTCTCCGTATAGTTTGTGTAGTTAAAGGTCAATCCCTCTTCATTTATAGGTGAAAGTTGAGAATTAGATGTTTCCTTTTAGATATATTGCTAGAGACAGTTTATCTGACCTGTACTCTCTCCTAGGGCATGCCAAGGCCAAGTTCATTCCTCTGGCGCCTTCACCAGATAACACTCTGAGTGAGAGAGACTGTTGTTGTTCTTGCGTCACCTAGATGGTGTGAGTCTTTATCTTAATGTTTATGCCCAATAGCCAATGGAATGTTAGCACATCTCCCTTTGGGGGCTCGGTCCACCTTCCTGGTATATGAATCTGAACTTTGCAGCTTGGCCCTCAGAATTGAGGTGGCATCACGCACTCATGTTGTGTCGGTGACACTTCTGTTCTCCTTGATCGATCAAGTCTATTAAACTTCTTCAGTATAAGACATCCAAGACTCCGGTGCTTCTTCTTCCTGCATCATCACAGAATTTCTCCCTAACAATTGGCGTCACGAACAGGATCTCAACAGAACAACGACTGGGTAAGTGCATATGTATAATTTTATATATCATGCCTTACCTTGTCTGAGTTTGACGAGATCATGAACTATAATGTTAAAATGGGAGACTAAACATTTGCCATTCTATTGAAGTGATGTATTAATTTTATTATTAATTCTGTGTAAGAGAAATGCTTTAATTTAGAGTGAAATTAGACCAATTTCGCAAGTGCATGTGGGGTGTGAGGAAGAGCGTGAGGTGAGCTATATCACCAGCAGAGCCACTGGATGGTTACTGCGACTGTTTCTGGGTGCGGTTGAAAAACCAGGCCCGACACAGAGGGACCGAGGTGCGATCTCTGGCTATAGAAAAAGAAATTTTCGGGGTAGAATGAAATAAGGTCTACTTCGCCGAGGTCTAAATCCAGGACCACTCACTCTGTGTCCGACGAGAAACAAAATCGCCCCGGAAGATAAGCCCGGAGGCAAGAGGCGCAAATAAATAGTGTATACACAGGACGGAGAAACCGTCAGTCCCTTCACACCAACATCACTGTAAATTTGTGTAAGCCCGGAGACCTGTATGCTTCTGAAGTTGTTTTTGTATGTTTGTCGTTCTTGTATGTTGTATGTTGTATGAGTGTATTTGTTTGAAGTCACAATGGGAGGTCATCTGTCCAAAACAGGGAGTGAAACAAATTCTCACACCAAATTGGCACACACATCTAATAGACAGAATGACACAAATACACCACACTCCAACTCTAATCGAACTGATGTAGAGGCGCATGGTGTGGGTAGTATGCAACCAGAACACCTCCAAAGAATATTCTCCTCGAGAACACCAGCTGGCGTAGTTGGTCGTTTAAAAGGTTGGAAATACGTGTATCCATTCACTAACCTCATGCAAGACTGGACACATGGAGAGTGGCCCATGGTTGGTTCGTTTGAAACAGATAAATTGAAAGTGATCAAAATGAACATGGACCCCGCCGTGGGCAATTCAGTATGGAGCTATCCATACATGAAAGAGTGTGTACAGATGTGGATGAGTGTGGCAAATCAGAGGAATGGAATGGATGTGTGAAAAGAAGAGAAGATTTCAGATGAACTGAGAAGTGTGATTGAGCAAACAGTTGAACGTGTGAATGTGTCTATGATGCCTGGACTGGAAGTTGGTTTACAAACAAGAGCGGCTGAAATGACAAGAATCAAAGCGAAACATGCAGATGATGTGAAAGCGTGTGCGAAAGCGATGTTCTATGGATGGGTGAAACGACAGGCTAGACAACCGGTTTCACCTCAAGATTTTCGAAAAGTGCTGAATGAGTGTGGAGTGTCTGAACTGGAGCGTGCTGCTATGAACTGCCCTAAGCTGGGGGTCTCCACAGAGCTCCCACAACGTATTGAAAATAACGATGATGACCTGATTTTGCATGCTGCTGCATTGATTCACTTAAACAGACAGAGAGAACAGGCAGCAAGAGGCAGCTCAGCAGAGGCACACACTAGCGCAGACACTCATGCCAGAGCAGGCACACACACACAGGGTGAGAAGAAAAGCAAAATATCAACACAGACTGCACACAGACCATCAGCAGGGACAGATAATAAAGAGGACCTATCTGACACACACCCCACTAGCTCCAAACAGTCAGAGGAACACAAATCTCACTTGACAAGGTATAGACGGAACTTGAGAAACACAACAGAGGGTAGTAGCAGTTGCTCAGGAGACGAATCAGATGACTCCGACCAAGACTTTGACCCAACTGACTCCACATTGACTGAGAAAGATGTCAGACCAAAAGGGGTGAGCTTCCTCACAGACACAGACAAATCTAGGTGTACACGGTCACAGTCGAAGGAAGCAAACAGAACAGGGAAAGTTGTTGCACGGGGACGCGGACGTGCCTCTAGCGCACACTTCAGTGCCCCTAAAATAATGCTAGGTGACACCCCTATTTGCAAACCATGGACTCCTCGTGAAATTTTGGATGTGATCAATGCTGCCCCCAACCCAATCTCACAACCTGGCCCATATCTTGCGTGGCTGAAACGAGTGTGCAATATATATGATTGTCTGATACCTGATGTTCAAGAGCTGTTGGCATATTCATATGGTGAAAATTGGTCGATGTGTGCGGATGAGTTTGTTTTTCCATCTCCTGACCCTGGAGGAATGTGGCCTAGGGCCAGACCACTGAGCGCATGGTTAAATGAATCTGCAAAAATTGCAATTGATAAATCTGCACGTCAGAAGCTTGATTTCTCAGCAGTGGTGCATTGTATTCAGGGAGATGATGAATTAGTGCCTGACTACATTCAAAGATTCACAAAACAATGGGATTTGAACTCTTCGATACCGCGAGAAGAGATGCAACAATTTTGCATCTCCACTCTGATGGACAACATGAAACCGCAGTTTGCTGCATCTTACAAGGTGGCACACCCAGCTTGGTCCACATTTGATTGGAAAACAACTGTTGCTAACTTGATTGGAATGCAGAGGAATGGTGTGTTTGTTATGACGAAGCCTCCCTCAAAGCAGATGGTTCAGCAAACTCAGCTGAATGACCAAGGAAGAGGGTTTGTGAAAGGTAACTGCCGGAACTGTGGAAAATCAGGGCATTGGGCCCATGAATGTAGAAACAAACGCCGTAGAAATCGAAACCGATACCAAGCCCAGGCTTGGGGTTATCCTCCATATCAAAATCAGAATGGCCAAAGCTGGGGTCCCCCACAAGGAAATAGGCTAGCACTCCCCCCCCCTCCTCCCCTTCCTCCCCTCCTCCCCCTTCTTTTCCTCCTGCAGACAGTGCATACGGTGCCCCTTATCAACATACATACACTGTAAATCTAAACATTGGCTTTAATAAAAGGTATTGAGTGTGCTTAACTCAGTTTTTATTAACTTGTTGCTAACACTCATTTTGAATAAGTTGCTTGTACTTTGCGGTTGAACAACCTTCCAAACTCAGTATGCTCAAGTTGTATTGATTTAGAAAAAACAAGTCCTGGAAACTTGCGCCTTTTCAAGAGTAAATGTACTTAGTTACATGTAACTATGTGCATTTACTCTTATACTTAAACACCCTACATATTAGAGGTGTTGGCACTTAAAGTATTTTTTCTTGTTAAGTTACTTCCTATTTCTACTGCCTTACACTTACACAGGAAAATGCTCCTCTATTTTTATTTTTTTTTTACTTCATTTCTTTTCTTGCTTTTACATAACATTATTGGTACAACTTTGTTGTTTACAACAAACAAATATCATATAATCTGTAGTTTTATAAACAATTCAAAACTGTGGATCTAAACTGAAGTCTGTCAGTCAGCGACCAGGGCTGGCAGTGCCACAAAGTGCTACAGCCCCCCCTCCCCCTCCCTCTAACGGTTCAACGGTTGCACATGCGCACTGCACAGATCATCAACAACCTGCCTCTTGGCGCGGTAGTGGACATGCCCATGTCGTTGGACTTGGACCATGGATGTATTGGACACGGCTGCAATTTCAATGGAATGGCTTATTTCAATTTTCGGATTTATCATTCTGCTGCTGCTTGGAACATTGATTTGGTGAGTCCATGCTTGACTAAAAGGGGAACTATGCAAGTGTGTTCGCTTTTCTGCTGTTTTACTAACCGTTCTCCCGGCCAATGCATTTGTTTTCGATGAAATCGGCCAGAAAGCAATCGATAGAGCAATGGATATCATTATCTATCATGTACGATGTTAGGACGTGTGTCTCTGTGTAGTCTTATCCGTCATTTGGGGTTACAGGCCGCGTTTGTGTAGCAGTGCTAACATTACCAAGTCTAGGGCTGGGGGTGGGGGGTTATTTTCTTAGAAGTTAAGTTAGCTTGGAGATGCGAGGACACGTCACTCGCAAAACACGACTTGTCAAATGTAGAATGAAGTTGTAAAATCCCAAAACGTCAGTGAAATTAGGTGCTTTTGTTGTTATCGCTAAGGTAGGCCTTCTTGAGGTGAAACCATGAGGGTGCATGCCTGGTGGGTCACGTTCACTTAAGCAATATTACCCGAGAGGGTGTTCTTTACCGCCATTTGAGCACGACAGTGATGCGGTCAGGTCAGGCTGATTCTCCAGATTATTAAGAAGCCCAAAAGTCAAAAAAGAATAGAGACAAAAACATCGAGGTAATCACTTACGTTTTATCTAATGAAATATTCAGCTCCAGACCATATTTTTAAAGACATTTTCACCGCGGTCTCAACTCTGTCTCTCCGACTTTGTAACGTTACACACAGGCAGGGAGAGAGCCCTCTCGGCTAAGACGGGGCAGTTTCCAGCATATTAACAAAAAAATGTTGATTCAGTTGTTCATATGTGACCTTGGCAGCTGACATGAACACCTACATGAGGTTGATGTAGTTTGTGATTAATTTTTATGGCGAGTAATACATAACCTTTCAAAAAAATAATAATCCAGGTTGCCATGGAGATAGATACAACAACATGCCATGGCGGAGTCATATTTTAGTGATGAGTCAGCCGTGCTGTTATGCTCATTTGAGCACGTTCTAAACTTCTTGTTGACCAATCAGATTGCACGGTCGGAACTACTTCTAAATACGCTGTAGTGAATATAACAGGCTGGTGTGGCGCTGTGACGCTGCCACACATTGAAAATCAGAGAAGAAGATGGAAAACTTGCCCGCTGAATTTAAACTTTAGACATTATAAGTCGATTATGTTGATTGCGAGTCGTGTCAGTGCAAATGTGACAGTCGATGATGATTTTCATCGTTGTGTTTCAGTTGCAGTGTCCGGTTACAAGATAGAGCGGGCCGAGTGCATGGTTTTTTGTTTTTTTTTTTTGGGGGGGGGGGGGGTTGTGCATTTTCTGAAGCGCCGGTTGTTGAGTCCCTACGTAACGACTTTATTTCGGGTCCATTGCAAACTCAACAAAGTACCTACGGCATAGTCATGGCCCCATGAAAAACAATGCTAAGTAGCCGCTCGGCTACAGTACACAGTACAGTACTGCTGCAGACAATCCATCACTTCCAATGCTGATTTTTGAATTAAAATAACCCTAAACTGGACTGTATGGCTGTATTGTTTGGGGGGGGGGGGGTGGTAAATACTGTAATGACTTAACTAGTCTTAATGACGAAGCTCCAGTAAACTATTACTGTATTGTATTTGACTGTATGTTACAGTCCATGTGTAAGTAATTCTTGAGTTGAACAAGTTTTAGCAGGTTTTCTTTGCTTACATGATGGTTTTGCCTTACTACCTGAAAGAAGTTTGCATTCTGAAATACCAGAGACTTTTTGACATTATGTGCATGGTATTTATTTCAGTATAGTAGTCATAGTAATTGTATTTAAATGTTAAGCAACTTTTTAACTGTGTCTAACACAGGCTCAAACTAATGAGGAGTCCAGACAGTGCACAATCTCAGCAGTAGAAGGTATTTTCTCATGATTCTCCTTGTGCAGTCATTAATATATCATTACAACTACATGTTCTAATCATTTTCTTATTTTCTATCATTTCAGATTTATTAAGCAGACCAAACCCCAGCCTGGCCTTCACTCCCTGAAGTGGACACATCTAGAGTATCCTCCAAGGTGAGGATTCTCATTGTCTCTGTGTGTGTGTTTATCTCTCAGGCTACAACTACATATTCTAATCATTTTCTTATTTCCTTTCATTTCAGATTTATCAATCAGGACCCTTCAAAACCAGATTAAACCTTCAAATGCAGTGGACGTGTAAGTGGTGCACATTTTGTGCAGAAAAGAGAGGCCATTTCCTTAAACATTACCGCTTAAAGCATGGGTCCCATACACGGATTGCACAACTTCCTTGCCCACATAAGGAATGCATATGCACGTTTAAGTCTTTTAATGCACTTAAGGTGTATTTATCTACCTGGCACACTCAAAAAGATCCAGGCAAAAGGAGTGAAACAGCATTCCACTGTCAGCTGTGTGACTTTGTTGAGCCTGGCACTGATTCAAACTTTTTCACCCATTTACGTGGGCATTTGAGACTGAAACAAAAGGTTAGTTGTCCATATCAAGGATGTAACTTCCAGAGCAGCAATACAATGATACATACTGTGCTGAGTAATGTAAATACTGAAGTCTTGAAATCTAATACAAATATTCTTCCTTTTCAGGTTCAGAGGGGGGAAGCAAACTATCTCCCCAATTTACCTGACAGACAGAATGAAGAAGGCCTTGAAAGTGCCAGACTGGTTCTCGTGGAAGAAATGAAGAAAAAACAACACAATGGCTTGCTCATGGCAAACATGATGGACCAGACATTCTCACTACGCAGGCAAGAGATCGTGAAAAAGGAGCCTGCTGTACAGGACATAGTGGAACGGTGGCCAGCCCTTTTTACAGAGGGACAGGTAAGTTATTTTTGTCATGAATGGTCACTGGGAGTTTTTTCTCTTGACTGCATATTTGAAAGCAGGTTTGATAAGATAAACAAAATAAAAACTGAATTTGAGAAAGAATAAATTCACTGCAGATTCACAATGATATAGGTCTTTGTAAATGTTTATGCTTTAACATGTTCTTTTCAAGTAAAGAACTCTTGCTCTTACAGTGAGAATTTATTGATGTCATTCAGTATTATATGAAATAGTATGGTGTGTGATTTTACCATACTTAACTGGTATTCTCACTGCCCCCCCACAACCCCATCACCCTACTTTTTTTTCTTAGGTTTTTGCAGAGTTTAGCAGAATTGCCACCAAACATCTTGAAAGCAGTTTCTTTGAGTCTCTTGACAAGCACACTCCACAGATCATTGAACTCCTGCAGTCAAAAAAGGGAGCTGCTGGACAGAAGATTCAAGAGTTAATGGCCAACTTGGTAAGAAATTAATTGCTTCATGTTTTGAGTTCTTACTCTCATCTACATACACTTACAGACCAACATTTTCATTCTTTGTCTGACTTGTACCTTGTAATTTTTTATTCTAATTGATGTTTTCTGTCTCTGTCTTATAAGTCATCGGATGTATCTGCAAGACGCTCTGTGGTCCTCAAAGGCCTTCCCATCGTCATTGGTGATGACCCAAACAAGTTCTATAAGACATGTTTTGTAAGTACTTGGGCACAAAATACAGTATATTCACTTGTAATACCGACATCAAAGATATATGTCCCTCACATTTCTGCCTGTATTCATTAATGTAGGCCTTCCTTTACTGTGTTATCTTTCACTTTATTTCAAATTTAGAGGGTGTTATTGTAGCTATTGATTGTTATTCTATTGTTCATTTTTTTCAAAGTGTCTCTCCATCACAGATCTTAGTGTATAGTTTATAATGATCGTAGTGTCTAACTATCCAAATACTTCCTGACTACAAATTGTTTTGCTGATTGTTTGTTTCTTTGCAGGAGACAACGAAAGATGAGGCCATAGATAATGTCACAGTCGGTGTATTGACCATCCTAAGTGAAGACGATCCTGAGCAGCCCGTGTCCACAGCCATCATCCTTGAGGGAGGTATTGTGATGGACAAAATTCGGGACTTGCCACAGGCATTTTGCCTCATATTTGGCCTCACATATCCCTTGAACCTCGATTACCCAAAATGTGTTGGAAACACATTCAAATTCATTCAAAGTGTAATGCTTGGTTTGGGAAACAAAACCCTCCCCCCAAAACTGTTAACAGTTAAAAACATGTTGTTTGACGAATGAGGAGTCAGATGTGAGGTAGCACTCAAGAACCTTGCACCATGCTTATGACAGAGACATGAGAAGAGATGCCTTAACTAAACAGTATTTTGAACATTTTAAGAGCTGCCTAGATGCAGTTTTATTGTTGAGTTGATTTTCAAATCTGTTCAGCGCTTTTATGCTGGTGGTATATATAGTGCCCTCTTGTGAATTCAGGTGTTAAAATGTTGTGTAAAAAGAAATATGATATGTTGGATAATGTGGCCAGCAAATACCGGTAATCCAGCATACATACTGTGTGTTACGATTCACACTAAATCTGCATACCGTTAATGTTCTTATGACAGAGAAGAGGGGTTTGATGCTTTTATCAAACAGCATTTTGAACTGTTTAAGAGTAAAGTGAAAATATAATCATCATTTCATTGTTCAATTGATACTCAGACCTGTTCAGTGCCTTCTTGAGAATTCAGGTGTTAAAATGTTGATTGAAAAGAAATGTGATATGTTGGATGATGTAGCCAGCAAATACCTGTAATCCATCATAAATTGTGCGTGTTAAGATTCACAGTAAGTCTGCATACTGTTAATGTTTTTATGACAGGAAGAGAGGTTTGCTTTTAGCATTTTACAATGTTCAAGAGTGACGTGAAAACATAATCATCATTTCATTTCATTTCTATTTTTTACAATAGTGCCTTGTGAATTCAGGTATTAACGTGTAAAAAGAAATGTGATATGTTGGATATTTGGATACTGTGACCAGCACATAATCCATCAAAAATTGTGAGCACTAAATCTGCATACTGTTAATTCTGTACACGTTTTAAATAAATTGAATACAGATGACATCCTTTTTCGCAGTATTTTTTTCTTTCAAATTAAGTGATGATAACAAAGTTATTTTAAGTACTGAAGACTCAGAATTGACGAGTTAATTTCAGTACAATAAAGTTACAATAAATTACTTACTTTAAGTCTAATGCAGTCATAACCAGCAAGTTAATTCAAGAGCTGTGAACTCAAAATAATCATGTTTAGTTTAGTTTAGTAAACTTATTATAAACAAGTTCTCACAAGTACTGCACACTTATATTTAATAAGTTACATATACTTACTTAATCAAGTTTACTTAACTCAGTTAGTTTAAGGCAATGAGTTTGCATATTTTTTTTGAGTAAAGCCAACTAATTACATCTTACAGTGTAGGGGTGCCAAAGAGGAACAGGATCTGAACAACCTTATCTGTTGCAAGCGGCTACTATTCAAATTTCCACTAATCCACGAGATGACCCGTTTTTGCCTGTCCAGGTTAATGGCAATACTGTTGAAATTCTGATTGATAGTGGTGCAACTATTTCTACCATAAAATCCGATGAACATGTGTGTGTTCCCACAAATAACTTTGGCAAAACTGTTGGTGTTTCAGGTGTTCCACAGAAAGAGCCAATGTCCAAATGTACAAATGTCACAGTTGAAGGTAATGATATGGCACATTCATTTCTCATTTCTGACTCAAGCCCCATAAATCTCATGGGAAGAGATTTGCTCTGTAAGTTGCATGCATCCATCCACTGTACACCTGATGGTTTGTTTCTGAGTCTCCCTGATGAAAAAGCTCCACATGCATTTCAATTTCTAAAAACTGCAGCTGATTGTTTGTATTGTTGGGACCTGCCAAATTTCAATTTGCTCTCTATGTTCACAGTGCCCAGTATCCAAACTATTGCGAAAACCTCTCCTCCGTGTGCTGCTTTAATGTCCGGCATGAAGCCTATGCTACAGTGTCACTGCACAGCAGCCTTCAATCCTTCGGCGCAGTATAAACAGGTAGCTGACGCAGTAATAAATCAACAACAGGGTTTGGTGAGTGAGCAATGTCTGTTTGTTGGTCCACAAGGATGTGCAATTCCAATTCAACTTTCTGGTCGTCAAAGTGCATTGTTTGATGTTGAATTCTCTTCTCCCCATGTCACAGTTGCAGTATCTTCTGGCTGTGAACCAAAACATCTTGGAGCCATGGTGGCGCGGTGTCAGGCCTTGAGGCGAGCCGTATCTACTCTGCCAGCCCAAACAATCACATATTTGGGTGACGAATTGTACATGATAACACTGACTGAACACATTGACCTGACACACAGTGTTTTTGTTTTGCATAAACCACCACCTCCACCAATCTATGGTCCTCCCTCAGAGCTCGCTGAGGTTCCATCCATTTTGTGGGCTAAGCATAAAAATCATGTTGGTTTGGTACTTTCTGCCCCACCACATCATGTTACACTCAAACCAAATGCATCATTGCCACGTATCAGACAGTACAAGTTACCACCACAAGCCATTGCAGGAATTGAACATGTCATTCAGTCTCTTTTGGATCAGGATGTGTTGACTCCCACCACCAGTCCATGTAACACACCTATGTTGCCCATCCCAAAACCTAATCGTCCTGGTGAGTGGCGTTTTGTGCAGGACCTTCAAGCTATCAATAACATAGTGATTCCTCCTGCTGTTGTAGTTCCTGACACAGTTTCCATTTTGACGTCATTGCCGTGCAATTCCACACACTACACAGTCATTGATTTGTGCTCAGCTTTTTTCTCAATTCCTTTGCATCCAGACAGCCAGTATCTGTTTGCATTCACGTTCAAGGACAGGCAGTATACATGGAAACGGTTACCTCAGGGTTTCGTTTCGAGCCCCACAGTTTATGCGGCAGCGGTGAAAAGAGATCTGGATGACCTTACATTGCCGGGGGGCTCAACACTTTTGCAGTATGCTGATGATCTTCTTGTCGCCTCACCATCTGAGGAGGCGTGTCGCACTGACTCCATCTTGCTTTTGAGGAGACTTGCTGAATGTGGACATCGGGCCTCCTTGGCTAAGTTGCAGTTTTGTAAACCTGAGGTCACCTACTTGGGTCATGTTCTGAGAAATGGTGAAAGACTCTTGTCGCCTGAGCGTGTTAAGCTGTTGAAAAACATGCCTCTTCCCACCACAAAGAAGCAAATGCTTTCTTTCCTGGGCATGACGAATTACTGCAGACATTGGATTTTTGAGTATGCATCTTTGGACTCTATTCTGAGAGCCGCTACTCTGCAAACTGCACCCACATGCATTCAGTGGACTGATGAAATGCTTCAAGCCTTCAACAGCCTAAAACAGGCCCTCACCACGGCTCCAGCTTTGGGACTGCCTGACTATCAGCAGCCTTTCCATCTCCATGTGAACGAACGTGATGGCTACGCCACAGCCACCCTTGTGCAAAAGCATGGTTCTCATTACCGCCCCGTTGCATATTACTCGTGTCGCTTGGATGCCGTGGTCCGTGGTATGCCTGCCTGCCTTAGATCAGTGGCTGCGGTTGCAGCAATGATTGACAAATCTGCTTCCATTGTTCTGGCTCATGACTGTGTCGTCTATGCATCTCATGCTGTTGTATCAATCTTGACCACTTCTGCAACACAACATTTGTCGGCTGCACGTCGTTCTGGCTATGAAGCTATCATTCTTGCAAGCACAAACATCACTTTGCGACGCTCACCACCCTTAAACCCCGCCACGTTTCTTCCGATGATTGACGACGTTTCTGATCATGATTGTCACGCTGTGATTAGTGAATGCACCTCCCCCAGACCAGATTTGCTGCAAACTCCGATTCCAAATTCTGACATGATTCTTTACACTGACGGCTCTGCTAGCCGACCATCTGATAACGTTCATTTGGCCGGCTATGCTGTTGTCACTGATTTTGATGTTCTGGAAGCTAATGCGTTGCCACAACACACCTCTGCTCAAGCAGCGGAACTGATCGCACTCACGAGAGCATGCGTACTCGCCAGTGGGAAGGTGGCAACTGTTTACACCGATTCCAGATACGCTTTCGGTGTCGCTCATGACTTTGGCCAAATTTGGAAAATGCGTGGTTTTGTCACATCTTCTGGTAAACCGTTACAACATCACATGTTGATCAATGACCTCCTGAATGCGATTTTGCTTCCCTCTAAACTTGCTATTGTGAAATGTGCTGCACACACGAACAGTAATGATCCTGTCTCACAAGGAAATGCACGGGCTGATGCTTCAGCTAAACAAGCTGCACTTTCCTCTTCCTCTTTGGTTCACCAATGTGTTTCCGCTCAACCTTGCGAGCCTATCTCACTGCCTCTCACTAATGACGTTGTGGCCCTACAGGGTCAGGCCGATGACAGAGAACGTAGTCTTTGGTTAGCTAAGGGTTGTGCTATTGACAAGGAGTCTGGCTTGTGGCTCCACCCTGATGGACGACCTGTTTGTCCTCGTGCTCTCCTACATGTGCTTGCGCGTGTTGCACACGGCCCATCACATGTAGGAAGAGGGATGATGAATGATGTCATACGCTCGCAGTGGTTCGCTCCAGGTATCACACAGGCTCTCTCAAAAGCTCTTGGGTTCACTTGGCAGCTACATGTTCCATATCATCCACAAAGTTCAGGTCAAGTGGAAAGAATGAACTCAACCATCAAAGACAGACTGACAAAAACAATGATGGCAACGGGTTTAAAATGGCCTGACGCACTGCCTTTGGTATTGTACTCCATCAGGAGTACACCAAATGCAACAACAGGGCTGAGCCCACATGAAGTGTTGATGGGCCGACCCATGTCCACAGGTGTAAGTCCTCCTGTGACACCAAGCAAAACCACTCTGATTTGGACAGATGAGTACATGTCTGACTATGTAAAAAAGCTAACAGAAATTTTGAGAAAATATCACTTACAGGTGGCTGACAGACTTCCGAGACCTTCAGATGAGCCCATTCACCCCTTTAGAGAAGGGGATTTTGTACTAATAAGATCTCTGGAAAAAGTTTCTTTGTCTCCTAGGTGGAAAGGACCATACCAGGTGTTGCTGTGGACGAGAACGGCTCTAAAAGTTGAGGGCAAACCAGAATGGGTGCACGCTACAAGGTGCAGGTTTGCTCCAAGAGCAGAGATCGCAGCAGCAGCGAGCCATGGCTAGTGATCGGGGGAACAATTCTCTTTGTTGTTGTCTTGTGTGGATCTCTTTTGCTCTGGTTACAGATGGCGAACAATCAGAGTAAGGTGACAGGCAGTCCATACTCCAACGACACTGATTCAGAGCTGACTGAGAGGGGAAACTCCCAGCTGAGAGATCCTGCAGACGATGCAGGGACCTCTTGTGGTGAGAATGAACTGATGAACCCTCCAGCACTCCGCACTGACATAAATTTGAATAAAGATGTTGCATTTGACACAAGTGACTATGCTGAGACGTCCACGGATCACACAGAAAGAAAGACTGTTGTTCATCTTCGATCCAGACGATCTCCAACCATCGTTGTGTTTCAATGCCCAAGTGAGAGATGTGTTTTGGTAGTTGTTATGTTGCTAAACCTGCAGTTCATCCCACAGGGAAAGCTTTTGGATCTAACAGGAAAGTTATCAAAATTAGTTTAATGATTTAATACACTCTACACAGATCATCTCATTTAATCACACAATAGTTTAATCACGCATTTGGAGTAATAAAGTATTGCCATACATGGTTTGGTGTTTGATGAAGAAAATCTGCAATCACCGAGATGGATTCCATACCGCCATGCATCGTATGTGCTAGTAACCTCTCCATGGTGGGGGCCCTCTACTGTGCGCTTAGCACATGGGTTGAAGATCACTCCTCTGTCGACTGTTACTTTTACATGATGATTTTATCAATGATTGTATTGTTGTGTTTTCAGTTTGAAAGTTTCATTTTCTCTTTAATTAATTTAGTCTGACATTGATTAACTGTGAGTTAAGTTGCATCTTATATAATCTTCATACACTTAATTATTATTATTGTTATTATTGTTGGTTCATGTGTTGAAGTAAGTGATTGATCGCCCCTATGATATCATCTGGATGAGACATGACTTATTTGGGTTTTCCTCCCTGACATTGAGGTTTTTACCGTAGGTCTGTCTCCATGCTTAGTGTAGTTAGCGCAGGTGTCTTTTTCCCTCCTCTCGCCCATGACAGGGGGGGTTTTGGCTCCTGTGAGTAGGCCCATGTGACTGTGGTTTCCACCGTGAGCCTTTGAACACTTCAGTGTTTAGGGGTTCTTTATCCCATAGAGGGTTTGCCTCCAGTGGTCCTTGTTGACGGGAAGGTCGGATCCCGGGGTCACATGTTAGATAGGCGGACATGCTATATAAGAGGGGTGACTCACTGTTTGACGCAAATGATTCTGTTTGTTTAAATGTGATTTATTTTACAACACTATCTTGAGTGCTATTGAAGCATTTACTTGGTATGTTTACATATGTTGTGATTTACATTTTCACGTTTGATCTCTTTGATGCTCTTGTATTGCGTGATGTTCTTTGATTCTGACGGCTTGACTTTGACTCACCCTTAAGGTGCTAAAATGTAGACTATTGATCTTATGATCAATAAGAGGGGATTGTTAGGGAAGAATTTCACTTCTCCGTATAGTTTGTGTAGTTAAAGGTCAATCCCTCTTCATTTATAGGTGAAAGTTGAGAATTAGATGTTTCCTTTTAGATATATTGCTAGAGACAGTTTATCTGACCTGTACTCTCTCCTAGGGCATGCCAAGGCCAAGTTCATTCCTCTGGCGCCTTCACCAGATAACACTCTGAGTGAGAGAGACTGTTGTTGTTCTTGCGTCACCTAGATGGTGTGAGTCTTTATCTTAATGTTTATGCCCAATAGCCAATGGAATGTTAGCACATCTCCCTTTGGGGGCTCGGTCCACCTTCCTGGTATATGAATCTGAACTTTGCAGCTTGGCCCTCAGAATTGAGGTGGCATCACGCACTCATGTTGTGTCGGTGACACTTCTGTTCTCCTTGATCGATCAAGTCTATTAAACTTCTTCAGTATAAGACATCCAAGACTCCGGTGCTTCTTCTTCCTGCATCATCACAGAATTTCTCCCTAACACGGAGGGAATGATGCTGCGCAGTGCAGGAAGGCCGGTTTCTCAGCTGTGATGTGTTTCGGGGTCAATCCCTGCCTGTTCTGTGGCCAACCCGGGCAGTTGGCAGGCTGCGCTAGGCTTGTGTGACTTTTCCGCTCCTCTCGCTGAGAGAAATGCGCCATTTCTCAAATGTGCTGAGAATGAAGCGGGGCTGTGCACAGGGGCCGCCTTGTCAGCTCAAATAAGTGGAATGGCCAGCCCCTGCCTCTCCCTGGGCCCAAAGTGCCCACTTTGTGCATTGGGCTTGGACGCTGTCACTTTTGCGCTCCGCCGGCGGCTTTTTCTTTTTTTTTTTTTTCCACTGTTGAGGGAATGATGCTGCGCAGTGCAGGAAGGCCGGTTTCTCAGCTGGGATGTGTTTCGGGGTCAATCCCTGCCTGTTCTGTGGCCAACCCGGGCAGCTGGCAGGCTGCGCTGGGCTTGTGGGACTTTTCCGCTCCTCTCGCTGAGAGAAATGCGCCATTTCTCAAATGTGCTGAGAATGAAGCGGGGCTGTGCACAGGGGCCGCCTTGTCAGCTCAAATAAGTGGAATGGCCAGCCCCTGCCTCTCCCTGGGCCCAAAGTGCCCACTTTGTGCATTGGGCTTGGACGCTGTCACTTTTGCGCTCCGCCGGCGGAGAGACCAGCGGCTTTTTTTTTCCACTGCGGAGGGAATGATGCTGCGCAGTGCAGGAAGGCCGGTTTCTCAGCTGGGATGTGTTTGGGGGTCAATCCCAGCCTTTTCTGTGGCCAACCCGGGCAGTTGGCAGGCTGCGCTGGGCTTGTGTGACTTTTCCGCTCCTCTCGCTGAGAGAAATGCGCCATTTCTCAAATGTGCTGAGAATGAAGCGGGGCTGTGCACAGGGGCCGCCTTGTCAGCTCAAATAAGTGGAATGGCCAGCCCCTGCCTCTCCCTGGGCCCAAAGTGCCCACTTTGTGCATTGGGCTTGGACGCTGTCACTTTTGCGCTCCGCCGGCGGAGAGACCAGCGGCTTTTTTTTTTTTTTTTTTTTCCACTGCGGAGGGAATGATGCTGCGCAGTGCAGGAAGGCCGGTTTCTCAGCTGGGATGTGTTTGGGGGTCAATCCCAGCCTTTTCTGTGGCCAACCCGGGCAGTTGGCAGGCTGCGCTGGGCTTGTGTGACTTTTCCGCTCCTCTCGCTGAGAGAAATGCGCCATTTCTCAAATGTGCTGAGAATGAAGCGGGGCTGTGCACAGGGGCCGCCTTGTCAGCTCAAATAAGTGGAATGGCCAGCCCCTGCCTCTCCCTGGGCCCAAAGTGCCCACTTTGTGCATTGGGCTTGGACGCTGTCACTTTTGCGCTCCGCCGGCGGCTTTTTTTTTTTTTTTTTCCACTGCTGAGGGAATGATGCTGCGCAGTGCAGGAAGGCCGGTTTCTCAGCTGGGATGTGTTTGGGGGTCAATCCCTGCCTGTTCTGTGGCCAACCCGGGCAGTTGGCAGGCTGCGCTGGGCTTGTGTGACTTTTCCGCTCCTCTCGCTGAGAGAAATGCGCCATTTCTCAAATGTGCTGAGAATGAAGCGGGGCTGTGCACAGGGGCCGCCTTGTCAGCTCAAATAAGTGGAATGGCCAGCCCCTGCCTCTCCCTGGGCCCAAAGTGCCCACTTTGTGCATTGGGCTTGGACGCTGTCACTTTTGCGCTCCGCCGGCGGCTTTTTTTTTTTTTTTTTTTTCCACTGCGGAGGGAATGATGCTGCGCAGTGCAGGAAGGCCGGTTTCTCAGCTGGGATGTGTTTGGGGGTCAATCCCAGCCTTTTCTGTGGCCAACCCGGGCAGTTGGCAGGCTGCGCTGGGCTTGTGTGACTTTTCCGCTCCTCTCGCTGAGAGAAATGCGCCATTTCTCAAATGTGCTGAGAATGAAGCGGGGCTGTGCACAGGGGCCGCCTTGTCAGCTCAAATAAGTGGAATGGCCAGCCCCTGCCTCTCCCTGGGCCCAAAGTGCCCACTTTGTGCATTGGGCTTGGACGCTGTCACTTTTGCGCTCCGCCGGCGGCTTTTTTTTTTTTTTTTTTTTTTTTCCACTGCGGAGGGAATGATGCTGCGCAGTGCAGGAAGGCCGGTTTCTCAGCTGGGATGTGTTTGGGGGTCAATCCCAGCCTTTTCTGTGGCCAACCCGGGCAGTTGGCAGGCTGCGCTGGGCTTGTGTGACTTTTCCGCTCCTCTCGCTGAGAGAAATGCGCCATTTCTCAAATGTGCTGAGAATGAAGCGGGGCTGTGCACAGGGGCCGCCTTGTCAGCTCAAATAAGTGGAATGGCCAGCCCCTGCCTCTCCCTGGGCCCAAAGTGCCCACTTTGTGCATTGGGCTTGGACGCTGTCACTTTTGCGCTCCGCCGGCGGAGAGACCAGCGGCGTTTTTTTTTTTTTTTTTTTCCACTGCGGAGGGAATGATGCTGCGCAGTGCAGGAAGGCCGGTTTCTCAGCTGGGATGTGTTTGGGGGTCAATCCCAGCCTTTTCTGTGGCCAACCCGGGCAGTTGGCAGGCTGCGCTGGGCTTGTGTGACTTTTCCGCTCCTCTCGCTGAGAGAAATGCGCCATTTCTCAAATGTGCTGAGAATGAAGCGGGGCTGTGCACAGGGGCCGCCTTGTCAGCTCAAATAAGTGGAATGGCCAGCCCCTGCCTCTCCCTGGGCCCAAAGTGCCCACTTTGTGCATTGGGCTTGGACGCTGTCACTTTTGCGCTCCGCCGGCGGCTTTTTTCTTTTTTTTTTTTTCCACTGCGGAGGGAATGATGCTGCGCAGTGCAGGAAGGCCGGTTTCTCAGCTGGGATGTGTTTGGGGGTCAATCCCAGCCTTTTCTGTGGCCAACCCGGGCAGTTGGCAGGCTGCGCTGGGCTTGTGTGACTTTTCCGCTCCTCTCGCTGAGAGAAATGCGCCATTTCTCAAATGTGCTGAGAATGAAGCGGGGCTGTGCACAGGGGCCGCCTTGTCAGCTCAAATAAGTGGAATGGCCAGCCCCTGCCTCTCCTGGGCCCAAAGTGCCCACTTTGTGCATTGGGCTTGGACGCTGTCACTTTTGCGCTCCGCCGGCGGAGAGACCAGCGGCTTTTTTTTTTTTTTTTTTTTTCCACTGCTGAGGGAATGATGCTGCGCAGTGCAGGAAGGCCGGTTTCTCAGCTGGGATGTGTTTGGGGGTCAATCCCAGCCTTTTCTGTGGCCAACCCGGGCAGTTGGCAGGCTGCGCTGGGCTTGTGTGACTTTTCCGCTCCTCTCGCTGAGAGAAATGCGCCATTTCTCAAATGTGCTGAGAATGAAGCGGGGCTGTGCACAGGGGCCGCCTTGTCAGCTCAAATAAGTGGAATGGCCAGCCCCTGCCTCTCCCTGGGCCCAAAGTGCCCACTTTGTGCATTGGGCTTGGACGCTGTCACTTTTGCGCTCCGCCGGCGGAGAAACCAGCGGCTTTTTTTTTTCCACTGCGGAGGGAATGATGCTGCGCAGTGCAGGAAGGCCGGTTTCTCAGCTGGGATGTGTTTGGGGGTCAATCCCAGCCTTTTCTGTGGCCAACCCGGGCAGCTGGCAGGCTGCGCTGGGCTTGTGTGACTTTTCCGCTCCTCTCGCTGAGAGAAATGCGCCATTTCTCAAATGTGCTGAGAATGAAGCGGGGCTGTGCACAGGGGCCGCCTTGTCAGCTCAAATAAGTGGAATGGCCAGCCCCTGCCTCTCCCTGGGCCCAAAGTGCCCACTTTGTGCATTGGGCTTGGACGCTGTCACTTTTGCGCTCCGCCGGCGGCTTTTTTTTTTTTTTTTTTTTTTCCACTGCGGAGGGAATGATGCTGCGCAGTGCAGGAAGGCCGGTTTCTCAGCTGGGATGTGTTTGGGGGTCAATCCCAGCCTTTTCTGTGGCCAACCCGGGCAGTTGGCAGGCTGCGCTGGGCTTGTGTGACTTTTCCGCTCCTCTCGCTGAGAGAAATGCGCCATTTCTCAAATGTGCTGAGAATGAAGCGGGGCTGTGCACAGGGGCCGCCTTGTCAGCTCAAATAAGTGGAATGGCCAGCCCCTGCCTCTCCCTGGGCCCAAAGTGCCCACTTTGTGCATTGGGCTTGGACGCTGTCACTTTTGCGCTCCGCCGGCGGCTTTTTTTTTTTTTTTTTTTCCACTGCGGAGGGAATGATGCTGCGCAGTGCAGGAAGGCCGGTTTCTCAGCTGGGATGTGTTTGGGGGTCAATCCCAGCCTTTTCTGTGGCCAACCCGGGCAGTTGGCAGGCTGCGCTGGGCTTGTGTGACTTTTCCGCTCCTCTCGCTGAGAGAAATGCGCCATTTCTCAAATGTGCTGAGAATGAAGCGGGGCTGTGCACAGGGGCCGCCTTGTCAGCTCAAATAAGTGGAATGGCCAGCCCCTGCCTCTCCCTGGGCCCAAAGTGCCCACTTTGTGCATTGGGCTTGGACGCTGTCACTTTTGCGCTCCGCCGGCGGCTTTTTTTTTTTTTTTTTTTTTCCACTGCGGAGGGAATGATGCTGCGCAGTGCAGGAAGGCCGGTTTCTCAGCTGGGATGTGTTTGGGGGTCAATCCCAGCCTTTTCTGTGGCCAACCCGGGCAGTTGGCAGGCTGCGCTGGGCTTGTGTGACTTTTCCGCTCCTCTCGCTGAGAGAAATGCGCCATTTCTCAAATGTGCTGAGAATGAAGCGGGGCTGTGCACAGGGGCCGCCTTGTCAGCTCAAATAAGTGGAATGGCCAGCCCCTGCCTCTCCCTGGGCCCAAAGTGCCCACTTTGTGCATTGGGCTTGGACGCTGTCACTTTTGCGCTCCGCCGGCGGCTTTTTTTTTTTTTTTTTTTTTTCCACTGCGGAGGGAATGATGCTGCGCAGTGCAGGAAGGCCGGTTTCTCAGCTGGGATGTGTTGGGGGTCAATCCCAGCCTTTTCTGTGGCCAACCCGGGCAGTTGGCAGGCTGCGCTGGGCTTGTGTGACTTTTCCGCTCCTCTCGCTGAGAGAAATGCGCCATTTCTCAAATGTGCTGAGAATGAAGCGGGGCTGTGCACAGGGGCCGCCTTGTCAGCTCAAATAAGTGGAATGGCCAGCCCCTGCCTCTCCCTGGGCCCAAAGTGCCCACTTTGTGCATTGGGCTTGGACGCTGTCACTTTTGCGCTCCCCGGCGGAGAGACCAGCGGCTTTTTTTTTTTTTTTTTTTTCCACTGCTGAGGGAATGATGCTGCGCAGTGCAGGAAGGCCGGTTTCTCAGCTGGGATGTGTTTGGGGGTCAATCCCAGCCTGTTCTGTGGCCAACCCGGGCAGCTGGCAGGCTGCGCTGGGCTTGTGTGACTTTTCCGCTCCTCTCGCTGAGAGAAATGCGCCATTTCTCAAATGTGCTGAGAATGAAGCGGGGCTGTGCACAGGGGCCGCCTTGTCAGCTCAAATAAGTGGAATGGCCAGCCCCTGCCTCTCCCTGGGCCCAAAGTGCCCACTTTGTGCATTGGGCTTGGACGCTGTCACTTTTGCGCTCCGCCGGCGGAGAAACCAGCGGCTTTTTTTTTTCCACTGCGGAGGGAATGATGCTGCGCAGTGCAGGAAGGCCGGTTTCTCAGCTGGGATGTGTTTGGGGGTCAATCCCTGCCTTTCTGTGGCCAACCCGGGCAGCTGGCAGGCTGCGCTGGGCTTGTGTGACTTTTCCGCTCCTCTCGCTGAGAGAAATGCGCCATTTCTCAAATGTGCTGAGAATGAAGCGGGGCTGTGCACAGGGGCCGCCTTGTCAGCTCAAATAAGTGGAATGGCCAGCCCCTGCCTCTCCCTGGGCCCAAAGTGCCCACTTTGTGCATTGGGCTTGGACGCTGTCACTTTTGCGCTCCGCCGGCGGCTTTTTTTTTTTTTTTTTTTTCCACTGCGGAGGGAATGATGCTGCGCAGTGCAGGAAGGCCGGTTTCTCAGCTGGGATGTGTTTGGGGGTCAATCCCAGCCTTTTCTGTGGCCAACCCGGGCAGTTGGCAGGCTGCGCTGGGCTTGTGTGACTTTTCCGCTCCTCTCGCTGAGAGAAATGCGCCATTTCTCAAATGTGCTGAGAATGAAGCGGGGCTGTGCACAGGGGCCGCCTTGTCAGCTCAAATAAGTGGAATGGCCAGCCCCTGCCTCTCCCTGGGCCCAAAGTGCCCACTTTGTGCATTGGGCTTGGACGCTGTCACTTTTGCGCTCCGCCGGCGGAGAGACCAGCGGCTTTTTTTTTTTTTTTTTTTCCACTGCTGAGGGAATGATGCTGCGCAGTGCAGGAAGGCCGGTTTCTCAGCTGGGATGTGTTTGGGGGTCAATCCCAGCCTTTTCTGTGGCCAACCCGGGCAGTTGGCAGGCTGCGCTGGGCTTGTGTGACTTTTCCGCTCCTCTCGCTGAGAGAAATGCGCCATTTCTCAAATGTGCTGAGAATGAAGCGGGGCTGTGCACAGGGGCCGCCTTGTCAGCTCAAATAAGTGGAATGGCCAGCCCCTGCCTCTCCCTGGGCCCAAAGTGCCCACTTTGTGCATTGGGCTTGGACGCTGTCACTTTTGCGCTCCGCCGGCGGCTTTTTTTTTTTTTTTTTTTTTCCACTGCTGAGGGAATGATGCTGCGCAGTGCAGGAAGGCCGGTTTCTCAGCTGGGATGTGTTTGGGGGTCAATCCCAGCCTTTTCTGTGGCCAACCCGGGCAGTTGGCAGGCTGCGCTGGGCTTGTGTGACTTTTCCGCTCCTCTCGCTGAGAGAAATGCGCCATTTCTCAAATGTGCTGAGAATGAAGCGGGGCTGTGCACAGGGGCCGCCTTGTCAGCTCAAATAAGTGGAATGGCCAGCCCCTGCCTCTCCCTGGGCCCAAAGTGCCCACTTTGTGCATTGGGCTTGGACGCTGTCACTTTTGCGCTCCGCCGGCGGCTTTTTTTTTTTTTTTTTTTTTTTTCCACTGCGGAGGGAATGATGCTGCGCAGTGCAGGAAGGCCGGTTTCTCAGCTGGGATGTGTTTGGGGGTCAATCCCAGCCTTTTCTGTGGCCAACCCGGGCAGTTGGCAGGCTGCGCTGGGCTTGTGTGACTTTTCCGCTCCTCTCGCTGAGAGAAATGCGCCATTTCTCAAATGTGCTGAGAATGAAGCGGGGCTGTGCACAGGGGCCGCCTTGTCAGCTCAAATAAGTGGAATGGCCAGCCCCTGCCTCTCCCTGGGCCCAAAGTGCCCACTTTGTGCATTGGGCTTGGACGCTGTCACTTTTGCGCTCCGCCGGCGGCTTTTTTTTCTTTTTTTTTTTTTCCACTGCTGAGGGAATGATGCTGCGCAGTGCAGGAAGGCCGGTTTCTCAGCTGGGATGTGTTTGGGGGTCAATCCCAGCCTTTTCTGTGGCCAACCCGGGCAGTTGGCAGGCTGCGCTGGGCTTGTGTGACTTTTCCGCTCCTCTCGCTGAGAGAAATGCGCCATTTCTCAAATGTGCTGAGAATGAAGCGGGGCTGTGCACAGGGGCCGCCTTGTCAGCTCAAATAAGTGGAATGGCCAGCCCCTGCCTCTCCCTGGGCCCAAAGTGCCCACTTTGTGCATTGGGCTTGGACGCTGTCACTTTTGCGCTCCGCCGGCGGCTTTTTTTTTTTTTTTTTTTCCACTGCGGAGGGAATGATGCTGCGCAGTGCAGGAAGGCCGGTTTCTCAGCTGGGATGTGTTTGGGGGTCAATCCCAGCCTTTTCTGTGGCCAACCCGGGCAGTTGGCAGGCTGCGCTGGGCTTGTGTGACTTTTCCGCTCCTCTCGCTGAGAGAAATGCGCCATTTCTCAAATGTGCTGAGAATGAAGCGGGGCTGTGCACAGGGGCCGCCTTGTCAGCTCAAATAAGTGGAATGGCCAGCCCCTGCCTCTCCCTGGGCCCAAAGTGCCCACTTTGTGCATTGGGCTTGGACGCTGTCACTTTTGCGCTCCGCCGGCGGCTTTTTTTTTTTTTTTTTTTTTTTCCACTGCGGAGGGAATGATGCTGCGCAGTGCAGGAAGGCCGGTTTCTCAGCTGGGATGTGTTGGGGGTCAATCCCAGCCTTTTCTGTGGCCAACCCGGGCAGCTGGCAGGCTGCGCTGGGCTTGTGTGACTTTTCCGCTCCTCTCGCTGAGAGAAATGCGCCATTTCTCAAATGTGCTGAGAATGAAGCGGGGCTGTGCACAGGGGCCGCCTTGTCAGCTCAAATAAGTGGAATGGCCAGCCCCTGCCTCTCCCTGGGCCCAAAGTGCCCACTTTGTGCATTGGGCTTGGACGCTGTCACTTTTGCGCTCCTCCGGCGGAGAGACCAGCGGCTTTTTTTTTTTTTTTTTTTCCACTGCTGAGGGAATGATGCTGCGCAGTGCAGGAAGGCGGTTTCTCAGCTGGGATGTGTTTGGGGTCAATCCCTGCCTGTTCTGTGGCCAACCCGGGCAGCTGGCAGGCTGCGCTGGGCTTGTGTGACTTTTCCGCTCCTCTCGCTGAGAGAAATGCGCCATTTCTCAAATGTGCTGAGAATGAAGCGGGGCTGTGCACAGGGGCCGCCTTGTCAGCTCAAATAAGTGGAATGGCCAGCCCCTGCCTCTCCCTGGGCCCAAAGTGCCCACTTTGTGCATTGGGCTTGGACGCTGTCACTTTTGCGCTCCGCCGGCGGAGAAACCAGCGGCTTTTTTTTTTCCACTGCTGAGGGAATGATGCTGCGCAGTGCAGGAAGGCCGGTTTCTCAGCTGGGATGTGTTTGGGGGTCAATCCCTGCCTGTTCTGTGGCCAACCCGGGCAGCTGGCAGGCTGCGCTGGGCTTGTGTGACTTTTCCGCTCCTCTCGCTGAGAGAAATGCGCCATTTCTCAAATGTGCTGAGAATGAAGCGGGGCTGTGCACAGGGGCCGCCTTGTCAGCTCAAATAAGTGGAATGGCCAGCCCCTGCCTCTCCCTGGGCCCAAAGTGCCCACTTTGTGCATTGGGCTTGGACGCTGTCACTTTTGCGCTCCGCCGGCGGCTTTTTTTTTTTTTTTTTTTTCCACTGCGGAGGGAATGATGCTGCGCAGTGCAGGAAGGCCGGTTTCTCAGCTGGGATGTGTTTGGGGGTCAATCCCAGCCTTTTCTGTGGCCAACCCGGGCAGTTGGCAGGCTGCGCTGGGCTTGTGTGACTTTTCCGCTCCTCTCGCTGAGAGAAATGCGCCATTTCTCAAATGTGCTGAGAATGAAGCGGGGCTGTGCACAGGGGCCGCCTTGTCAGCTCAAATAAGTGGAATGGCCAGCCCCTGCCTCTCCCTGGGCCCAAAGTGCCCACTTTGTGCATTGGGCTTGGACGCTGTCACTTTTGCGCTCCGCCGGCGGAGAGACCAGCGGCTTTTTTTTTTTTTTTTTTTTCCACTGCTGAGGGAATGATGCTGCGCAGTGCAGGAAGGCCGGTTTCTCAGCTGGGATGTGTTTGGGGGTCAATCCCAGCCTTTTCTGTGGCCAACCCGGGCAGTTGGCAGGCTGCGCTGGGCTTGTGTGACTTTTCCGCTCCTCTCGCTGAGAGAAATGCGCCATTTCTCAAATGTGCTGAGAATGAAGCGGGGCTGTGCACAGGGGCCGCCTTGTCAGCTCAAATAAGTGGAATGGCCAGCCCCTGCCTCTCCCTGGGCCCAAAGTGCCCACTTTGTGCATTGGGCTTGGACGCTGTCACTTTTGCGCTCCGCCGGCGGCTTTTTTTTTTTTTTTTTTTTTTCCACTGCTGAGGGAATGATGCTGCGCAGTGCAGGAAGGCCGTTTCTCAGCTGGGATGTGTTTGGGGGTCAATCCCAGCCTTTTCTGTGGCCAACCGGGCAGTTGGCAGGCTGCGCTGGGCTTGTGTGACTTTTCCGCTCCTCTCGCTGAGAGAAATGCGCCATTTCTCAAATGTGCTGAGAATGAAGCGGGGCTGTGCACAGGGGCCGCCTTGTCAGCTCAAATAAGTGGAATGGCCAGCCCCTGCCTCTCCCTGGGCCCAAAGTGCCCACTTTGTGCATTGGGCTTGGACGCTGTCACTTTTGCGCTCCGCCGGCGGCTTTTTTTTTTTTTTTTTTTTTTTTCCACTGCGGAGGGAATGATGCTGCGCAGTGCAGGAAGGCCGGTTTCTCAGCTGGGATGTGTTTGGGGGTCAATCCCAGCCTTTTCTGTGGCCAACCCGGGCAGTTGGCAGGCTGCGCTGGGCTTGTGTGACTTTTCCGCTCCTCTCGCTGAGAGAAATGCGCCATTTCTCAAATGTGCTGAGAATGAAGCGGGGCTGTGCACAGGGGCCGCCTTGTCAGCTCAAATAAGTGGAATGGCCAGCCCCTGCCTCTCCCTGGGCCCAAAGTGCCCACTTTGTGCATTGGGCTTGGACGCTGTCACTTTTGCGCTCCGCCGGCGGCTTTTTCTTTTTTTTTTTTCCACTGCGGAGGGAATGATGCTGCGCAGTGCAGGAAGGCCGGTTTCTCAGCTGGGATGTGTTTGGGGGTCAATCCCAGCCTTTTCTGTGGCCAACCCGGGCAGTTGGCAGGCTGCGCTGGGCTTGTGTGACTTTTCCGCTCCTCTCGCTGAGAGAAATGCGCCATTTCTCAAATGTGCTGAGAATGAAGCGGGGCTGTGCACAGGGGCCGCCTTGTCAGCTCAAATAAGTGGAATGGCCAGCCCCTGCCTCTCCCTGGGCCCAAAGTGCCCACTTTGTGCATTGGGCTTGGACGCTGTCACTTTTGCGCTCCGCCGGCGGCTTTTTTTTTTTTTTTTTTTCCACTGCTGAGGGAATGATGCTGCGCAGTGCAGGAAGGCCGGTTTCTCAGCTGGGATGTGTTTGGGGGTCAATCCCAGCCTTTTCTGTGGCCAACCCGGGCAGTTGGCAGGCTGCGCTGGGCTTGTGTGACTTTTCCGCTCCTCTCGCTGAGAGAAATGCGCCATTTCTCAAATGTGCTGAGAATGAAGCGGGGCTGTGCACAGGGGCCGCCTTGTCAGCTCAAATAAGTGGAATGGCCAGCCCCTGCCTCTCCCTGGGCCCAAAGTGCCCACTTTGTGCATTGGGCTTGGACGCTGTCACTTTTGCGCTCCGCCGGCGGCTTTTTTTTTTTTTTTTTTTTTTTCCACTGCTGAGGGAATGATGCTGCGCAGTGCAGGAAGGCCGGTTTCTCAGCTGGGATGTGTTTGGGGGTCAATCCCAGCCTTTTCTGTGGCCAACCCGGGCAGTTGGCAGGCTGCGCTGGGCTTGTGTGACTTTTCCGCTCCTCTCGCTGAGAGAAATGCGCCATTTCTCAAATGTGCTGAGAATGAAGCGGGGCTGTGCACAGGGGCCGCCTTGTCAGCTCAAATAAGTGGAATGGCCAGCCCCTGCCTCTCCCTGGGCCCAAAGTGCCCACTTTGTGCATTGGGCTTGGACGCTGTCACTTTTGCGCTCCGCCGGCGGAGAGACCAGCGGCTTTTTTTTTTTTTTTTTTCCACTGCTGAGGGAATGATGCTGCGCAGTGCAGGAAGGCGGTTTCTCAGCTGGGATGTGTTTGGGGGTCAATCCCTGCCTGTTCTGTGGCCAACCCGGGCAGCTGGCAGGCTGCGCTGGGCTTGTGTGACTTTTCCGCTCCTCTCGCTGAGAGAAATGCGCCATTTCTCAAATGTGCTGAGAATGAAGCGGGGCTGTGCACAGGGGCCGCCTTGTCAGCTCAAATAAGTGGAATGGCCAGCCCCTGCCTCTCCCTGGGCCCAAAGTGCCCACTTTGTGCATTGGGCTTGGACGCTGTCACTTTTGCGCTCCGCCGGCGGAGAAACCAGCGGCTTTTTTTTTTTCCACTGCGGAGGGAATGATGCTGCGCAGTGCAGGAAGGCCGGTTTCTCAGCTGGGATGTGTTTGGGGGTCAATCCCAGCCTTTTCTGTGGCCAACCCGGGCAGTGGCAGGCTGCGCTGGGCTTGTGTGACTTTTCCGCTCCTCTCGCTGAGAGAAATGCGCCATTTCTCAAATGTGCTGAGAATGAAGCGGGGCTGTGCACAGGGGCCGCCTTGTCAGCTCAAATAAGTGGAATGGCCAGCCCCTGCCTCTCCCTGGGCCCAAAGTGCCCACTTTGTGCATTGGGCTTGGACGCTGTCACTTTTGCGCTCCGCCGGCGGCTTTTTTTTTTTTTTTTTTTTTCCACTGCGAGGGAATGATGCTGCGCAGTGCAGGAAGGCCGGTTTCTCAGCTGGGATGTGTTTGGGGGTCAATCCCAGCCTTTTCTGTGGCCAACCCGGGCAGTGGCAGGCTGCGCGGGGCTTGTGTGACTTTTCCGCTCCTCTCGCTGAGAGAAATGCGCCATTTCTCAAATGTGCTGAGAATGAAGCGGGGCTGTGCACAGGGGCCGCCTTGTCAGCTCAAATAAGTGGAATGGCCAGCCCCTGCCTCTCCCTGGGCCCAAAGTGCCCACTTTGTGCATTGGGCTTGGACGCTGTCACTTTTGCGCTCCGCCGGCGGAGAGACCAGCGGCTTTTTTTCTTTTTTTTTTTTCCACTGCTGAGGGAATGATGCTGCGCAGTGCAGGAAGGCCGGTTTCTCAGCTGGGATGTGTTTGGGGGTCAATCCCAGCCTTTTCTGTGGCCAACCCGGGCAGTTGGCAGGCTGCGCTGGGCTTGTGTGACTTTTCCGCTCCTCTCGCTGAGAGAAATGCGCCATTTCTCAAATGTGCTGAGAATGAAGCGGGGCTGTGCACAGGGGCCGCCTTGTCAGCTCAAATAAGTGGAATGGCCAGCCCCTGCCTCTCCCTGGGCCCAAAGTGCCCACTTTGTGCATTGGGCTTGGACGCTGTCACTTTTGCGCTCCGCCGGCGGCTTTTTTTTTTTTTTTTTTTCCACTGCTGAGGGAATGATGCTGCGCAGTGCAGGAAGGCCGGTTTCTCAGCTGGGATGTGTTTGGGGGTCAATCCCAGCCTTTTCTGTGGCCAACCCGGGCAGTTGGCAGGCTGCGCTGGGCTTGTGTGACTTTTCCGCTCCTCTCGCTGAGAGAAATGCGCCATTTCTCAAATGTGCTGAGAATGAAGCGGGGCTGTGCACAGGGGCCGCCTTGTCAGCTCAAATAAGTGGAATGGCCAGCCCCTGCCTCTCCCTGGGCCCAAAGTGCCCACTTTGTGCATTGGGCTTGGACGCTGTCACTTTTGCGCTCCGCCGGCGGCTTTTTTTTTTTTTTTTTTTTTTTCCACTGCGGAGGGAATGATGCTGCGCAGTGCAGGAAGGCCGGTTTCTCAGCTGGGATGTGTTTGGGGGTCAATCCCAGCCTTTTCTGTGGCCAACCCGGGCAGCTGGCAGGCTGCGCTGGGCTTGTGTGACTTTTCCGCTCCTCTCGCTGAGAGAAATGCGCCATTTCTCAAATGTGCTGAGAATGAAGCGGGGCTGTGCACAGGGGCCGCCTTGTCAGCTCAAATAAGTGGAATGGCCAGCCCCTGCCTCTCCCTGGGCCCAAAGTGCCCACTTTGTGCATTGGGCTTGGACGCTGTCACTTTTGCGCTCCGCCGGCGGCTTTTTTTTTTTTTTTTTTTCCACTGCGGAGGGAATGATGCTGCGCAGTGCAGGAAGGCCGGTTTCTCAGCTGGGATGTGTTTGGGGGTCAATCCCAGCCTTTTCTGTGGCCAACCCGGGCAGTTGGCAGGCTGCGCTGGGCTTGTGTGACTTTTCCGCTCCTCTCGCTGAGAGAAATGCGCCATTTCTCAAATGTGCTGAGAATGAAGCGGGGCTGTGCACAGGGGCCGCCTTGTCAGCTCAAATAAGTGGAATGGCCAGCCCCTGCCTCTCCCTGGGCCCAAAGTGCCCACTTTGTGCATTGGGCTTGGACGCTGTCACTTTTGCGCTCCGCGGCGGAGAGACCAGCGGCTTTTTTTTTTTTTTTTTTCCACTGCTGAGGGAATGATGCTGCGCAGTGCAGGAAGGCCGGTTTCTCAGCTGGGATGTGTTTGGGGGTCAATCCCAGCCTTTTCTGTGGCCAACCCGGGCAGTTGGCAGGCTGCGCTGGGCTTGTGTGACTTTTCCGCTCCTCTCGCTGAGAGAAATGCGCCATTTCTCAAATGTGCTGAGAATGAAGCGGGGCTGTGCACAGGGGCCGCCTTGTCAGCTCAAATAAGTGGAATGGCCAGCCCCTGCCTCTCCCTGGGCCCAAAGTGCCCACTTTGTGCATTGGGCTTGGACGCTGTCACTTTTGCGCTCCGCCGGCGGAGAAACCAGCGGCTTTTTTTTTTTCCACTGCGGAGGGAATGATGCTGCGCAGTGCAGGAAGGCCGGTTTCTCAGCTGGGATGTGTTTGGGGGTCAATCCCAGCCTTTTCTGTGGCCAACCCGGGCAGTTGGCAAGCTGCGCTGGGCTTGTGTGACTTTTCCGCTCCTCTCGCTGAGAGAAATGCGCCATTTCTCAAATGTGCTGAGAATGAAGCGGGGCTGTGCACAGGGGCCGCCTTGTCAGCTCAAATAAGTGGAATGGCCAGCCCCTGCCTCTCCCTGGGCCCAAAGTGCCCACTTTGTGCATTGGGCTTGGACGCTGTCACTTTTGCGCTCCGCCGGCGGCTTTTTTTTTTTTTTTTTTTCCACTGCTGAGGGAATGATGCTGCGCAGTGCAGGAAGGCCGGTTTCTCAGCTGGGATGTGTTTGGGGGTCAATCCCTGCTGTTCTGTGGCCAACCGGGCAGCTGGCAGGCTGCGCTGGGCTTGTGTGACTTTTCCGCTCCTCTCGCTGAGAGAAATGCGCCATTTCTCAAATGTGCTGAGAATGAAGCGGGGCTGTGCACAGGGGCCGCCTTGTCAGCTCAAATAAGTGGAATGGCCAGCCCCTGCCTCTCCCTGGGCCCAAAGTGCCCACTTTGTGCATTGGGCTTGGACGCTGTCACTTTTGCGCTCCGCCGGCGGAGAGACCAGCGGCTTTTTTTTTTTTTTTTTTTTTCCACTGCTGAGGGAATGATGCTGCGCAGTGCAGGAAGGCCGGTTTCTCAGCTGGGATGTGTTTGGGGGTCAATCCCAGCCTTTCTGTGGCCAACCCGGGCAGTGGCAGGCTGCGCTGGGCTTGTGTGACTTTTCCGCTCCTCTCGCTGAGAGAAATGCGCCATTTCTCAAATGTGCTGAGAATGAAGCGGGGCTGTGCACAGGGGCCGCCTTGTCAGCTCAAATAAGTGGAATGGCCAGCCCCTGCCTCTCCCTGGGCCCAAAGTGCCCACTTTGTGCATTGGGCTTGGACGCTGTCACTTTTGCGCTCCGCCGGGGCTTTTTTTTTTTTTTTTTTTTTTCCACTGCTGAGGGAATGATGCTGCGCAGTGCAGGAAGGCGGTTTCTCAGCTGGGATGTGTTTGGGGGTCAATCCCAGCCTTTTCTGTGGCCAACCGGGCAGTTGGCAGGCTGCGCTGGGCTTGTGTGACTTTTCCGCTCCTCTCGCTGAGAGAAATGCGCCATTTCTCAAATGTGCTGAGAATGAAGCGGGGCTGTGCACAGGGGCCGCCTTGTCAGCTCAAATAAGTGGAATGGCCAGCCCCTGCCTCTCCCTGGGCCCAAAGTGCCCACTTTGTGCATTGGGCTTGGACGCTGTCACTTTTGCGCTCCGCCGGCGGCTTTTTTTTTTTTTTTTTTTTTCCACTGCGGAGGGAATGATGCTGCGCAGTGCAGGAAGGCCGGTTTCTCAGCTGGGATGTGTTTGGGGGTCAATCCCAGCCTTTTCTGTGGCCAACCCGGGCAGTTGGCAGCTGCGCTGGGCTTGTGTGACTTTCCGCTCCTCTCGCTGAGAGAAATGCGCCATTCTCAAATGTGCTGAGAATGAAGCGGGGCTGTGCACAGGGGCCGCCTTGTCAGCTCAAATAAGTGGAATGGCCAGCCCCTGCCTCTCCCTGGGCCCAAAGTGCCCACTTTGTGCATTGGGCTTGGACGCTGTCACTTTTGCGCTCCGCCGGCGGTTTTTTTTTTTTTTTTTCCACTGCGGAGGGAATGATGCTGCGCAGTGCAGGAAGGCCGGTTTCTCAGCTGGGATGTGTTTGGGGGTCAATCCCAGCCTTTTCTGTGGCCAACCCGGGCAGTGGCAGGCTGCGCTGGGCTTGTGTGACTTTTCCGCTCCTCTCGCTGAGAGAAATGCGCCATTTCTCAAATGTGCTGAGAATGAAGCGGGGCTGTGCACAGGGGCCGCCTTGTCAGCTCAAATAAGTGGAATGGCCAGCCCCTGCCTCTCCCTGGGCCCAAAGTGCCCACTTTGTGCATTGGGCTTGGACGCTGTCACTTTTGCGCTCCGCCGGCGGAGAGACCAGCGCTTTTTTCTTTCTTTTTTTTTTCCACTGCTGAGGGAATGATGCTGCGCAGTGCAGGAAGGCCGGTTTCTCAGCTGGGATGTGTTTGGGGGTCAATCCCAGCCTTTTCTGTGGCCAACCCGGGCAGTTGGCAGGCTGCGCTGGGCTTGTGTGACTTTTCCGCTCCTCTCGCTGAGAGAAATGCGCCATTTCTCAAATGTGCTGAGAATGAAGCGGGGCTGTGCACAGGGGCCGCCTTGTCAGCTCAAATAAGTGGAATGGCCAGCCCCTGCCTCTCCCTGGGCCCAAAGTGCCCACTTTGTGCATTGGGCTTGGACGCTGTCACTTTTGCGCTCCGCCGGCGGCTTTTTTTTTTTTTTTTTTTTCACTGCGGAGGGAATGATGCTGCGCAGTGCAGGAAGGCCGGTTTCTCAGCTGGATGTGTTTGGGGGGTCAATCCCAGCCTTTTCTGTGGCCAACCCGGGCAGTTGGCAGGCTGCGCTGGGCTTGTGTGACTTTTCCGCTCCTCTCGCTGAGAGAAATGCGCCATTTCTCAAATGTGCTGAGAATGAAGCGGGGCTGTGCACAGGGGCCGCCTTGTCAGCTCAAATAAGTGGAATGGCCAGCCCCTGCCTCTCCCTGGGCCCAAAGTGCCCACTTTGTGCATTGGGCTTGGACGCTGTCACTTGCGCTCCGCCGGCGGAGAGACCAGCGGCTTTTTTTTTTTTTTTTTTTTCCACTGCTGAGGGAATGATGCTGCGCAGTGCAGGAAGGCCGGTTTCTCAGCTGGGATGTGTTTGGGGGTCAATCCCAGCCTTTCTGTGGCCAACCGGGCAGTTGGCAGGCTGCGCTGGGCTTGTGTGACTTTTCCGCTCCTCTCGCTGAGAGAAATGCGCCATTTCTCAAATGTGCTGAGAATGAAGCGGGGCTGTGCACAGGGGCCGCCTTGTCAGCTCAAATAAGTGGAATGGCCAGCCCCTGCCTCTCCCTGGGCCCAAAGTGCCCACTTTGTGCATTGGGCTTGGACGCTGTCACTTTTGCGCTCCGCCGGCGCTTTTTTTTTTTTTTTTTTTCCACTGCTGAGGGAATGATGCTGCGCAGTGCAGGAAGGCCGGTTTCTCAGCTGGGATGTGTTTGGGGGTCAATCCCAGCCTTTTCTGTGGCCAACCCGGGCAGTTGGCAGGCTGCGCTGGGCTTGTGTGACTTTTCCGCTCCTCTCGCTGAGAGAAATGCGCCATTTCTCAAATGTGCTGAGAATGAAGCGGGGCTGTGCACAGGGGCCGCCTTGTCAGCTCAAATAAGTGGAATGGCCAGCCCCTGCCTCTCCCTGGGCCCAAAGTGCCCACTTTGTGCATTGGGCTTGGACGCTGTCACTTTTGCGCTCCGCCGGCGGCTTTTTTTTTTTTTTTTTTTTTTTCCACTGCGGAGGGAATGATGCTGCGCAGTGCAGGAAGGCCGGTTTCTCAGCTGGGATGTGTTTGGGGGTCAATCCCAGCCTTTTCTGTGGCCAACCCGGGCATTGGCAGGCTGCGCTGGGCTTGTGTGACTTTTCCGCTCCTCTCGCTGAGAGAAATGCGCCATTCTCAAATGTGCTGAGAATGAAGCGGGGCTGTGCACAGGGGCCGCCTTGTCAGCTCAAATAAGTGGAATGGCCAGCCCCTGCCTCTCCCTGGGCCCAAAGTGCCCACTTTGTGCATTGGGCTTGGACGCTGTCACTTTTGCGCTCCGCGGCGGAGAAACCAGCTTTTTTTTTTTTTCCACTGTGGAGGAATGATGCTGCGCAGTGCAGGAAGGCCGGTTTCTCAGCTGGGATGTGTTTGGGGTCAATCCCAGCCTTTTCTGTGGCCAACCCGGGCAGTTGGCAGGCTGCGCTGGGCTTGTGTGACTTTTCCGCTCCTCTCGCTGAGAGAAATGCGCCATTTCTCAAATGTGCTGAGAATGAAGCGGGGCTGTGCACAGGGGCCGCCTTGTCAGCTCAAATAAGTGGAATGGCCAGCCCCTGCCTCTCCCTGGGCCAAAGTGCCCACTTTGTGCATTGGGCTTGGACGCTGTCACTTTTGCGCTCCGCCGGCGGAGAGAAACCAGCGGCTTTTTTTTTCCACTGCGGAGGGAATGATGCTGCGCAGTGCAGGAAGGCCGGTTTCTCAGCTGGGATGTGTTTGGGGGTCAATCCCAGCCTTTTCTGTGGCCAACCCGGGCAGCTGGCAGGCTGCGCTGGGCTTGTGTGACTTTTCCGCTCCTCTCGCTGAGAGAAATGCGCCATTTCTCAAATGTGCTGAGAATGAAGCGGGGCTGTGCACAGGGGCCGCCTTGTCAGCTCAAATAAGTGGAATGGCCAGCCCCTGCCTCTCCCTGGGCCCAAAGTGCCCACTTTGTGCATTGGGCTTGGACGCTGTCACTTTTGCGCTCCGCCGGCGGAGAGACCAGCGGCTTTTTTTTTTTTTTTCCACTGCGGAGGGAATGATGCTGCGCAGTGCAGGAAGGCCGGTTTCTCAGCTGGGATGTGTTGGGGTCAATCCCAGCCTTTTCTGTGGCCAACCCGGGCAGTTGGCAGGCTGCGCTGGGCTTGTGTGACTTTTCCGCTCCTCTCGCTGAGAGAAATGCGCCATTTCTCAAATGTGCTGAGAATGAAGCGGGGCTGTGCACAGGGGCCGCCTTGTCAGCTCAAATAAGTGGAATGGCCAGCCCCTGCCTCTCCCGGGCCCAAAGTGCCCACTTTGTGCATTGGGCTTGGACGCTGTCACTTTTGCGCTCCGCCGGCGGCTTTTTTTTTTTTTTTTTTCCACTGCTGAGGGAATGATGCTGCGCAGTGCAGGAAGGCGGTTTCTCAGCTGGGATGTGTTTGGGGGTCAATCCCAGCCTTTTCTGTGGCCAACCCGGGCAGCTGGCAGGCTGCGCTGGGCTTGTGTGACTTTTCCGCTCCTCTCGCTGAGAGAAATGCGCCATTTCTCAAATGTGCTGAGAATGAAGCGGGGCTGTGCACAGGGCCGCCTTGTCAGCTCAAATAAGTGGAATGGCCAGCCCCTGCCTCTCCCTGGGCCCAAAGTGCCCACTTTGTGCATTGGGCTTGGACGCTGTCACTTTTGCGCTCGCCGCGGAGGCGGAGAAACCAGCGGCGCTTTTTTTCCACTGCTGAGGGAATGATGCTGCGCAGTGCAGGAAGGCCGGTTTCTCAGCTGGGATGTGTTTGGGGGTCAATCCCAGCCTTTTCTGTGGCCAACCCGGGCAGTTGGCAGGCTGCGCTGGGCTTGTGTGACTTTCCGCTCCTCTCGCTGAGAGAAATGCGCCATTTCTCAAATGTGCTGAGAATGAAGCGGGGCTGTGCACAGGGGCCGCCTTGTCAGCTCAAATAAGTGGAATGGCCAGCCCCTGCCTCTCCCTGGGCCCAAAGTGCCCACTTTGTGCATTGGGCTTGGACGCTGTCACTTTTGCGCTCCGCCGGCGGCTTTTTTTTTTTTTTTTTCCACTGCTGAGGGAATGATGCTGCGCAGTGCAGGAAGGCCGGTTTCTCAGCTGGGATGTGTTTGGGGGTCAATCCAGCCTGTTCTGTGGCCAACCCGGGCAGCTGGCAGGCTGCGCTGGGCTTGTGTGACTTTTCCGCTCCTCTCGCTGAGAGAAATGCGCCATTTCTCAAATGTGCTGAGAATGAAGCGGGGCTGTGCACAGGGGCCGCCTTGTCAGCTCAAATAAGTGGAATGGCCAGCCCCTGCCTCTCCCTGGGCCCAAAGTGCCCACTTTGTGCATTGGGCTTGGACGCTGTCACTTTTGCGCTCCGCCGGCGGCTTTTTTTTTTTTTTTTTTTCCACTGCGGAGGAATGATGCTGCGCAGTGCAGGAAGGCCGGTTTCTCAGCTGGGATGTGTTTGGGGTCAATCCCAGCCTTTTCTGTGGCCAACCCGGGCAGTGGCAGGCTGCGCTGGGCTTGTGTGACTTTTCCGCTCCTCTCGCTGAGAGAAATGCGCCATTTCTCAAATGTGCTGAGAATGAAGCGGGGCTGTGCACAGGGGCCGCCTTGTCAGCTCAAATAAGTGGAATGGCCAGCCCCTGCCTCTCCCTGGGCCCAAAGTGCCCACTTTGTGCATTGGGCTTGGACGCTGTCACTTTTGCGCTCCGCCCGGAGAGACCAGCGGCTTTTTTTTTTTTTTTTTTTTCCACTGCTGAGGGAATGATGCTGCGCAGTGCAGGAAGGCCGGTTTCTCAGCTGGGATGTGTTTGGGGGTCAATCCCAGCCTTTTCTGTGGCCAACCGGGCAGTTGGCAGGCTGCGCTGGGCTTGTGTGACTTTTCCGCTCCTCTCGCTGAGAGAAATGCGCCATTTCTCAAATGTGCTGAGAATGAAGCGGGGCTGTGCACAGGGGCCGCCTTGTCAGCTCAAATAAGTGGAATGGCCAGCCCCTGCCTCTCCCTGGGCCCAAAGTGCCCACTTTGTGCATTGGGCTTGGACGCTGTCACTTTTGCGCTCCGACGGCGGAGAGGGAGAAACCTTTTTTTTTTTTTTTCCACTGCTGAGGGAATGATGCTGCGCAGTGCAGGAAGGCCGGTTTCTCAGCTGGGATGTGTTTGGGGGTCAATCCCAGCCTTTCTGTGGCCAACCCGGGCAGTTGGCAGGCTGCGCTGGGCTTGTGTGACTTTTCCGCTCCTCTCGCTGAGAGAAATGCGCCATTTCTCAAATGTGCTGAGAATGAAGCGGGGCTGTGCACAGGGGCCGCCTTGTCAGCTCAAATAAGTGGAATGGCCAGCCCCTGCCTCTCCCTGGGCCCAAAGTGCCCACTTTGTGCATTGTGCTTGGACGCTGTCACTTTTGCGCTCCGCCGGCGGCTTTTTTTTTTTTTTTTTTTTTCCACTGCGGAGGGAATGATGCTGCGCAGTGCAGGAAGGCCGGTTTCTCAGCTGGGATGTGTTTGGGGGTCAATCCCAGCCTTTTCTGTGGCCAACCCGGGCAGTTGCAGGCTGCGCTGGGCTTGTGTGACTTTTCCGCTCCTCTCGCTGAGAGAAATGCGCCATTTCTCAAATGTGCTGAGAATGAAGCGGGGCTGTGCACAGGGGCCGCCTTGTCAGCTCAAATAAGTGGAATGGCCAGCCCCTGCCTCTCCCTGGGCCCAAAGTGCCCACTTTGTGCATTGGGCTTGGACGCTGTCACTTTTGCGCTCCGCCGGCGGAGAGAACCAGCGGCTTTTTTTCTTTTTTTTTTTTCCACTGCTGAGGGAATGATGCTGCGCAGTGCAGGAAGGCCGGTTTCTCAGCTGGGATGTGTTTGGGGGTCAATCCCAGCCTTTTCTGTGGCCAACCCGGGCAGCTGGCAGGCTGCGCTGGGCTTGTGTGACTTTTCCGCTCCTCTCGCTGAGAGAAATGCGCCATTTCTCAAATGTGCTGAGAATGAAGCGGGGCTGTGCACAGGGCCGCCTTGTCAGCTCAAATAAGTGGAATGGCCAGCCCCTGCCTCTCCCTGGGCCCAAAGTGCCCACTTTGTGCATTGGCTTGGACGCTGTCACTTTTGCGCTCCGCCGGCGGAGAAACCAGCGGCGTTTTTTTTCCACTGCGGAGGGAATGATGCTGCGCAGTGCAGGAAGGCCGGTTTCTCAGCTGGGATGTGTTTGGGGGTCAATCCCAGCCTGTTCTGTGGCCAACCCGGGCAGCTGGCAGGCTGCGCTGGGCTTGTGTGACTTTTCCGCTCCTCTCGCTGAGAGAAATGCGCCATTTCTCAAATGTGCTGAGAATGAAGCGGGGCTGTGCACAGGGGCCGCCTTGTCAGCTCAAATAAGTGGAATGGCCAGCCCCTGCCTCTCCCTGGGCCCAAAGTGCCCACTTTGTGCATTGGGCTTGGACGCTGTCACTTTTGCGCTCCGCCGGCGGCTTTTTTTTTTTTTTTTTTTTCCACTGCGGATGAGGGAATGATGCTGCGCAGTGCAGGAAGGCCGGTTTCTCAGCTGGGATGTGTTTGGGGGTCAATCCAGCCTTTTCTGTGGCCAACCCGGGCAGCTGGCAGGCTGCGCTGGGCTTGTGTGACTTTTCCGCTCCTCTCGCTGAGAGAAATGCGCCATTTCTCAAATGTGCTGAGAATGAAGCGGGGCTGTGCACAGGGGCCGCCTTGTCAGCTCAAATAAGTGGAATGGCCAGCCCCTGCCTCTCCTGGGCCCAAAGTGCCCACTTTGTGCATTGGGCTTGGACGCTGTCACTTTTGCGCTCCGCCGGCGGAGAGCAGCGGCTTTTTTTCTTTTTTTTTTTTTCCACTGCTGAGGGAATGATGCTGCGCAGTGCAGGAAGGCCGGTTTCTCAGCTGGGATGTGTTTGGGGGTCAATCCCAGCCTTTCTGTGGCCAACCCGGGCAGTTGGCAGGCTGCGCTGGGCTTGTGTGACTTTTCCGCTCCTCTCGCTGAGAGAAATGCGCCATTTCTCAAATGTGCTGAGAATGAAGCGGGGCTGTGCACAGGGGCCGCCTTGTCAGCTCAAATAAGTGGAATGGCCAGCCCCTGCCTCTCCCTGGGCCCAAAGTGCCCACTTTGTGCATTGGGCTTGGACGCTGTCACTTTTGCGCTCCGCCGGCGGAGAAACCAGCGGCTTTTTTTTTTCCACTGCGGAGGGAATGATGCTGCGCAGTGCAGGAAGGCCGGTTTCTCAGCTGGGATGTGTTTGGGGGTCAATCCCAGCCTTTTCTGTGGCCAACCCGGGCAGTTGGCAGGCTGCGCTGGGCTTGTGTGACTTTTCCGCTCCTCTCGCTGAGAGAAATGCGCCATTTCTCAAATGTGCTGAGAATGAAGCGGGGCTGTGCACAGGGGCCGCCTTGTCAGCTCAAATAAGTGGAATGGCCAGCCCCTGCCTCTCCCTGGCCCAAAGTGCCCACTTTGTGCATTGGGCTTGGACGCTGTCACTTTTGCGCTCCGCCGGCGGCTTTTTTTTTTTTTTTTTTTCCACTGCGGAGGGAATGATGCTGCGCAGTGCAGGAAGGCCGGTTTCTCAGCTGGGATGTGTTTGGGGTCAATCCCAGCCTTTTCTGTGGCCAACCCGGGCAATTGCAGGCTGCGCTGGGCTTGTGTGACTTTTCCGCTCCTCTCGCTGAGAGAAATGCGCCATTTCTCAATGTGCTGAGAATGAAGCGGGGCTGTGCACAGGGGCCGCCTTGTCAGCTCAAATAAGTGGAATGGCCAGCCCCTGCCTCTCCCTGGGCCCAAAGTGCCCACTTTGTGCATTGGGCTTGGACGCTGTCACTTTTGCGCTCCGCCGGCGGAGAAACCAGCGGCTTTTTTTTTTCCACTGCGGAGGGAATGATGCTGCGCAGTGCAGGAAGGCCGGTTTCTCAGCTGGGATGTGTTTGGGGGTCAATCCCAGCTTTTCTGTGGCCAACCCGGGCAGTTGGCAGGCTGCGCTGGGCTTGTGTGACTTTTCCGCTCCTCTCGCTGAGAGAAATGCGCCATTTCTCAAATGTGCTGAGAATGAAGCGGGGCTGTGCACAGGGGCCGCCTTGTCAGCTCAAATAAGTGGAATGGCCAGCCCCTGCCTCTCCCTGGGCCCAAAGTGCCCACTTTGTGCATTGGGCTTGGACGCTGTCACTTTTGCGCTCCGCCGGCGGAGAGCCAGCGGCTTTTTTTTTTTTTTTTTTTTCCACTCTGAGGGAATGATGCTGCGCAGTGCAGGAAGGCCGGTTTCTCAGCTGGGATGTGTTTGGGGGTCAATCCCTAGCCTGTTCTGTGGCCAACCCGGGCAGTTGGCAGGCTGCGCTGGGCTTGTGTGACTTTTCCGCTCCTCTCGCTGAGAGAAATGCGCCATTTCTCAAATGTGCTGAGAATGAAGCGGGGCTGTGCACAGGGGCCGCCTTGTCAGCTCAAATAAGTGGAATGGCCAGCCCTGCCTCTCCCTGGGCCCAAAGTGCCCACTTTGTGCATTGGGCTTGGACGCTGTCACTTTTGCGCTCCGCCGGCGGAGAGACAGCGGCTTTTTTTTTTTTTTTTTTCCACTGCTGAGGGAATGATGCTGCGCAGTGCAGGAAGGCCGGTTCTCAGCTGGGATGTGTTTGGGGGTCAATCCCAGCCTTTTTGTGGCCAACCCGGGCAGTTGGCAGGCTGCGCTGGGCTTGTGTGACTTTTCCGCTCCTCTCGCTGAGAGAAATGCGCCATTTCTCAAATGTGCTGAGAATGAAGCGGGGCTGTGCACAGGGGCCGCTTGTCAGCTCAAATAAGTGGAATGGCCAGCCCCTGCCTCCCTGGGCCCAAAGTGCCCACTTTGTGCATTGGGCTTGGACGCTGTCACTTTTGCGCTCCGCCGGCGGAGAAACCAGCGGCGCCTTTTTTTCCACTGTGGAGGGAATGATGCTGCGCAGTGCAGGAAGGCCGGTTTCTCAGCTGGGATGTGTTTGGGGGTCAATCCCAGCCTTTCTGTGGCCAACCCGGGCAGGTGGCAGGCTGCGCTGGGCTTGTGTGACTTTTCCGCTCCTCTCGCTGAGAGAAATGCGCCATTTCTCAAATGTGCTGGAATGAAGCGGGGCTGTGCACAGGGGCGCCTGTCAGCTCAAATAAGTGGAATGGCCAGCCCCTGCCTCTCCCTGGGCCCAAAGTGCCCACTTTGTGCATTGGGCTTGGACGCTGTCACTTTTGCGCTCCGCCGGCGGAGAGACCAGCGGCTTCTTTTTTTTTTTTTTTTTTCCACTGCGGAGGGAATGATGCTGCGCAGTGCAGGAAGGCCGGTTTCTCAGCTGGGATGTGTTTGGGGGTCAATCCCAGCCTTTCTGTGGCCAACCCGGGCAGTTGGCAGGCTGCGCTGGGCTTGTGTGACTTTTCCGCTCCTCTCGCTGAGAGAAATGCGCCATTTCTCAAATGTGCTGAGAATGAAGCGGGGCTGTGCACAGGGGCCGCCTTGTCAGCTCAAATAAGTGGAATGGCCAGCCCCTGCCTCTCCCTGGGCCAAAGTGCCCACTTTGTGCATTGGGCTTGGACGCTGTCACTTTTGCGCTCCGCCGGCGGAGAGAACAGCGGCTTTTTTTTTTTTTTTTTTTCCACTGTGAGGGAATGATGCTGCGCAGTGCAGGAAGGCGTTTCTCAGCTGGGATGTGTTTGGGGGTCAATCCCAGCCTTTCTGTGGCCAACCGGGCAGTTGGCAGGCTGCGCTGGGCTTGTGTGACTTTTCCGCTCCTCTCGCTGAGAGAAATGCGCCATTCTCAAATGTGCTGAGAATGAAGCGGGCTGTGCACAGGGGCCGCCTTGTCAGCTCAAATAAGTGGAATGGCCAGCCCTGCCTCTCCCTGGGCCCAAAGTGCCCACTTTGTGATTGGGCTTG